>JANAVB010033038.1:0-105553 GCA_029216955.1 Iris pallida | reverse complement strand
AGTCAGCAGCGATGGCAACGGAGCAGATAGAGGCCGGAGATTATACCTTCCATCCTCGTTCTCGAGTAGTATATAAATTTTTATTTCCATCTCCGATCGGATTTAATTGTACCCACATCTCCGTTCCCGTTAAATAGTGCACTCTCTGTTCGTTAACAATTTTTCAACAGAAAATTACAAAATCAGCATCAAAGTTTGCTTAAATTCTAAGAATAGTATAAAGTTTGAGAAATTACACTTTGAGCATCCAACCGGACTTTTAAAGTCCGGTTGGTGACGTCAGCATTCATTAGCGGTTTCGTTTAATTAGCTGGGGGAGAGGTTTAAGGGATGATTGGACTTTAAAGTCCGGGTGCTGACGTCAGCTGACGAAAATCCGGGTGCTGACGTCAGGCGGACTTTTAAGTCCGGCTGAACCCACAAAATACCCCCCCAGCTAATTCCATCGTTAACAAAAAGTTAACGAAAAAGTGGAAACTAATTTCGGTGTGACATCATGTGACATCACCAACCGGACTTTAAAAGTCCGGTTGGATGCTCAAAGTGTAATTTCTCAAACTTCATGCTATTCTTAGAATTTAAGCAACTTTGATGCTGATTTTGTAATTTTTTGATTTTTCAATTTTTCTGTATTGTATAAGTTTAAAAAAAATTGTTTTCATTCCAAAAAAAAAAGTACAAACCAATTAATAAATCATGTTTTCATAAAAAAAAAATAGTACTAGATGGATAAAATGATACAATACAACAAAAAGAGAGAATATTAATTCAACAAAAAAGGAGAAATATTAATCGCATCGGAGATTAACCGGACGAAGAATACTATGCCCATATCTAGCCCCGAACACGACTGGCGATTTATTTTAATCTCCATCCCCGTCCCCATTAATGTTTTAAAATTTTCATACCCGCTCCCGTCGGAAAAAAAAATCGGATCTCCATCGGATTTGAAAAAAATTGTCCTCGTAAGCAAAAAAAAGTCACATTAAACAAATATATATAATTACACTAGTTGTATTTAAATTATTGATTAAAATACATATTAGTATATTCTTTAATTATTTATTTTTTAGCTACGGATTATTTATAATTTTGTCACGTCCCAGTTTCAAACCACTTGTCTAATGTCTTGTGGAAGGATTCAACTCTAATTGGTCTCACTCAAATGTACTCCGCTATATAAATGTGAATATGCAACACAGGATTGTATTTGTTTTTTAGCCATATCAATGAGCCCAGTCCAGCCCATTTATTATATGCTAGGCCATTTGGCAGAGATCCATCTCTTCTTCAATGAGCCCAATCCTAAGCCTTGATCAATGAGCCCAAATTTAGAAAATTACAAAAAACAAAAGTCCATTTTTGTTCACCCACCACAACTAGGTAGAATATTCACCCTCCAGTAAATAAATGACACGTGGCACTTTCATCTCACACAAATCACTTTGCAAATGGTTTTGCTCACCCACCAAATAGTTTTGTGTCAAGTCATTTATTCACTAGAGGAGGGTGAACATCCCAGTTTCGGTGGGTGAACAAAATGAGCTCAAAACAAAATTAAAAAAAAAAAGAAAAAAGAAAGAAGAATTAACTGCTCCTGGAGAGTGGCAGAAATCCATGCCTCTCCTCTTCTTGTATGCGCAATATATGCACTGTTAATGAGAGAGATTTATAATGGCTCGAATTCCACAACATTTGCATTCATTTCTCCTTCAGTCCAACCCACGCTCCTCCCTCCACACTCACTACTCTCTCTCTCTCTCTTCTATGCTAGCTTGCTAGCTACTGTATGAATATTAAGACGAGGCCACGTCGTAGAAATGGAACTATACTATTACTCTTCTTCTTCTTCTCTTTCTTCTTTCTTCATGGCGGCCTCAGTTGGGTTCTGGCTTCTCTTTCTCATGGCTTCTCCTCTTCCACTAGTATTCGCTTCAGGTACTACTGTTCTCGCCAGAAAATAGTTGATCAATAGTTACTATGTTCATGTGTTTTGTTTTCCAAAAAATTTCAAGCTCTTGGTTTATTACTTACTATATAATGTGTCTAATAGGATAGTTGCATGTGAAAATTGCTACCGTATTTTTATCAGGCCGGCCCTGAGTTAATGGGGACTCTAGACAAATTTTTAAAATGGAGCCCATATATATAAAAAATGGAACTAAAAATGATACAGCCAAACTAGAACCTAGGATCTCTTGTGTACAAGTATAACAAACTACCACTACACCACAAATATTTTGTGATAAAGGAGGATCATATTGTATATTAGTTCTATTTTCAATATAAGATTACTAATATATATATACATTTAAATTAATTTTTTTTGGCCCCCAATTTCATGGGGCCCTGGGCGGTCGCCCTGGCCGCCTTGGCCAGGGCCGGCCCTGATTTTTGTGCAGCAAATTGTATAGCGAAAATTTTAATACTTTCTATTGAAAACCCTAAATTTGTCATTAAGAATTTATCGTATATATTGTTGGATAAAGATTCTCTATGTCTAGGCTCCAAAGGGACCCAATGGCTGTTCTCCTCTGGTAATTAGCAACATATTTTGCTCAAGAGAAATCAAGCATTTTACGAAGGAAAATGATATTTTGTTCGCAATTTGTGTCCACAGGCCCACGTGACATTCAACCATTGGTCTCTCTGCTATCACCGGATTCCATCCCTTAAAACCTAGACCAAGGGGTCAACGGAGGCCGCCACGTATTCTGCGGTCATGTTCACGGTCACAAACTGCGTGCAAAATAGCAGTGTCGTTTTATGAATAGAATCCTAATGTAGTTTTCTGCCTCCTGAACTGTTTAAGTAATCAAGAACAAATAATAATGGCCCGCGCCGCGTGTCACCACCCCCACAGCCCCCCCCCCCCCCCCCCCCCCCCCCTTCCCAAATTAAAGGATGACATGTGGCCCGCGGATCAGGACTGCGGTCCAAACCCACGGACAACGTAGCTTCCTCCAATCAAGAATATGTTTGGGACATCTTTCAGCAATTCGAAGATCAATCGAGACTTATAGCTAGATTGAAACATAAGAACACACCATTCTAATAGAAGAGGGTATGATTGTGTACTTCTTCCAAGAATTCAAGCCATCGGTGTTTTAATGTAAATCAGAACTAGATCTGCATAATTTCTAAGAGGGGTTGCAACTAACTCTAAAGTAATTATAGAATAGAAAACAACTTAGCTAATTAATGTTTCTGAACAGTATATTGGTCATTCAACCACCCCTAGATTCACCTGGATCTCTGGAGTATTCAGTCCGTCAGTGACTGGGTCAGCCAAGCCAATAGAGAACTACAACAATAACAACAACAACAACAAAAATTGTCCCAACATTTTTTGAGTGGGCAACTTTTTCCTGTAATGCTGCAGAATATAGAAACGGAGCGAAGACTTTAAGTTATTACATTTTTTTTCTTTTTTCCTTTCTATTCTTTTGAAAGAGATTGACTGGCCTGTAGGAGAAGGTGTATGAGTTTTGTGTTGTACGCTGGCCGGTCACTTAGAGGGAAAAAAAAAATCCACTTTTCATTAAGAAAACACGGATTTCTAGAAATTAAGTGGATGAATTAAGCAGTTGTTAATAAAAAAACACTGGTTTCTACAAATCGATGTTATGAACCAAACAGGTACACGATACAGAAAACCCAACCATGGCCCAAATTAAGTACTCGGAATCAATGTTTTAAAAACCACACCGGTAGTTGACCCGGCCAAGGCACTGGATTGGGTCAAGTTGGTTCAACCAGTGGTTCAACCACTAGGTTAACTTAAGTGGTCCAAATTAATCCCTTATGACCATTAATTTTTTACAAAAATACTAACTTTTAAACAAAACCGGGTCAATACTGAACCGGACCGAAAAAACGACCGGTTCACGGGTAAACCGGTTGAACTGGTCGGTCCGGTTTTTAAAACATTGCTCGGAATTATCGGTTGTGAAAGTAAAGTTTACTTTCCTATGTTTGGGTACGAGAAAAGGAAAGTGATTCTCAATGAAAATAAAATTATAGAAAAAAAATGGTTCCATCCATTCATGTAATGATTCACTTTTCCACCTTTAAGTATTCAATTTTTTTTGACATTTTCGAACAACGAAAAGAATTATCAATAGAAATTGTAATTTTCCAAAGAAAATAAAATACCAAAGAAATCGAGTTCCTTTTCTTTCCTTTCCGCGAACCAAACAAGGCCTAAAAGTAAACTCCTGTCTCTTGTGATAAAAAGAAATTTTCAAAGTATAAATTTGCAGATATGCTATTGAACCAAATTACAAATGGCTTGAGCATTTTACGTGACGCACATCCTCCATTAGTCAGGCGGTGATCACTATGGTTAGTTCCAGTCTAGTCTCTACTATATGATTGACTAAAGCCATAATCTTTTCTTAAGAATTAATGCTTTTAATTTTTTTATTAAGAATTAATTGTCTTAGTCGTTAATTGATTCTCTATATATATACTTTCATTTCAGAACCAGCCTTTACTAACGATGATCTGGTAACCACTATAAAGCACGGAGAGAAGACAAATGCATTGTCCAACAGGAAACTGAAGGTACGTAGACCTTTATTTGAAGTAATAATTTTCATTTTATAACAGTTGTTTTTTTTTTATTATACCGACCATGACTGTTTCTGAGCATATGCAAGTTATGTGATCGCAAATGGTCCTTAAATGTCAGCAAACTGTAGTAACAAGGTCCTTAATTAGAATGTCAGAAAAATATTCCTTTTTTTAAATAGCTAGTTTAAAAAACAAAAATATTATTTGGCTCCTAAAATATTTGGATGATGCTATCTCCCATTATGTGGCATATAACTGTTGGTGTTTTGTCTTTGGACTAGAAAAGATAGTCCCACATCGGCTACACCAAATGGTGAGTATCTCAATATAATGCATTGCTTGTGTTGAGGTGTGCACATGAGGTGTAGTGGGGCACAAGTTTGTGCCATGTGGGAGTATTTTCCTAGAAGGAAAAAGGATTAACTCCAACAAGGATGCAAGTTGATTTTTGTTGTGCGGACTCGGACTCGGACGCGGACTCCAGGATTGTCTCGTGCATGCACGGGAGTGTTCGGGGGGTAGGCGTGGACTGGCACACTTCTATGCTGATTGTGGGATGATATAAATATCAAACTCTATTTTTGAGTATTGGTATTTTAGTCCCACATCGGATAGGAGAAGAGGTGAAGTCTCAACTCCACTCTATAAATAGAGCCCCTTGGCCTCCTTTGAAAGATGCACCAAGAAGAGAGTTGAGGGAGTCTGTTAAGTCCAGGTAGCTCGTTCAAGTCTCAAATATTGACTTACGAGCGTTCCAGAAGTTCTCGTAAACTTGCTGGTTCCTGGAAGCTGTTCGTGCTCGTGTGGGGCGAATAAAGCTTTGAGCAATGGTGGTTCATTTACCCCAGCATCTCATTCTCGCCTGTCATCGCTGCTGTTGCCTTTTACAGTAACTTCTTTTTAGAAGCTCTACTGCCGATAGTTGCTTACACAAAGTCTCTTTAGATTTTTTTGTATTACGTAGAATCTTTTTAGATCCTCGTAATTCAGAATCCTCCAGGATCACTGTTGCACATCTTCTTTAAGGTGCTGCATTTGAAACGTTGTGTGTACAATTGTATCAGTTTCAGAATTTTCTATCAAAAATTGTGCCTCGGCACTAACAATCTCAAAGCTTTATTGAGAAGATGGATAATTCTCGTGCTTCGCTCATCGATACCGGCTATAACAAGTTGGAGAAATTCGATGGCGAACACTTCCAGATATGGAGATGAAAGGTCACTTTAAATCTTCAACTCGTGAATGTTGATCACGTGCTGTCAGAAGAAGAACCGATCGTTCCAACCACTGGATCTGCTGCGGCTGGCCGCTGCTACGACCAAGCAAGCGAAGTGGAAGAGAGAAAACAGTATATGCAAACCACTGATACTCAATTCCATGGAAGTCTCTCTGGCAGAGTCCTACTCCAAGAAGACATCTGCCAAAGAGATATGGGACTCCTTGGGAAAGCTCTATGAAGATGACGAGAACCGGTCCAAGATCTTCATGGTAGAAAAATCACAAGTGGACCTTCGAAGACGAGAAGACGATGTTGTCCCAAGTGAAGGAGTTTCTGAAGTTGCGTTAGAAACTAGAAGACGAGAACATGTCCCTCGTCAACAAGTTTGTCGTTGGAGGGATCGTCGCGAAACTTCCTACAGAATGGAGCAACTTCTATGCAAGGATGCATCGAAAGAAAGAATATAAATTAGCTTGGATGATTTCTTGCAAGAGATCCATGTTGAGGACGAGATGCACACTCAACAGAAGATGGATACTCTGTCCAAACAACAACTGGCGAAGGCAAATCTGGTCCAAACCAGAGAGTACCAGGGGAAGCAGGCTGCTTCTCATCGCAAAAAAGGACTTCACGAATCTGAAAGTGAAGGGTCCTGCTTTCAAGCAGCAGAAGTCCAAGTCCCATGTGACTTGCTTCAATTGTGGCAAGAAGGGCCACTACAAATCCGAATGCAAGTACAAGCCCAAAGAACAAGGTGAGCCTAGTAAGGTTTCTATGATTACTAATCTAGTTGCCATGATAACACAGGTTGCAACTGTGGGGGCTGACTTGGACTGGTGGATAGACACTGGTGCGACCTGCCATGTCTGTTCAGACAAAGACTGGTTCATCTCTTATGAGCCAACTTCAGAGAAGGTCATAATGGCAAACCAGGCACAAGCTGAAGTACTGGAGATCGGAACGGTGGAGCTGAAACTCACATCGGGGAACACTCTGACGCTTCAAGGTGTGAAGCATGTTCCAGTAATTGCTAAGAACCTGATCTCTAGAAGTCTGCTCTGCAACGCAGGCTTGAGGATGGACATCAATGCTGGCCAGTTGGTGATGTCCAAGAAGGGTACATTCTTTGGGAAAGCTTTCCAAACTGAAGGAATGTACAAGATTCAGCTTGTTGTAACCCAGCATGATAATATAATGCAATCACTTTTCTGATTATTTCTTGAGTTGTGGCATAATAGGCTAGGACATGTTCATTGTAAAAGGATAAACAGAATGTCTAGTCTAGGACTTATCTCCAAGTGTGGGGGTAAGGTAGAGAAATGCGAAGTATGTGCTCAGACGAAAATCACATGGAAACCCTTTCACAGGGTCCATCGAAGCACATATCTTCTGGAGTTGGTTCACTCAGATATCTGTGACTTCAAACAATTCTCTACAAAGGCCGGGATGAAGTATTTCATTACTTTCATCGATGACTTCTCAAAGTATACTTTCGTCTACTTGCTCAAGTCTAAAGACGAAGCATTCGAGAAGTTCAAGGAGTTCAGGGTCGAGGCTGAGCGGCAAACTGGACAACAACTCAAGAGGTTAAGGAGTGATCGAGGCGGGGAGTATCGGTCTCATGAATTCTTATCATTTTGCAAAGAACATGGAATCATCAATGAGACAACGGCTCCGTACTCTCCTCAATCCAACGGAGTAGCAGAAAGGAAGAACAGAACGTTGACAGAGATGATGAACTCCATGCTGTTGACTGCGGGTCTTCCAAAGTGTTACTGGGGAGAAGCTGCACTAACGGCATCGTTCATTCTGAAAAGAGTGCCATATGCAACTTTCGACATAACTCCTCATGAACTCTGGTTCAAAGTCAGACCTAACTTGAATGTCATTCGAGTGTGGGGGTGTCTGGCTTATGTGAAGCTCCCGGATCTGAAGATTCAGAAGCTGGGGACAAGGACTACGAAGGCGATCTTCTTGGGGTATGCCGAGAAGAGTGATGCTCGGAGATTCCTTGATATCGAGTCAAACCATATCATCGAATCACTACTAAAATAACCCAGATTAGCGACGTCAGGAGACGTCGCTAAATACAGAAAATACGTCGCTAACAATAATTTGCGACGTATTTAGCGACGAAAAACCTACGTCGCTTATAGGCAAGTCGCAGATGGCAATTTAGTCGCCAAACGTCGCTATTTGCGACGCGTAGTTAATTGTCGCTAGACGTCGCAAAATGAGCGACAGATAGCGACGTATAAGTACGTCGCCAACATTGCGACGTAAAGCGACAACTAGCGACGCTTCAAAAGTTTATAATGACGAGGCATGGCATCCACGTGGCCACGTGGGCAACGTAGCGACGTATATTAGCGACGTCGAATGACGTAACGTCGCTAGTTAGCGACGTATAGCGACGTCTCACAGACGTCGCTATACGTCGCAGAACGTCGCTATACGTCGCAGAACGTCGCTATACGTCGCTAATATAAAAAAAATTTAAAAAATATAATTGATATTTTTGCTATGTGTGTGTCTGTGTTTACAGTGTGTGTGAAGTGCAGTGTTCGAACCATCGACAGTTTCGCTTACTGTTGTATGTTTTATCTTGGATAGAAAGAGCAACAGTTCAGGGTGCACTTCTCAGAGCTTCCTCTTCACGTCCTTCACCTTCTCGGGAACCTTTACGACGTCCGAGAAAGTGAAGGACGTGAAAATGAAGCTCTCAGAAGTGCACCCTGAACTGTTGCTATTTCTATCCAAGATAAAACATACAACAGTAATCGAAATTGTCGATGGTTCCGAACACTGTATTTCACATTCCCTGTAAACATAGACACACATCATAACAAAAATACACAATATATTTTTTTAAAATTTCGGCAGCATCTCCTTTGTATATCAGATCATCGCTTATAACCCAGCGTAGGTATATTTGTCATCCCGTCGCAGATATCACAAAGTAAATATCACAATAAAAATAGGAGGCAGTGCAAAGTAAATATCACAGACACACATCCTCACAAACATCCAATAGAGTCAAATAAAATGAAAGATGATAAAAAGTCTCCCACCAAGTGTATAAACAACAGTGTATGAATAAACAATTTGCCCATAGGGCCAATACATACAAGTCATAAAAAAATCAATAAAATCACTGCGGACCCCTGCCGCGTAACTGGGATAGAATGTAGTCATACTGCTCCTGGGTGAGCTGTACCGTAGGGGCAGTAGGAGGCAGTACAATGTCTAGAGTCGGCGCCGGAGGCAGTGCAGTATCTGGAGTCGGCGCCGTCGATGGACCCGGAGGACGTACCTGCTCCAGCTCTCGCAGTCGCTCACCATGCGCAGCAAGGGTACTCACCACCTTCTCAGTATACTGAGCGAGTGAGAGAGAAAGGCTCCTCTGCGATCCGTCCAGCTCGACCTGTCTACGCTCCGTGCGCTGCGTAGACTCGGTGAGCGTTTGCAAGTTGGCAGCTGCAGCCTGATGCAGACTCATCAGCTCCTGTATACTGCGCTCGACCGCATCAAATCGTCCGGTGACGATTGGAGGGTCGGATCGTCGCTCGACCGCATCAGAAATCTGCTGCTGCAACTCGCGATGCAGCTCCTCGATCTGACGACGAACATCCTCAGCTCGTGACGACGCCTGCGTAGCCGGAGACTGCGCACTGACAGAGGGGGCCCGGGATGACTCCGAAGCCGAATACGCGCCGTAGGATCCCGTACCGTAGTACGTACCCTTCTGAAGACCGCCAACGGCGGTCATCCAGAGCTCGTCCGGCGATGGCTCTGCAGGCGGCTGGGAGGAAGTACCAGCCCCTCCCTCTGCTTGCGCACTAGCAGCAGCAGCAGCATCAGCCGCCTCCTTCTGTAGCCGAACAAACTCGGCCTAGAACATGTTTGCTAACGTGTAAGTGTTTACTAAAGTCTATATTGATATCTATTTTCCTGTTTTCTAAATTATAGTCAGTTAATATTAGTTGAATAGAACGTACATATGCCTGTGTCGCCCTCTCGTCAATGAAGTCCCCCCCTCCGATGGGTGACCAGGAAGACGGTTGTAGCGCCCCGCTTTCGATAGGCGACGGAACTTCATAATATGCTAGCGCCGAGTCAGATCGGCCGGGAACATAGATGGCCATCTGACTCGACCGCTAAGCTTGGTAAACGTTAACGCCTTGCGGCATCGATTCAATTCGATTTGGACGGAAGATACGAGAATCGATCCAACTAATGGAACGACTTCTGTTGGAACAAGTCCTAGATGCAGCGGGCTGCGTCTCGGCGCGCGAGCTCTCTATAAGAGTCCCTTCGACGGGACCGGACCGCTGTATGGTTTTCTTGGAGCTTTGTCGCTTGGCTTGATTGAAGTGCTTTCGCGTCGTTTTCAAGGATGCAATTACAAATTTCGATGCAAGGGGAAAAGAAGGAAATCTAACAAAGTGTTGATGCATTGCAGGAGCTCGCGTAACTAAGGATTGACGTTGCGTAGCGCTTCGACGACCTGTACGAAGCCAAGTAATCGGTGGATGATTCGGCCTTCTTTTCTATTCTGTCCCGCAAACTAAATCCTTGCTTCGAATCCATTCAAATCGAACGATGCCAAGTTAATTACATGCCAATCCACTAAGTCAAGAACTCGAAAAAAACGTATCGATTTACAAATACAAGTTTTTCACATAAACCAAAAAGTTTAAGGTTTACAGAAAAAGATAGACTATTTCAAGTGCTGCAAAATATTATGAAACATGAACATGGGTTTTGATGCCTCGGACAAATTTGGTGCCTACGGGACGCTAAATCGAGTGTATGGCTTCGGGGAAAATGAATCGATGCATAAGTTGCCATAAATGATAATGTCGTTGAATACTGTCCGCGCTATACAAAACTGTTGCATATGTTAAACTGTTCACGCATTGGCATGGTCATGGACAGCTTGTGCACAAGTTGATATTTTTCCTCGAATCGATATCCGGGGCATCGGAATCGAATCGGCCTAGGGGGAATGAATAATTGTGCTTCGGCACTGATGCATTGCGGGACCATCAGTCAGGCTTGCAACCGAGACTGAGCGGGCCGAAATGCCGTTGAGATAGTCCCACGTGATGTGTAACATCAATGACCGCATATAAGATAGTAGCATGCTCACCTATTGTCTTATGCAGGGTAAATATTATCTCTATTTTCATGCAGGGACGAGCACGGCCGTGGTAAGAAATATGATAAACTGCTACGTTTCACTGTATGCTTTATTACGCAAAGATGGCTATCGAATATGAACTGAATTCATTTAGTTCTAATAGAAAGACAACTCTAAAGCATGCCTACCCTAACAATCAGAGTCGGTTTAGACGAGTGGGTTCGTCTCGTCCACTTAGCAAGTGTGCTAATCCCATTCCCCCAATTTTCCCAGGTGCGACGGGCGCGCCCAACTAAACTGGAGCTGAAGTACGGAGAGGCATTTTGAAGCTCTTCCTATGCAGAAGTATTTTGAAGCCAATTCAAGTCGACGGCTTTGTATAAAGGGGCGAATGTATGGAACGGCAAGCGTTAGTTCAGGCAACTTGTCGAATGTATCTTCTTTCTGTTTTCAATCAATGTAGCCGCAACGGCATCCAATGTAAATTAGGACTTGCACTTCGTTGCAAGCTATGAATGAAAGCATTTCTATCTTCCTATACTGCGTCTTATATTCTGATGTGAATTGTGAAGTTTCGACTTGGCGTATTAATATCAAAATTTAACGATAACCATTTGAGAACTTGTCATCTTGCCTTGTACGAGCGCAACTCCAGGCTCGTGCGGCATCACGCCTTAGCGAGGACGATCGAATCGGCAAAGTAACACCGGGGACGAACGGTTTGTCGACTCGGGGCATGACAAATTGGTATCAGAGCTCAGTTATGTTTCCTCGGATTTTCGAAAGTTTTCATTATTGGAATGTCCGTTACGATGGCTCGATTGAATGCTTGTCGGCATGTTGCGTGAAATAAAAGTTCCATACAGGTAAGCCCGTAGATATTTTTGAAAAATACTAACGGGTTTACTCTGTTTTGTAGGAATGACTAAGAAAAGGAACAATCCCGCCCCAACCCAAACTGTAGATAGTACGTCGAGCACAAAAAGCACCCCTAGCGAGACGACTATGCAAAAGATGCTACAGTTGATGGAGCTGCAGCAGCAGCAGCTTCAGACACAATTCAAAGCCCAATTCGAAGCGCAACAAAAACATGAATGCCCTGACTCAGATAGTCAGCAGAATGGCGGGCAACACGAAAACGGACGAAGGGCCCGAGGGAAACCAAGGCAACCAAGAAAAAACGAGGAAGAAGAGACTCAACCGCAAATGATAGATCTTCTTCCTTGTTCAAGGAAAAGGAGTTCCGCAAGATGAATCCACCGAAGTTCAACGGCCGAGCGGAGCCCGATGTGATCGTAGGATGGCTCGCGGAGATGGAGGACCTGTTTAATCTGCTTAGCATTGAAGGGTCCCAGCGGGTAACTTGTGCGGCGTTACAGCTGCAACTAAGGGCGTATGACTGGTGGGCCGCTAAAAAGCAGGAAATCTATGAAGTCGATACGGACGCCACGATTTCCTGGAAAATATTTAAGCAAGCCTTCCTCGAACAGTACGTTCCTCGCGCTGTCCGTCAACAAAAAGAAGACGAGTTCATGACACTGCGACAGGGAAATATGTCTGTCGACGATTATGATTCGAGCTTCTCAAAGCTGGCGAAGTTTGCCGGCGCCTTCCTGCCCAACAAGGAAGCCTGGTGTGAACGCTTCCAACAAGGCCTAAATGACGAACTGCGAAGGGACGTCATGAATCAAAGGTGCCGAACATACCGTGAATCCTATAATGCCGCTCTTGATAGCGAGCGCATCTTTGGCCGTATGTCGAGTAGAGGCATCCGTAACCACTTCAACAAGCGTCCTAACGACGCCGGCGCCGAGGGATCGGGAATAACAAAGCGTCCGAACAGATTCGATGATCGAGGCCATGGCAGTCAACACTGCACCAGGTGCGGTAGGCGTGGGCACCGAACCGTCGACTGCGTCACGAGATCTTGCTACAAGTGTGGCGAGGTAGGCCATATAGTTACATATTGCCCGCACAAAGGTCCGAATCAACATAACCTACCGAGGAACGTCCCGAATCCGCATAAAGCGTCGATACTGCAAGGCGCAAATGCGGTGCCCGTCAACCAGCAGAACCAACGACACGGAGCTCAAGATCGAGTTTATGCCTTAACTCGGGACGAGGCGTTCGCATCCGATACTGTTGTAACAGGTATATTACTCTACAAAAGTATACCTGCTCGAGTCCTATTCGATTCGGGTGCGACGCATAGCTTTATATCTGCTGATTTTGCGAAAGAAAATAAAATAACCATGCAATCACTAGATATAAATATTAGCGTTAGCACTCCGTCGGGAGTCGATATGCCTGCGAACTTTATTTGTAGGGATGGCCACATTTGCGTTGGAGGAAGATATCTATCCTTGGATGCCGTCGTACTAGACATAAAAGATTATGACATAATCCTGGGCATGGATTGGTTGGGCGCTTGTCGTGCAACGATCGAGTGCGCGGAGAAGAGAGTGGTGTTTCGTCTTCCTGGCGAGACAGAGTTCTCATATTCGTGCAGTACGGCCTCGAAGACGGCGATGATGGTATCGGCAATCTCGGCAAGGCGTATGCTGCGTTCCGGCTGCGCGGGATACTTGGCATCTGTTCGAGACACGCGGACGGATAATACAAACACAATGCAGACTGATGTTGTGGCAGAATTTCCCGACGTTTTTCCTGACAAGATGCCTGGGATGCCGCCGGATCGAGAAATTGAATTCAGCATCGACACCTTTCCGGATACACGGCCGATATCCAAGGCGCCTTACCGAATGGCTCCAGCAGAACTGAAGGAGCTGAAGGTGCAATTACAAGAGTTGCTAGACCGCGGATTTATTCGCCCTAGCGTCTCTCCGTGGGGAGCTCCCGTACTGTTCGTGAAGAAGAAAGATGGGTCGTTGCGGCTATGCATCGACTATCGTGAACTCAACAAGGCGACCGTGCGAAACAAGTATCCTTTGCCGCGAATTGACGACTTGTTTGACCAACTGCAAGGCGCGTCTGTGTTTTCAAAAATTGATCTTCGTTCAGGCTATCATCAACTGAAGATCAAGTCCGATGACGTATCGAAGTCTGCCTTCCGCACTCGATATGGTCACTACGAATTCCTCGTCATGCCGTTCGGTTTGACGAATGCCCCGGCCGCTTTCATGGATCTGATGAACCGAGTCTTCCGACCTCAAATAGATAAATTTGTAGTCGTATTCATCGACGATATCCTTGTCTACTCAAGAAATCGGGAGCACGCGGAACATTTGAAGACGGTACTGCAGATTCTGCGTGAAAACAAATTGTACGCCAAGCAGAGTAAGTACGAGTTCTGGATGAGTAGCGTGACATTCCTCGGGCACATAATCTCTGCCGAAGGTGTCGTGGTGGACCCAAAAAGATTGATGCGGTGGTGGATTGGAAACGACCTGCCTCGGCTAGCGACATTCGGAGTTTCCTTGGCTTAGCGGGCTACTATCGTAGATTCATGCGAAGCTTCTCAAAACTAGCGTCGCCTCTGACTCGCCTCACCCAGAAGGGAGTAGTATTCGAATGGAGCGACGACTGTGAATCCAGCTTTCAAGAGTTGAAGCAACGGCTCGTCTCAGCTCCAATCCTTGCACTTTCAGACGGTCCCGAAGGCTTTCAGATATTCAGCGACGCGTCGGGAACTGGCCTCGGGTGCGTACTCATGCAGAGAGACAAAGTCATCTCCTACGCTTCACGGCAGTTGAAGCAGCACGAGAAAATTACCCGACGCACGACTTAGAATTGGCGGCGATTGTCTTTGCATTGAAGTTATGGCGGCACTATCTCTATGGTGTAGCATGCAGAATCTACACAGATCATAAAAGCCTGAAGTACTTGTTCACGCAACGGGAACTCAACCTGCGACAGCGACGATGGCTCGAACTCATAAAAGATTACGAGCTAACGATCGAGTACACGCCGGGCAAGGGAAACGTGGTGGTCGACGCACTCAGCAGAATGTTTATGGGAACACTGGCCATAAACAAGAAAATACGGCGAGACCTTGAAGCGATGGGTATCGAACTCGGAATTGAGTATCGACACCTGCACCTAGCTCAACTGAAATTAGAATCGAGCCTGCTTAGCAAGATAAAGACCGCACAGGAGGCGACTCATTCCTGAAGAAGATGCGCGAGCTGATTTCAACGGGAATGGCGACTGACTTTGCGGAAGACGGAGACGGGACGATGCGACTAAAAGGAAGGCTCTGCATTCCTGATACTGCCGAACTCAGAAAAGAAATTCTGACGGAGGGCATTATGCGAAGTACTCGTTACATCCTGGGGCACCAAGATGTACAAGGACTTGCGCACAAACTTTTGGTGGCACGGCATGAAGAAAGACGTGGCTACGTTCGTATCGCAATGCATGGCGTGTCAGCAGGTGAAGGCAGAACACCAGAGGCCCGGCGGAGAGCTGCAGAACATCCCATTCCCGAGTAGAAGTGGGACAATATCTCGATGGATTTCATTGTGGGATTTCCGAAGACGCCGCGGGGGAATGACGCGATTTGGGTCATTGTTGATAGATTGACCAAGTCGGCTCACTTCATTGCAATTAAAGTAGGATGGAGCGTCAATCGGTTAGCGCAAATCTACGTCGATGAGATTGTTTCGACTGCACGGGGTGCCGGCCTCAATAATTTCGGACAGAGACGGGCGATTCCTATCGCGTTTCTGGACGAGCCTCCAAGCGGCGATGGGAACCAAACTGAACTTTAGTTCGGCGTACCATCCACAAACAGACGGACAGACGGAGAGGGTAAATCAAATCCTAGAAGACATGCTGCGTCTGTGTGCGATCGCCTAAAATAGTTGGGATACCATTTGCCGCTTACGGAGTTTGCGTATAACAACAGTTATCAGTCGAGTATTCAGATGGCTCCCTACGAAGCGCTCTACGGGAGGAAGTGCCGTTCGCCGATATGCTGGGGAAGTCGGAGAGCGACAAGTGCTGGGACCGGAACTAGTGGAGCAGGCCGTCGAAAAGGTCCGCTTGATTCGAGATAGACTCCGCATCGCGCAAAGTCGACAAAAGAGCTACGCAGATCTTCGTCGACGACCGCTAGAGTTTTTGGCCGGGGACCATGTGTTTCTGAAAGTAACGCCCATGCGCGGAGTGATGCGGTTCGGCGTTAAAGGCAAATTGAGCCCGAGATTTGTAGGCCCCTTCGAGATCATTGAGCGAGTTGCGACGGTTGCTTATCGGATCGCACTACCTCCTGCCTTAGCCGATGTGCACGATATTTTCCACGTTTCACAACTTCGAAAATACGTGCACGATCCAAGTCATGTGGTTAGCTTCGATCAGTTGGAGCTACGTACTGACTTGTCTTACTCGGAGGAGCCTATTCAAATTTTGGACCGCAAGGAAAAGGTGCTACGAAATCGGTCGATGTCCTTGGTCCGCGTGCTTTGGCAGAACCATACAGTCGAGGAGTCGACGTGGGAGATGGAGACAGAGATGAAGGAGAAGTACCCTGCGTTGTTCGTCTAAATTAAGGTCCGACCCTTGTTCTTAAGTTTCGGGACGAAACTTTTTCTTAGTGGTATATTATGTAGCGCCCGCTTTCGATAGGCGACGGAACTTCATAATATGCTAGCGCCGAGTCAGATCGGCCGGGAACATAGATGGCCATCTGACTCGACCGCTAAGCTTGGTAAACGTTAACGCCTTGCGGCATCGATTCAATTCGATTTGGACGGAAGATACGAGAATCGATCCAACTAATGGAACGACTTCTGTTGGAACAAGTCCTAGATGCAGCGGGCTGCGTCTCGGCGCGCGAGCTCTCTATAAGAGTCCCTTCGACGGGACCGGACCGCTGTATGGTTTTCTTGGAGCTTTGCCGCTTGGCTTGATTGAAGTGCTTTCGCGTCGTTTTCAAGGATGCAATTACAAATTTCGATGCAAGAGGAAAAGAAGGAAATCTAACAAAGTGTTGATGCATTGCAGGAGCTCGCGTAACTAAGGATTGACGTTGCGTAGCGCTTCGACGACCTGCACGAAGCCAAGTAATCGGTGGATGATTCGGCCTTCTTTTCTATTCTGTCCCGCAAACTAAATCCTTGCTTCGAATCCATTCAAATCTAACGATGCCAAGTTAATTGCATGCCAATCCACTAAGTCAAGAACTCGGAAAAAACGTATCGATTTACAAATACAAGTTTTTCACATAAAAAAAGTTTAAGGTTTACAGAAAAAGATAGACTATTTCAAGTGCTGCAAAATATTATGAAACATGAACATGGGTTTTGATGCCTCGAACAAATTTGGTGCCTACGGGACGCTAAATCGAGTGTATGGCTTCGGGGAAAATGAATCGATGCATAAGTTGCCATAAATGATAATGTCGTTGAATACTGTCCGCGCTATACAAAACTGTTGCATATGTTAAACTGTTCACGCATTGGCATAGTCATGGACAGCTTGTGCACAAGTTGATATTTTCCTCGAATCGATATCCGGGGCATCAGAATCGAATCGGCCTAGGGGGAATGAATAATCGTGCTTCGGCACTGATGCATTGCGGGACCGTCAGTCAGGCTTGCAACCGAGACTGAGCGGGCCGAAATGCCGTTGAGATAGTCCCACGTGATGTGTAACATCAATGACCGCATATAAGATAGTAGCATGCTCACCTATTGTCTTATGCAGGGTAAATATTATCTCTGTTTTCATGCAGGGACGAGCACGGCCGTGGTAAGAAATATGATAAACTGCTACGTTTCACTGTATGCTTTATTACGCAAAGATGGCTATCGAATATGAACTGAATTCATTTAGTTCTAATAGAAAGACAACTCTAAAGCATGCCTACCTAACAATCAGAGTCGGTTTAGACGAGTGGGTTCGTCTCGTCCACTTAGCAAGTGTGCTAATCCCATTCTTCCAATTTCCCCCGGTGCGACGGGCGCGCCCAACTAAACTGGAGCTGAAGTACGGAGAGACATTTTGAAGCTCTTCCTATGCAGAAGTATTTTGAAGCCAATTCAAGTCGACGGCTTTGTATAAAGAGGCGAATGTATGGAACGGCAAGCGTTAGTTCAGGCAACTTGTCGAATGTATCTTCTTTCTGTTTTCAATCAATGTGCCGCAACGGCATCCAATGTAAATTACGACTTGCACTTCGTTGCAAGCTATGAATGAAAAGCATTTCTATCTTTCTATACTGCGTCTTATATTCTGATGTGAATTGTGAAGTTTCGACTTGGCGTATTAATATCAAAATTTAATGATAACCATTTGAGAACTTGTCATCTTGCCTTGCACGAGCGCAACTCCAGGCTCGTGCGGCATCACGCCTTAGCGAGGACGATCGAATCGGTAAAGTAACACCGGGGACGAACGGTTTATCGACTCGGGGCGTGACAAATTGGTATCAGAGCTCAGTTATGTTTCCTCGGATTTTCGAAAGATGTTTCATTATTGGAATGTCCGTTGCGATGGCTCGATTTAATGCTTGTCGGCATGTTGCGTGAAATAAAAGTTCCATACAGGTAAGCCCGAAGATATTTTTGAAAAAACTACGGGTTTACTCTGTTTTGTAGGAATGACTAAGAAAAGGAACAATCCCGCCCCAACCCAAACTGTAGATAGTACGTCGAGCACAAAAAGCACCGAGCCTAGCGAGACGACTATGCAAAAGATGCTACAGTTGATGGAGCTGCAGCAGCAGCAGCTTCAGACACAATTCAAAGCCCAATTCGAAGCACAACAAAAACAGATGAATGCCCTGACTCAGATAGTCAGCAGAATGGCGGGCAACACGAAGACGACGGACGAAGGGCCCGAAGGAAACCAAGGCAACCAAGAAAAAAATGAGGAAGAAGAGACTCAACCGCAAATGATAGATCTTCTTCCTTGTTCAAGGCAAAGGAGTTCCGCAAGATGAATCCACCGAAGTTCAACGGCCGAGCGGAGCCCGATGTGATCGTAGGATGGCTCGCGGAGATGGAGGACCTGTTTAATCTGCTTAGCATTGAAGGGTCCCAGCGGGTAACTTGTGCGGCGTTACAGCTGCAACTAAGGGCGTATGACTGATGGGCCGCTAAAAAGCAGGAAATCTATGAAGCCGATACGGACGCCACGATTTTCTAGAAAATATTTAAGCAAGCCTTCCTCGAACAGTACGTTCCTCGCGCTGTCCGTCAACAAAAAGAAGACGAGTTCATGACACTGCGACAGGGAAATATGTCTGTTGACGATTATGATTCGAGCTTCTCAAAGCTGGCGAAGTTTGCCGGCGCCTTCCTGCCCAACAAGGAAGCCTGGTGTGAACGCTTCCAACAAGGCCTAAATGACGAACTGCGAAGGGACGTCATGAATCAAAGGTGCCGAACATACCGTGAATCCTATAATGCCGCTCTTGATAGCGAGCGCATCTTTGGCCGTATGTCGAGTAGAGGCATCCGTAACCACTTCAACAAGCGTCCTAACGACGCCGGCGCCGGGGGATCGGGAATAACAAAGCGTCCGAACAGATTCGATGATCGAGGCCATGGCAGTCAACACTGCACCAGGTGCGGTAGGCGTGGGCACCGAACCGTCGACTGCGTCACGAGATCTTGCTACAAGTGTGGCGAGGTAGGCCATATAGTTACATATTGCCCGCACAAAGGTCCGAATCAACATAACCCACCGAGGAACGTCCCGAATCCGCATAAAGCGTCGATACTGCAAGGCAAATGCGGTGCCCGTCAACCAGCAGAACCAACACGGAGCTCAAGGCCGAGTTTATGCCTTAACTCGGGACGAGGCGTTCGCATCCGATACTGTTGTAACAGGTATATTACTCTACAAAAGTATACCAGCTCGAGTCCTATTCGATTCGGGTGCGACGCATAGCTTTATATCTGCTGATTTTGCGAAAGAAAATAAAATAACCATGCAATCACTAGATATAAATATTAGCGTTAGCACTCCGTCGGGAGTCGATATGCCTGCGAACTTTATTTGTAGGGATGGCCACATTTGCGTCGGAGGAAGATATCTATCCTTGGATGCCGTCGTACTAGACATAAAATTATGACATAATCCTGGGCATGGATTGGTTGGGCGCTTGTCGTGCAACGATCGAGTGCGCGGAGAAGAGAGTGGTGTTTCGTCTTCCTGGCAGACAGAGTTCTCATATTCGTGCGGTACGGCCTCGAAGACGGCGATGATGGTATCGGCAATCTCGGCAAGGCGTATGCTGCGTTCCGGCTGCGCGGGATACTTGGCATCTGTTCGAGACACGCGGACGGATAATACAAACACAATGCAGACTGATGTTGTGGCAGAATTTCCCGACATTTTTCCTGACGAGATGCCTGGGATGCCGCCGGATCGAGAAATTGAATTCAGCATCGACACCTTTCCGGATACACGGCCGATATCCAAGGCGCCTTACCGAATGGCTCCAGCAGAACTGAAGGAGCTGAAGGTGCAATTACAAGAGTTGCTAGACCGCGGATTTATTCGCCCTAGCGTCTCTCCGTGGGGAGCTCCCGTACTGTTCGTGAAGAAGAAAGATGGGTCGTTGCGGCTATGCATCGACTATCGTGAACTCAACAAGGCGACCGTGCGAACAAGTATCCTTTGCCGCGAATCGACGACTTGTTTGACCAACTGCAAGGCGCGTCTGTGTTTTCAAAAATCGATCTTCGTTCAGGCTATCATCAACTGAAGATCAAGTCCGACGACGTATCGAAGTCTGCCTTCCGCACTCGATATGGTCACTACGAATTCCTCGTCATGCCGTTCGGTTTGACGAATGCCCCAGCCGCTTTCATGGATCTGATGAACCGAGTCTTCCGACCTCAAATAGATAAATTTGTAGTCGTATTCATCGACGATATCCTTGTCTACTCAAGAATCGGAAGAGCACGCGGAACATTTGAAGACGTACTGCAGATTCTGCGTGAAAATAAATTGTACGCCAAGCAGAGTAAGTGCGAGTTCTGGATGAGTAGCGTGACATTCCTCGGGCACGTAATCTCTGCCGAAGGTGTCGCGGTGGACCCAAAGAAGATTGATGCGGTGGTGGATTGGAAACGACCTGCCTCGGCTAGCGACATTCGGAGTTTCCTTGGCTTAGCGGGCTACTATCGTAGATTCGTGCGAAGCTTCTCAAAACTAGCGTCGCCTCTGACTCGCCTCACCCAGAAGGGAGTAGTATTCGAATGGAGCGACGACTGTGAATCCAGCTTTCAAGAGTTGAAGCAACGGCTCATCTCAGCTCCAATCCTTGCACTTCCAGACGGTCCCGAAGGCTTTCAGATATTCAGCGACGCGTCGGGAACTGGCCTCGGGTGCGTACTCATGCAGAGAGACAAAGTCATCTCCTACGCTTCACGGCAGTTGAAACAGCACGAGAAAAATTACCCGACGTACGACTTAGAATTGGCGACGATTGTCTTTGCATTGAAGTTATGGCGGCACTATCTCTATGGTGTAGCATGCAGAATCTACACAGATCATAAAAGCCTGAAGTACTTGTTCACGCAACGGGAACTCAACCTGCAACAGCGACGATGGCTCGAACTCATAAAAGATTACGAGCTAACGATCGAGTACACGCCGGGCAAGGAAAACGTGGTGGCCGACGCACTCAGCAGAATGTTTATGGGAACACTGGCCATAACAAGAAAATATGGCGAGACCTTGAAGCGATGGGTATCGAACTCGAAATTGAGTATCGACACCTGCACCTAGCTCAACTGAAGTTAGAATCGAGCCTGCTTAGCAAGATAAAGACCGCACAGGAGGATGACTCATTCCTGAAGAAGATGCGCGAGCTGATTTCAACGGGAAGGGCGACTGACTTTGCGGAAGACGGAGACGGGACGATGCGACTAAAAGGAAGGCTCTGCATTCCTGATACTGCCGAACTCAGAAAAGAAATTCTGACGGAGGCACATTATGCGAAGTACTCGTTACATCCTGGAGCACCAAGATGTACAAGGACTTGCGCACAAACTTTTGGTGGCACGGCATGAAGAAAGACGTGGCTACGTTCGTATCGCAATATGGCGTGTCAGCAGGTGAAGGCGAACACCAGAGGCCCGGCGGAGAGCTAACATCCCCATTCCCGAGTGGAAGTGGGACAATATCTCGATGGATTTCATTGTGGGATTTCCGAAGACGCCGCGGGGAATGACGCGATTTGGGTCATTGTTGATAGATTGACCAAGTCGGCTCACTTCATCGCAATTAAAGTAGGATGGAGCGTCGATCGGTTAGCGCAAATCTACGTCGATGAGATTGTTCGACTGCACGGGGTGCCGGCCTCAATAATTTCGGACAGAGACGGGCGATTCCTATCGCGTTTCTGGACGAGCCTCCAAGCGGCGATGGGAACCAAACTGAACTTTAGTTCGGCGTACCATCCCCAAACAGACGGACAGACGGAGAGGGTAATCAAATCCTAGAAGACATGCTGCGTCTGTGTGCGATCGACCTAAAGACTAGTTGGGATACGCATTTGCCGCTTGCGGAGTTTGCGTATAACAACAGTTATCAGTCGAGTATTCAGATGGCTCCCTACGAAGCGCTCTACGGAAGGAAGTGCCGTTCGCCGATATGCTGGGATGAAGTCGGAGAGCAACAAGTGCTGGGACCGGAACTAGTGGAGCAGGCCGTCGAAAAGGTCCGCTTGATTCGAGATAGACTCCGCATCGCGCAAAGTCGACAAAAGAGCTACGCAGATCTTCGTCGACGACCGCTAGAGTTTTTGGCCGGGGACCATGTGTTTCTGAAAGTAACGCCCATGCGCGGAGTGATGCGGTTCGGCGTTAAAGGCAAATTGAGCCCGAGATTTGTAGGCCCCTTCGAGATCATTGAACGAGTTACGACGGTTGCTTATCGGATCGCACTACCTCCTGCCTTAGCCGATGTGTACGATGTTTTTTCACGTTTCACAACTTCGAAAATACGTGCACGATCCAAGTCATGTGGTTAGCTTCGATCAGTTGGAGCTACGTACTGACTTGTCTTACTCGGAGGAGCCTATTCAAATTTTGGACCGCAAGGAAAAGGTGCTACGAAATCGGTCGATGTCCTTGGTCCGCGTGCTTTGGCGGAACCATACAGTCGAGGAGTCGACGTGGGAGATGGAGGCGGAGATGAAGGAGAAGTACCCTGCGTTGTTCGTCTAAATTAAGGTCCGACCCTTGTTCTTAAGTTTCGGGACGAAACTTTTTCTTAGTGGTATATTATGTAGCGCCCCGCTTTCGATAGGCGACGGAACTTCATAATATGCTAGCGCCGAGTCAGATCGGCCGAGAAAATAGATGGCCATCTGACTCGACCGCTAAGCTTGGTAAACGTTAACGCCTTGCGGCATCGATTCAATTCGATTTGGACGAAAGATACGAGAATCGATCCAACTAATGGAACGACTTCTGTTGGAACAAGTCCTAGATGCAGCGGGCTGCGTCTCGGCGCGCGAGCTCTCTATAAGAGTCCCTTCGACGGGACCGGACCGCTGTATGGTTTTCTTGGAGCTTTGCCGCTTGGCTTGATTGAAGTGCTTTCGCGTCGTTTTCAAGGATGCAATTACAAATTTCGATGCAAGGGGAAAAGAAGGAAATCTAACAAAGTGTTGATGCATTGCAGGAGCTCGCGTAACTAAGGATTGACGTTGCGTAGCGCTTCGACGACCTGCACGAAGCCAAGTAATCGGTGGGTGATTCGGCCTTCTTTTCTATTCTGTCCCGCAAACTAAATCCTTGCTTCGAATCCATTCAAATCGAACGATGCCAAGTTAATTGCATGCCAATCCACTAAGTCAAGAACTCGGGAAAAACGTATCGATTTACAAATACAAGTTTTTCACATAAACCAAAAAGTTTAAGGTTTACAGAAAAAGATAGACTATTTCAAGTGCTGCAAAATATTATGAAACATGAACATGGGTTTGATGCCTCGGACAAATTTGGTGCCTACGGGACGCTAAATCGAGTGTATGGCTTCGGGGGAAAATGAATCGATGCATAAGTTGCCATAAATGATAATGTCATTGAATACTGTCCGCGCTATACAAAACTGTTGCATATGTTAAACTGTTCACGCATTGGCATGGTCATGGACAGCTTGTGCACAAGTTGATATTTTTCCTCGAATCGATATCCGGGGCATCGGAATCGAATCGGCCTAGGGGGAATGAATAATCGTGCTTCGGCACTGATGCATTGCGGGACCGTCAGTCAGGCTTGCAACCGAGACTGAGCGGGCCGAAATGCCGTTGAGATAGTCCCACGTGATGTGTAACATCAATGACCGCATATAAGATAGTAGCATGCTCACCTATTGTCTTATGCAGGGTAAATATTATCTCTGTTTTCATGCAGGGACGAGCACGGCCGTGGTAAGAAATATGATAAACTGCTACGTTTTACTGTATGCTTTATTACGCAAGATGGCTATCGAATATGAACTGAATTCATTTAGTTCGAATAGAAAGACAACTCTAAAGCATGCCTACCCTAACAATCAGAGTCGGTTTAGACGAGTGGGTTCGTCTCGTCCACTTAGCAAGTGTGCTAATCCCATTCCCCCAATTTCCCCAGGTGCGACCGGTGCGCCCAACTAAACTGGAGCTGAAGTACGGAGAGGCATTTTGAAGCTCTTCCTATGCAGAAGTATTTTGAAGCCAATTCAAGTCGACGGCTTTGTATAAAGGGGCGAATGTATGGAACGGCATGCGTTAGTTCAGGCAACTTGTCGAATGTATCTTCTTTCTGTTTTCAATCAATGTAGCCGCAACGGCATCCAATGTAAATTACGACTTGCACTTCGTTGCAAGCTATGAATGAAAAGCATTTCTATCTTCCTATACTGCGTCTTATATTCTGATGTGAATTGTGAAATTTCGACTTGGCGTATTAATATCAAAATTTAACGATAACCATTTGAGAACTTGTCATCTTGCCTTGCACGAGCGCAACTCCAGGCTCGTGCGGCATCACGCCTTAGCGAGGACGATCGAATCGGCAAAGTAACACCGGGAACGAACGGTTTGTCGACTCGGGGCGTGACAAATTGGTATCAGAGCTCAGTTATGTTTCCTCGGATTTTCGAAAGATGTTTCATTATTGGAATGTCCGTTGCGATGGCTCGATTGAATGCTTGTCGGTATGTTGCGTGAAATAAAAGTTCCATACAGGTAAGCCCGTAGATATTTTTGAAAAATACTAACGGGTTTACTCTGTTTTGTAGGAATGACTAAGAAAAGGAACAATCCCGCCCCAACCCAAACTGTAGATAGTACGTCGAGCATAAAAAGCACCGAGCCTAGCGAGACGACTATGCAAAAGATGCTACAGTTGATGGAGCTGCAGCAGCAGCAGCTTCAGACACAATTCAAAGCCCAATTCGAAGCGCAACAAAAACAGATGAATGCCCTGACTCAGATAGTCAGCAGAATGGCGGGCAACACGAAGACGACGGACGAAGGGCCCGAGGGAAACCAAGGCAACCAAGAAGAAACGAGAAAGAAGAGACTCAATCGCAAATGATAGATTCTTCTTCCTTGTTCAAGGCAAAGGAGTTCCGCAAGATGAATCCACCGAAGTTCAACGGCCGAACGGAGCCCGATGTGATCGTAGGATGGCTCGCGGAGATGGAGGACCTGTTTAATCTGCTTAGCATTGAAGGGTCCCAGCGGGTACTTGTGCGGCGTTACAGCTGCAACTAAGGGCGTATGACTGGTGGGCCGCTAAAAAGTAGGAAATCTATGAAGCCGATACGGACGCCACGATTTCCTAGAAAATATTTAAGCAAGCCTTCCTCGAACAGTACGTTCCTCGCGCTGTCCGTCAACAAAAAGAAGACGAGTTCATGACACTGCGACAGGGAAATATGTCTGTCAACGATTATGATTCGAGCTTCTCAAAGCTGGCGAAGTTTGCCGCGCCTTCCTGCCCAACAGGAAGCCTGGTGTGAACGCTTCCAACAAGGCCTAAATGACGAACTGCGAAGGGACGTCATGAATCAAAGGTGTCGAACATACCGTGAATCCTATAATGCCGCTCTTGATAGCGAGCGCATCTTTGGCCGTATGTCGAGTAGAGGCATCCGTAACCACTTCAACAAGCGTCCTAACGACGCCGGCGCCGGGGGATCGGGAATAACAAAGCGTCCGAACAGAATCGATGATCGAGGCCATGGCAGTCAACACTGCACCAGGTGCGGTAGGCGTGGGCACCGAACCGTCGACTGCGTCACGAGATCTTGCTACAAGTGTGGCGAGGTAGGCCATATAGTTACATATTGCCCGTACAAAGGTCCGAATCAACATAACCCACCGAGGAACGTCCCGAATCCGTATAAAGCGCCGATACTGCAAGGCGCAAATGCGGTGCCCGTCAACCAGCAGAACCAACGACACGGAGCTCAAGGCCGAGTTTATGCCTTAACTCGGGACGAGGCGTTCGCATCCGATACTGTTGTAACAGGTATATTACTCTACAAAAGTATACCAGCTCGAGTCCTATTCGATTCGGGTGCGACGCATAGCTTTATATCTGCTGATTTTGCGAAAGAAAATAAAATAACCATGCAATCACTAGATATAAATATTAGCGTTAGCACTCCGTCGGGAGTCGATATGCCTGCGAACTTTATTTGTAGGGATGGCCACATTTGCGTCGGAGGAAGATATCTATCCTTGGATGCCGTCGTACTAGACATAAAAGATTATGACATAATCCTGGGCATGGATTGGTTGGGCGCTTGTCGTGCAACGATCGAGTGCGCGGAGAAGAGAGTGGTATTTCGTCTTTCTGGCGAGACAGAGTTCTTATATTCGTGCAGTACGGCCTCGAAGACGGCGATGATGGTATCGGCAATCTCGGCAAGGCGTATGCTGCGTTCTGACTGCGCGGGATACTTGGCATCTGTTCGAGACACACGGACGGATAATACAAACACAATGCAGACTGATGTTGTGGCAGAATTTCCCGACGTTTTTCCTGACGAGATGCCTGGGATGCCGCCGGATCGAGAAATTGAATTTTTACAGAATTTCCCGACGTTTTTCCTGACGAGATGCCTGGGATGCCGCCGGATCTGCGGGAGCATCTGAGTAGTTGAGCCAAGGCCCACCATAGTTCTGCCTCACAAATGTCCCCAGCTGTCTCTGTACTGCAGAAGGCCGATATCTATACAATAATAATTTTTTATGAATATATATGTACATATAATCATTTGAGAAATATATAATAATTAATTAACTTACTTCATAGGCCCGTCCGTCCAAATCTCCATACGCGTCTCGCCCGGGGGAGCGCATGGAGGGTCGCTCTCACCTCCTGCCTGGGCAGGATCAGTCTGATCGTCGTCCTCCATATGATCGGCGTGGGCTCCCTCCATAGAGCCGTCGACAGTAGGAATGCTGGACGGGGGATCAGGGATGCTGGACGCGGGATCAGGAAGGCTGGACGACGAGGGAGGAGTCGCCAACCTGCTAGAACTGCCCTGTCCCGGTAATGGACCGGGAACAGGAAGGCTGGACGACGAGGGAGGAGTCGCCAACCTGCTAGAACTGCCCTGTCCCGGTAATGGACCGGGAACAGAACGGTACACTGGCGTACTCGGAGATGAGGATGAGGGTACGGAACTGCCCTCTCCATCCCCAGCCCGAGGCTGACGGGGCTGCCTAATATATAATCCTCCGCGTCGTCCAGATGGTCTAATCATACCTGACAATAAAACATATGACAATAAATAAAACAACATATTTATATGATAGACATCACAGATTTTTGAAAAATATCATAGTCAAAAAGTGTCACTGAAGTGTCATAAAAGTGTCAATAAAGTGTCACTGAAGTGTCACAGATTTATATGATAGAAGTGTCACTAAAGTGTCAAATATGATATAAAACAAACGTACAGATTTAATCCTCTTCTGAAAATTCATCTAGTTCATTTAGCTCATCTACTTCTTCTTCTTCTTCTTCTTCTTTCTTCTTCTTCTTCTTCCTCTCTACATCTTCACTTTCATCTGCATCTTCCTCTTCAGATAATTCTACTTCTTCTACACAATTAGATGGTAATAGGAAACTTCCGTCGTGTCCACTTCTATAATATTTGTTACAAGAGGTAGTTCATCCTGTTGATAAGCTATATCGTCAACCTCAAAGGTATTTCTAGCTTTGGTCTTGCATACTGCCCACCAGTCCGACCTTGTTGTTCCCCGTTTAGGATAACTTGTGAAGTACACGAGCTGAGCCTGACTTGATAGGACAAATGGTTCATAGGCTTGATATTGACGCCGATAGTTTATATCAACAAGACCGTGCTTGTCTACTTTCCAACCTTGACCTTCAATCGGATCGAACCAATCACACCTGAATAACACAATCTTAGCAGGCTCTATTCCATAACTATATGTCAGCTCCACAATCTCCCGTAACACGCCATAGAAATCGTTGCCCGTATCAACATCTTTGTAGTTCGAAGATCTGATACACAAACAGCTGTTTTTGGGTGGAATCGAGATCCACAAAGTTGTCTCTGATCGGCAAGTTGTTGACTTGAACCTAAACCCATTAACACAGTATCTTGGCCATATTTTTGCAGCATAAATTGGTCCCTTGGCTAGCGTTCTAATAGACTCATTCTCAAGTCTTGCGTATGGACGATCGACCTAAATACCACGAAAGAAGCAATTAAGCTCATTTTCAATCAAGTGCATATACAAAAAGGTAATTACAGAGTTCTCAAGTCTTACATATGCACTCAACCATGATGGAAAATAACGCCTCATTTCTTGTTCTAGTTCTTCTTCTGTTATGTGTGGCCTACCCGACCTCACATCATCATTAAATATGCTGAAAACAACATCGTTCAATTAATGTAATAGTATAATAATTAACACTATTAAAATAATATAGACGTATTAATTACTTACCCCTCCAGTTTCTCTACTTCCTCCTCGTCGCAGTTGAGTAATACATACACCTGAGCAGCCCTTAGCTCATCATCGTTCAGATATCTCTTTTTCATCTTACCCGATGGCTTTCCTGGAGCATTGAATACCTTCAGTATTGTATCATTACTTTCATGATCTCCCTCGTCGTTTCTGGAAGCTCTCGTTCTATTAGTTGCAACATGAGGCTTGAAATACATCGAACAAAAGTTTGTAATCTCCTCGAGAACATAGGCTTCACAAATAGAACCCTCGACCCGTGCCTTATTTTTCACCTTTCTTTTAGGTGATTCAAATGTCGCTCGAACGGGTACATCCATCGATATTCGACGGGTCCACCAACACGTGCCTCATAGGATAGATGAATCGGCAAATGCTCCATAGAGTCGAAGAATCCAGGAGGAAACACCCTCTCTAGCTTGCATAGTGTTACCGTAATGTCCTTCTCTTGCTTTTCTAGACGATAAACGAGCAATTTCTTAGAACAAAGATCCCTGAAGAATATGCTAAGCTCCGTCAATTGATCCCAAACTGCCTGCGGTAAGAATTCCCGAAATACAATCGGAATTAACCTCTCCATGAATACGTGACAATCGTGGCTCTTCATACCCGTCAATTTGTTTTCCTTCGGATCGACACATCTTCTCAGATTTGACACATATCCGTCTGAAAATTTTAGGCCCTGGATCCACCGACAAAGTCTCACTTTATCCTCCTTGTCCAGCGAAAAAATTGACTTCGGAAGGAACTGTTTTCCATTCTGCTGTATCAAATGCAACGCAGGGCGTTTGCATATTTCTTTAAGTCCAACCTGGCCTTGGAATTGTCTTTCGTTTTTCCCTTTACGTCCATCACAGTATTAATTATGTTATCAAACACATTCTTCTCAATATGCATGACATCAAGATTATGTCTGATCAGATTGGTACTCCAGTATGGCAGATCCCAGAATATGCTCCTCTTTGTCCAGTTATGAACTCTACCAAATCCATCGCACTTGTACCCAGTTGTAGGATCTTCGATAGCACTTGGAAAATCTTTAACCTCCTCCCATATCGTGTCTCCGCACCACCTTGGCGGTGGATCACCCTTCTCTACAACGCCGGCACGGAAAGCATTCCTGTTCCTTCTGAACGGATGATCTTTTGGCAGAAATTGCCGATGACAATCAAAGAAGCACGGCTTTCCGCTGTTTTTCAAGCGGAAAGCCTTACTACGGTCCATGCAATACGGACATGAGAGACGGCCATGAGTGCTCCATCCAGATAGCATTCCATAGGCCGGAAAGTCGTTGATGGTCCACATAAGGGTTGCCTTCATCTAAAAATTCTGCTTCCTGGAAACATCGTACGTGTTAGCGCCTACTTCCCATAACTGATTCAACTCATCTATCAAAGGCTGTAAGTACACGTCAATGTTCCTCTTGGGATTGTTCGGACCAGGAATTATAACGGTTAGAAACATGTACTGAGTCTTCATGCACATCCAAGACGGTAGGTTATACGGAGTAACAATCACAGGCCAGCACGAATACTGGGATCCCGAAAGACCAAAAGGAGTAAAACCGTCAGAAGATAGTCCCAACCTGACATTTCGCGGATCTGAAGCAAAATCTGGATACACTCGATCAAAGTGCATCCACGCTTCTCCATCGGATGGGTGATCCAACACTCCTTCAATCTGTTCTCGCATGTGCCAACTCATATTTTCGGCCGTCTCTTTCACCATAAATAATCTTTGCAACCGCGGCGTTAAAGGCAAGTAGTGCATTGAATCGGTCGGGTCTTCTTGCACCGGTAGACCTTCCTGTACTAGTTGTCTTATAGCGATCAGCACCACAAAATCTGCACACATCTGCGTCCTTGTCGTCTTTGTAGTACAGCATGCACCAATTGCGACAGGAATCGATTTTCTCGTATCCCATCCAGAGCGATCTCACCATCCTCTAAGACCGGTAGAAGTCTTTAGGCAACTTAGCACCCGCCGGCAAGATCTCTATAATCAACTCCAACACTCGTTGTAGCATTCTTGCGACATGTTAAAATCTGACTTAATGCTCAACATTCTTGTAACCACCTCCAACGGTGAATGATCCTCACAACCAGGATACAATGGAGTCCTTGCATTCTCCAGCAACTCCATGAACTGTGCAGCATCGGCGTTCGGTGCCTCCTCAGGTGCATCATGAACGAAACTAGGCCCTGCAGCGTCGAAAACCATGTTCACGCACCCGTCGTCGTATGCATGATTATCTGAAACAAAATTAGGTCCCGCATGCATATACGGCTCAACGTAAGGCTCCGGCTCTGATGCTAAAGACACAAGTTCTCCGTGTGCGGTCCACTGATAGTAATTAGGCGTGAAACCCCTCGAGTACAAATGATATGTCACTTCCACTTCTGGATAATATTTCACGTTATGACATTTCACACACGGACACTTAATTTTGGTGCCGTCCATGTACTGAGGGAACGCCTTAGCAAACTGCAGGAACTGCTCTACTCCCGCTATGTATTCATCCCGCACACCACACATATCATCAGGACGACGATTGTACATCCATGAACGATTCCGCAAGTAGTAATTCATATCCATTTGAAAATAATTCTGCAAAGATGGACACATATTATCCAACAGGCACAAATTCGTATATAATGTCTTATTATGGGACACACATTAGTAGCGGACAGTTACTAATAACAATGATATTGACCGATACCGATACGGTTTGGCATGTTCCGATCCGATACAGACCGATACCAAATATTGACCGATACCGACATTGGCATGTTCCGATACTATACAGACCGATACCGATACCAAATATTGACCGATACCGACATTGGCATGTTCCGATACCGATACTATACAGACCGATACCGACATTGGCATGTTCCGATACTATACCGACATTGGACAGTTACTAATAACAATGATATTATCCAACAGGCCGATACCGATACGGTTTGGCATGTTCCGATCCGATACAGACCGATACCAAATATTGACCGATACCGACATTGGGGGTCTTTGTTCCGGTCAATTCGGCAAAACCAATCGGTAAGGGTGACTACTATTTCATATAATTTCAAAACTACTAAGAAATAATGCTGAAATACTTAAAATTATGCCTAAATGTATAAAATATATGTTTTTAAATGTAAATAATTTATTAATAATTATTTGTTTTCCGATACCAAAGTTCGATACTCCGATACGATACCGCCGATACTACCGGTATCGCCGATACCAATACTCATAGGAATAGTCCGATACCGATTCCGATACCGATATTGTGAACCTTGGGTATATATCGTCAACATTTCAGATTCTTAAAATGAATTTCAAATAGATTTCAAATGAATTTCAAATGGTATATATCCCTACATTTTGCGAATCTCTTGAACAAAAAATAAAATCCTATAATGTGAAGTAGGCATGCACGAAAAAAATTTCTTTTCGAGCCAACAAGATTTGTAACGATCCTAACATTGGAAACAATTAACATCACCATTATATCATAATAAATCACAAACATAAGCAAGGAAAGGAAGTAGTTAACATGGCATTGTCTTCCAAAGTTCAAAATGTCATGAGCCCGGTTCATGTCCCGCTCTTACTGCTACTACTACACCTACTTCGGTCCATTTGAGTCACATCTATTCTCTCCTTTCTTCTTTTTTCTTTTTTCTTAGTACCACTTACAATATGTGACAGAGAAATCTATCGACCAATATTAATGGCAGTAGACCAGCATTCAATGGAGACCAAGAGAAAGAGCGAGAGAAGCAACAAAATCGCACTCGATAAAGAAAAGTGGCAAACTGTACACGTACAACAATCATGGAAAAGAAACATGAAAAAGGAAAAGAAAAATAAAATATCACAAGACAAACCAGCAGCGATATGGACTGCAGTCCACTCGCACTCTCTCTCTCTCTCCCTCATCGGTAGTGAATGTGCGTGCAAGCGCCTAAGTGTTCGACCAAAATATACACTTCACCCCTGCCCCCCTCCCCCTACCCCTGCACCCACCCCAACCCTCCCCTGCCCCCCTCCCCCCTCCCCCCTCCCCTGCCTCCCCTCCCCATACCCCTGCACCCACCCCAACCCTCCCCTGCCTTCCCTCCCCTGCCCCCCTCCCCCTGCACCCACCCCAACCATGCCCCCCTCCCCCTACTCCTGCACCCCCCGGGTACCCCCACCCCCTCCCTCCACCCCTCGACAGTAAGACCCCCCCACCCCCTGCACCCAACCCCACCCCTCTCTCCCTCCTCGACAGAAAGACCACCCCAGCAGCTAGGTTAGAGTTCTCGTGTCCGTGTCTGTGTCTAGATAGCTAGGGCTAGGGTTAGGGTTTTACCTGAGGAGGGTGGCTTCGTCGGAGGATGGAGGCGGCGAGGAGGGTGGCTTCGTCGGAGGAGGAAGCGGCGAGGAAGGCTCCTTCGTCGGAGGAGGGAGGCTGGTCGCCGGAGGGAGGGGTCAACGGGCGAGCGGGGTCTCCGGGGGGAGAAGGGGGAGGGTCTCGCCGGAGGGAGCGGTCGCCGGAGGGGGAGGGTTCGCCAGGGGGAGAGGGGAGAGCGGGAATAAATTTTTGGGTGAAAATTTTGGGATTTCGATCGGGCCAGGAACCCTATATGAAATAAAACAGCGACGCCTACATGATACGTCGCTAAACGTCGCAAGCCAGCGACGTAAATTATACTACGTCGCTGAACGTCGCTACTCAGCGACGTACAGCGACGTGTAGCACAAGACGTCGCTATATGCAATTATCAGCGATACGTATTCCGCCGTCGCTAATATACGTCGCTATTTAAGCATATTTTAGTAGTGAATCTCGCGATGCTGAATACTTTAAAGACAAGTTTGCAAAACACAAGAATATTGTTCTCGCGGATCTTCCGGAGAATGATGAGGGTACAAAGCAGACAGAAGTCTTTAATGATCCAGTAGTCCAAGATGAAGCTGTCGTCAAGGAGACACCAGCTGAACCAGAACTCGCTGAGCCGTCAACTAAGCGAGCGAGGAGGCCGAAAGACTTCGGAGATGACTTCGTCACCTATCATGTGGAAGCAGATCCGCTTACCTATGATGAGGCGATGAAGACCAGAAATACTGTATTCTGGAAGGAGGCGATAGACAACGAGATTGGCTCAATCACCTCCAACAACACATGGGTATTGGTTGACCTGCCAGAAGAAGCAAGACCCATCGGATGCAAATGGATCTTCAAGAAGAAGATGAAAGCAGATGGAACCATTGACAAGTTCAAGGCCAGGCTAGGGGCCAAGGGGTTTGCTCAGAAGCAGGGATCGACTACTTTGACACTTATGCTCCAGTAGCTCGGATGACAACCATCAGATTGTTAATTGCTCTAGCAGCAATACATAAGCTGGTGATACATCAGATGGATGTAAAAACGGCATTCCTTAATGGCGAGCTGACCGAAGAGATCTACATGCAACAACCAGAAGGTTTTGTCGTCAGAGGTCTGGAAGACAAAGTCTGCAAGTTGATGAAGTCTCTGTATGGTTTGAAACAAGCTCCCAAAATGTGGCATGAGAAGTTTGACAAGATGATAAGGTCAAATGGCTACAGGGTCAGTGAAACAGACAAGTGTGTCTATACGATGTTTTGCTGACGGAAGAGGAGTAATTGTATGTCTTTACGTGGACGACATGCTAATCCTAGGTACGGATTTAAGCTGCGTCACAGAGACAAAGAAATTCCTCTCGACCAAGTTCCGTATAAAGGACTTGGGGATGCCGACGTAATCTTGGGGCTCAAGATCATCCGGACAGGCACTGGAATAGCGCTGTCACAATCTCATTATTTTGAGAATGCTCACTCGCTACGGGTATCAAGATCTTCCTTTTATTGATACACCGTACCGGAGTGATCAGAAGCTGGAGCCAAATTCGAGGAAAAGCGTCAGACAGTTGGAGTACGCTAGCGTCATCGAAAGCTTGATATACGCTACTACTGCCACAAGGCCTGACATAGCTTTTGCAGTGGGAATGCTGAGTCGGTTCACTAGCAATCCAGGCTTGAGCATTGGAAAGCTGTGAAGCGTGTTATAAGATATCTCAAGAAAACTCAGACATATGCACTTTTCTATAGCAGAGATCCGTCAGTAGTGGAAGGCTTCAGTGATGCTAGCTGGTGTTCAGATATGGAGAGCGAGTATTCCACAGGTGGATTCGTATTCGCCATGGGCGGAGCTGCTATATCGTGGAAGTCGAAGAAGCAGACTATGTTATCTCGCTCCTCCATAAAATCTGAATTCTTTGTATTGGATGCTGCTGCAGATGAAGCAGAGTGGCTTCGGGAGCTCATGTATGATCTTCGGTGGTTGGGGCTCAGATACCGGCAATACCGATATACTTGACAACCACGGCAGCAGCAGTGGCATCAAATGAACTCTTCAACGGGAAGAAGAGACTGTGCGGTTGAAGCACAGGGCAGTACACGATCTCATCAAGAGGGGTGTTATTGCAGTGATTGATGTTCGGAGTCAGGAGAACCTGGCGGATCTGTTCACAAGGGCCTCAAGCGCCAGCTGGTCGATGACACAGCTTGTAAAATGGGTTTGAAGCATTCTGATATTGTGTTATTACAATCCTACCATAAGTTTTATACTATTAGTTCAAAGAGAAATCTACTAGGCATCTAACTTTTGGTTCAAGGGAGGACTATTAACCAGAATATCAGGAACGGTGGGTACTTGTCCTCTGTGACATGGAGAGGTTACGGACCTACAACCACTGTTGTCTACTGTTATTTTCTGTAGAAAACGGATCCTGTGGGAAGGTTGGCTTAAATGCCTTAATGAGTTCTCAGGCAGAGTGAATGCCTGGAGTGCTTTACAGGAAGCACGGTAGCGCAGCACTACAAGGAGTGTAACTCCATGCTACAGTGGGTGACTCCACCACGAGGTTCCCAGGTAGGGGTAATGTCTCGGCTTTGCAAGCCAGTCACAGCGGAGTAGCACCGCAAATAGCAGGTAGCCTAATGCTGTATGATAATCGTAATAAAGAGTTAGACGCACTACAAGAGACGATGTCCTCATGTTACGTGGCATGACACCACGAAGAGGTACCAGGTAGGGTAAAGCCTCGGCTTTGCGAGCCATGTCGTAGCGGCGTAACACCGTACGGAAGCGCAAGGCTTCATGCTGGGTAGTTTGGCACTACAAAGCCTGTGACCTCATGCTACAGTAGTATGACACTACGATGAGGTACCCAGGTGGGGTAAAGCCTCGGCTTTAAGCCATGTCATAGCAGCGTAGCACCGAAAGAAGCGCAATGCTTCATGCCATGACCCTTTATAAAGAACTCACCTATAGTGTATGGACAGAGATATCAGGCCGTCTCTTGAGGGTAAACTTGTAGACGCCCAAAATTATACACTGAAACCAGGCTGGCACAAGGCCTTCAATGCAGCCAGAAGCACAGTTGATGTCATTATGTGAGTAGGAAGAATTGCAGTTATGGTGCAGAATTCAAGGCTTAGTCCATTCTTGTATCATGATGTTATTTAATCTATGCGGGAAGATTCAAGTCGTAGCGACATCTCTCCTAATGCATGATGGACAGTCACTGTGGGGAACGCACAACCCATATATTGAGATATGTGGGAGATTGTTGGTGTTTTGCCTTTGGACTAGAAAAGATAGTCCCACATCGGCTACACCAAATGGTGAGTATCTCAATATAATGCATTGCTTGTGTTGAGGTGTGCACATGAGGTGTAGTGGGGCACAATTTGTGCCATGTGGGAGTATTTTCCTAGAAGGAAAAAGGATTAACTCCAACAAGGATGCAAGTTGATTTTTGTTGTGCGGACTCGGACTCGGACGCGGACTCCAGGATTGTCTCGTGCATGCACGGGAGTGTTCGGGGGGTAGGCGTGGACTGGCACACTTCTATGCTGATTGTGGGATGATCTAAAATATCAAACTTTATTTTTGAGTGTTGGTATTTTAGTCCCACATCGGATAGGAGAGAGGTGAAGTCTCAACTCCACTCTATAAATAGAGCCCCTTGGCCTCCTTTGAAAGATGCACCAAGAAGAGAGTTGAGGGAGTCTGTTAAGTCCAGGAAGCCCGTTCAAGTCTCAAATATTGACTTACGAGCGTTCCAGAAGTTCTCGTGAACTTGCTGGTTCCTGGAAGCTGTTTGTGCTCGTGTGGGGCGAATAAAGCTTTGAGCAACGGTGGTTCATTCACCCCAGCATCTCATTCTCGCCTGTCATCGCTGCTGTTGCCTTTTACAGTAACTTCTTTTTAGAAGCTCTACTGCTGATAGTTGCTTACACAAAGTCTCTTTAGATTTTGTGTGTATTACGTAGAATCTTTTAGATCCTCGTAATTCAGAATCCTCCAGGATCTCTGTTGCACATCTTCTTTAAGGTGCTGCATTTGAAACGTTGTGTGTACAATTGTTTCAGTTTCAGAATTTTCCATCAAAAATTGTGCCTCGGCACTAACAATAACATGGTTGTTGACATGGCAGCTGACATGACAAAATTTGATATTAAAATTAATATTAATATTAAATTAACATGATAATTAACATTAAGACTAACCTTAAGATCAAAATTAACCTTAACATTAAATTAACATTAATATTAAAATTGATCTTAAAATTAAAACTAATATTAACATTAATATTAAATTGGTATTAGCATTAACATTAATATTAATATTAGCATTAATATTAACATTAAAAAAAGGATAATTAATATTTTGGGTTAAAATTTGCCATGTCAGCTGTTATGTCAGCTGCCATGTCAGATGCTATATAATGGGAGATGACATCACCCAAATATTTTGGGAGCCAAATAGCATAATTATTTTAAAAAGGATTATTTTTAGTATTTGTACAGGGTCTTAGTATGTCAAAAAGGCCCTGGATGACATAACTAATAATCTTTAGCTCGACGATGACAGTGGTCATGAATTATTGGTTTTTATCAAGATGATAAGGTCTTCATCTTGACTGATACCAGAAATTATATGAAATACTCTATCAAGATGATCAGTTCTCTTTTCCTTCAAGTAAAGTTTTAGTTAGTTCCTGTAACGAGCCCTCCATGATCAACTTTAAACAGACTTGGATGTGGGAGTACGTACTTGTAGGATGTCCAAGGCTTGTTTAATATATTTTGGACCTGAAAGTTTCAGTAATTAACAAGTTGCAGCAAATAAGTGTCGTCTAAGTTTTCGATTCATCATTTATGATCTCCACGTACCATTCTTTCTCAGGAAATGAATAAGTTTGAAGTCAGCATGTCCCTGATCAGTAAGGGCTTGGGCAGTATTAACCGGGAGGACTACCCTCGCTTCGACCCATCTCCAAGCTCAAAGGCAGCCATACACTCCGGACCTATCGAGCATGGAACTCCACTCATGCCACATGTTCCTCGACCAACAGCACCACCAGCACACCCCAAGCATGGCTCTCCTTGAAATCAGTTGCACTAGCTAGCTAGCTAGACCTCTGCCTTTCTGTGTATTAAACCTGTAAGATTTCGTCTAGAAGAATCTTGATTTTGGTGCTGTATTAATTGCTTATGAATTATAACTTATGCTTGTTGTTTCAGAGTCTCGTGCTTTATGTTTAATTATTATATCTTGTGAAATTATCCTTTTTGTCGAGTTACGAGGTGTCTACGTATTGATATCTTACTCAAGAATTTTCTCAAGAATATTAATGGTTATTACTCAAGAATTTTCTCTTGTGAGCCTCCTTAATCTTCGACCCAACCAACCCCTAGGACTGAAGGATATCCTTAAATAGGGTCCTCAACCTTCCCAAAGTCAAGATCCCATCGAAAGCATGCAAGCACATAATTTGTGTCCAAACTTGCTGGAGAAATGTACGTACTTCATCGGTATGCTGTCCAAATGTACTCTTTGTTCTTTTGAATCTTCGTAGTTGAACACGAACCAACAATAAGGTTCTAGGTGTTTTTGACATTTGGATGACTATGAAAAAATTAAAAGGTTATAACAAAGATGTCACGTTCAACTTTTGACATTTGCAATATACTTAGAGGTGTTTCTGTGTTTGTTTGTGGATGTGATAGTTTTTTCCTTTTTAGTAATTATCATGGACAACTTTCATTACTTCATAACACCATCATGCTGTTCTTCTCAAGTATATGAATGATATTCCCTCCTCGTCTCTTTCCGAACCATATAAATTCAAGTTTAAGGATCATATAAACAATCACCTTATGATGCGCAATCCTGATTTTGTTCCCTATTCAACTAAATTATAATTTATTATTCACATAGAATAGATGTAAGCTAAGCTGTACGAAATAGATATGATAAAGCAAAGGAAACTCTTTCCAAAGAAAGCCTAGACAGACATCCTCCTCCCTGCGCGCACTTCCATTGTTGGCTCTAATCTAACCTTCTTTGTGTGGACCATGACATGAATGAGCCTTCGAGTATCAAACTTCAATATTTCCACCTATCATAACATCTTCTTTTAATATACAATAGATATAAATCTCATTATAAATCTCAAGGTAAAGTGCATTTAAATCCTCCTTAGATGTCACGAAATGCAAATAAAGACTCGCTGATCCGAAAAAGACAGCTAGATACGAAAAACTCAAATCACCCCCCCCCCCCCCCCCTCCCCCCCCCTCCCCCCCCCCCCCGCTGTTAAAATCCGTTAAAACGTCTTAAAAGACGATTTTGCCCCTCCCCTCCCCCCCCCCCCCCTCTCTCCGGTGGTGAGGGGCGGGTCGCCGGCGGAGGGAGGAGGGGAAGGGGTTCGGGGGGCGGGTCGCCGGCGGAGGGAGGAGGGGGGGGAGGGGGCGGGGGGCGGGGGGCGGGTCGCCGGCGGAGGGGAGGAGGGGGGGGGGGGTGGTCGGGGGACCGGCGGAGGGAGGAGGGGGGTGGTCGGAGATGACCGGTGGAGGGAGGAGGGCGGGTTGCCGGAGGAGGTCGCCGGCGGAGGGGGGTAGGGGCTGGTAGGGAAGGGTGGGAGGGGTAGTTTAGGTAGTTTATATATATATATTTTTTTAAGACTTAACAGCCATTTTAACGGCCATTTAACGGATAAGGGCCATTCTAAACGAAACAGGTTTTTTTGGAGGTGCAAACTGCTTAAGTTTTCTAATAGGTCTTATTTGCAAACGAGGCAACTCTAAGGAGGGTTTAAATGCACTTTACCCTAAATCTCACTGCACTTGGAAAAATTTTAAGGAATGCCTAATAAAGGAAAATGCTAAACAGCCCGCGGTCTGTGTCCGCCGACTGTGACTGTAGGCTGAGGTATCACAATCCAATTTGCCCCTCTCCTCCACCCACCAAATTCGCATGGGCCCCACCCGCTGGTGCGATTAAAAGTCTTACGTGGACCGTGGACCAAAATTGCGGACCAAAATGCGGTGCACGGAGGCACTTTCGGTCTAGTAAAATATACCTTGTACTTAACCACCTCTGGAATGTCGTGGTTATGGTAGGAACTAACTATGTTGGACTCATTTGTTATGTAGACCAGATGTCTCGAAAGCAGGGAAGCAGACCAAAGTGTGCAAATTATAGCAGCACATGATGATTCCGCCTTTAGCTTTTGGGGTCCCACGATCATTCCTTTTGAAAGCAGAGAAGAAAGCAAAGAGAGAGAAAGGAGAGATTTATAATGAGACATGAGAAGAGGGTACTGTATAAAAAAAGAAAGAATTGAGAAGGAAAAGAATTGATTTCCAATGGAAGAAAAATTAGGGAGGAAGTGATTATATCCATCCAAGGAAGGAATTATTTTTCCACATTGAAGTAATCACTTTTCTTTCTACATTTTTGGCATTTTCAAACATCGGAAAGAAAAATCAATGGAAATAAAATTTTCCAAAGGAAAGGAAATGACAAGGAATTGATTTCCTTTCCCTTCCATTCCACGAACCAAACGAGGCCTTAAAGCTGAAGGGATGGGCTTTACTTGCTCTCCGCTCTATATTCCCACTTGCACCAAAGGCCATATGATCGCCAGCCAGAAGAGCTGATCGAATTCTAAGCTGGAAGCATGCCGTTTTCTGAGGGTGTGCAAGATGTACCATTCCCACATGACCGCCAGAACCGGAAGGCCTTCCAATTTATAACCTTCGTATATGTTACTAATGTAGTGACGCCAAAAGGACATCCTTACCCGTATCAAAAAAACAAAAAAAAGAGGATATATAAGGGTGTTCCTCTCAATAGTGAAGAGAGCGACCGACGAGCCCTACTCTGACGACGGTAAAGGGACGGGTGCCCTTATATTAGGCGACTGCAGATAATTGAGATCTATCAGTATACAGAGTCTCAAAGCAATAGGAATCCGATACTATCTACTAGAAAATATTCATCAATAATAGGTTCCCGTTCGGTAAGGAAATATAAAAAAACGGAAGTGTTACGTTGGGTTGGACCGCAGTCTTGATCTACGGCCAGTTGTCGTCGAGGGGGGCACAGAATTTCTGGAACGGGCTCCGAACACATGGGCACGCGGTCATCCTCACCGTCAAAAAGAATTTCCCATATAAAAAAGGAGCTTGTTGCTTTTCGTTTCAGATCACTGGGCCTCCTTCCTCTATGCAGGCTTTGTTTCTTTCTTTGTAGAAGTGGAGGAGGCCCAGTAGCAAGTTTCCAACAGATGAATAGTACGTTACAGTCTAAAACTAATATGACTGCATTTAAGTTGAATTTTATGTGGACTTGGAGGAAATTTTGTCCCAAACGTTTTTTTTTTTTTTTTTTCCTGCATTGACACGGATTTGAATTCATGACCTTCCCAATAATCTATGTCAGCCCCGTCACTAGGCACCTCCTGGTGACCTATACAAGAATCAAATAAATATTGAGATTATACCAAGGAGATCTTTTGTAGATTTCATAAAGAAGGTGTGAAATTTATTTTTTCGATAAAAAAGACCCATGGGATAATCTCATATTGGGATCCAGAGAACATCGAAAGTAACACAAATGTGTCTACTCTCCGTAACAGTGTGGTAGGTTTTACACCAGGACAAACCCCTCTTAATTCATTTTAACAGTATCCAAAATAAATAGTTATTCAACTTAATATTTTTAACTTAATACTCTCAAAAAAAAATAGTTTTTCAACTAATATTCTAAATTTTTTAACTTGACAACTTGATACCGTTTAATATTGAATATTTTTAACTTGATACAGGATTAAGCTTTCCGTTAAAAAAAAAAAAAAAATTGAATAAATTATCCCATCCCTCCCCCTCAGCTGCCGTGGCCTCTCTCCAGTCGCTACTCCCCTCCCGCCCGCGTGCACCCTCCGCTGCCCCTTCCTCTGATTCCGTCATCGTTGTCGCGCCACTGCCACTGCTGCCGAGGAGGAGAGGAGTGGAAGGGAGAGAATGATCATATTTTTGTCATTTAGTAATTATGTTAACACTGATAGGTTATTAAGTTGTACAATTAAAATTGGGGTATAAGTTGTCTAATTTTAAAGTTTAAGATATTAAGTTAAAATTTTGAAATAGTTAAAATATCAAATTGAAATTAAGACATGAATAGATACAAAATTCTGCCAACATCCTTAAAATATCATATGGGCAAGGACAATAAAGAGTTATAAAAGTACAAAATTACAAACAGGAAAGATTCTTTAAAAAAAAAAAAGGACTTGGTGCAAGTAGAACCTTTGATATATGAGACGCTGGGTGTACTGGTCCAGTGCAGAAGCTGCGTGCAGTCTCTTGGAGCTATGCTTCCGGTCCTGCCGGTCCCTTCAACTTGACTCGCATTTTTGTCTCATTTTTTGTTTTGTTTTGCTCACCATGAATTCCTGTCAGCCACACATTATGAAACATATCGCTTAAGATTTTATTTAGGGATCGATACTACTCTACTCCATCCATGCTCTAGAGTCTAAACTACTTCCTTTCTGTACTACACACTTTATAGTGTATTTGTTTCGCCAGCCGGTCGTTATGGGTCGGTGAGGGTTCAGTTTATTCGCTTTCATCTAAGGGCTTGTTGGTAACCGAATTTTACTAGTTGGATTTGGATTTAAAAAACCTCTAAATTTAAATTATGGATTTCAAGATTCAAATCCAACTCCAAATCCAACTCCAACCAAACATAGAATTTAAATTTATGATTAATAATTAAATTATAGTCATGATCAATAATTAAGCTATTAATTATGATTAATTATAGTTATTATTATCTATAAAATTAATAATTAACAATTAGTATTAGTAATTGACAATTAGTTATTATTAATTATAAAATTAATAATTAATGATTAGTTAATTTTTAAATAAATAACGATTAATAATTAAATATTAATAATTAACGATTAATAATTAATAACTAGAAATTATAATTAACGACTAATAATTAATAATTAACAATTGATAAGTTTTATTAACGAAAAATAATTATAAATTATAATTATTGATTAATAATTAACGATTAACGATTAATTAACTGTAAATTAAATATTTTAAAAATAGTAATAATTAAATTATTTATGATTAGTAAATTTAATTAATTATTTATAAAATGATTCTAATTGTGATTAAAATAGTATTAATTAAGATTATAATAAAATAGTTATTAACAAATTATTAATTAAATTAATAATACTAATAAATTATTAATATGATTATAACAAAATTAACTAATTAACTAATTTTTTAATTAATAATACTAAACATAGGATATGATTAATTAATATTATAATATACTAATAAATTATTAATTATTATAATAATAATATATACTAGTAAATTATGATTATAATCATTAACCAATTATTAATAATATTATAATAATACTAATAAATTATTAATTATGATTATAACAAAATTAACTAATTAACTATTTTTTAATTAATAAATATTTTTATTAATTAATAATACTAAAAAATAGTTATTTTATTAATTAACTAATTTTAACGAAATTATTAAAGAATAAATATTTTAACGAAATTATCAAAGATTAACTAATTTTTAATTTACTTTTAACAAAATTATTAAATAATAAATATTTTAACAAAATTATTAAAGAATAATTATTTTTTCCTCCAAAATCCAACCACATCCAAGTTTTTGATTTTGTTATACAAACATAGGATTCCATGGACTTGTCTCCAAATCCATAAAAATGCAAATCCTACCTCCAAATGCGGTTTAAAACACACCTAAATGAACCATAATTTTAAAATCTAAACCTGAAATTGAACTGAAATTAATAATAACCGGAATTGAATTAAACCGATAATCAATTCAATTTTTTTGATTTGACTATTTATATCATTTAATATGCCGACAAAAGTTGAAACAGTGGTTAAATTATATTTAAAAAATAATATACATACAGTTTTCTGTATTTCAAACTTGGACTCAAAGTTTGAATAACTGTAATTTACTAAAATTGGATTTTAAAACACATACATGCAATACGGAAAATGCTACAACCAAAATTGGTTGTAAGCTTTACAACCGTATATGTGGCATCTTTTGATTTGGGAGAGGGGGGAATGGATGGGGCCATTTTAGGGTGTGAATTGTAAGAAAGTTGTATATTTTTGTAGTAAACTTAGCATTTTTCCATACAATTATTGTAGTAAAAAATACATAAAAATATACACAATTCTAATTACGTAATATACATGAACTTAATATTATTTATATAATTGTGTAAATTTTATTTGATTTTCGGATTTGGAGAGAAACCGAAATTAAATGAAAAAAATTAGTATTTTTAAAACGAAACATGACCGAAATGTTTTCAAACCAAACCAAATCTTTTATTTGGTTCAGTTCAATTCGACCGAAATCGGAATAATACTAACCCTAGTTATCGGGCTAAACTTTGATACTAACCCCTAGTTATCGGGCTAAAATTTGATACAGCCTTCTATATGACAGATGGGCCCCTATATATTTGCTTACATGGTTACCAAGAAATAGGAGGGCCCACATGTCGTACAAAAGGCTATATCAAATTTTGATACAGCCTTCCGTATCAAAGTTTTTTTTCCTAGTTATCGGACTATTTGATGCTACAAACATATGCTCGAGCTGATGATGATGTGATGGCGGCGATCATATGATGCTTGAGGTTAAGGATGACGCTTTGGCTGTGAATTATGTCCAGTGTTACATAGGCGGAGCTACATTAGTTTAAAAATAAAAAAAAAACAACCCAAACCCTCCATCGTGGATGGAATTTTTAATTTTTATGCTTTTTTTTAAAATATTCTTAAAATCTTCTTCAGTTCGAAAGAAAGGACTAGACCCAAAACTATATCCTAATTTACGTCATAGATTTCTTTTTACTTCCAATGAAATAAAATATTTAGCTGGTCTTGTTATACCGATAGCTTTTTACTTCAAAAAATTATATCATTTAATAATTAATTAACAAAATAATTTTTTGCTTTCAAAATCGACAGATATACCTAATAAAATAATTTTAAAGATTAATTATTTATTGAATCTAAATAAATTTTTTTTCAAAAATTATATTAATTACTTATTGAATGTAGTTATCAATTTTAAGCATAAAATAATAAATTAATTGTTCTTAACATATGTCCTTACCCCACAGGTTAACAAAACTCATATTAGCTCCGGTCCTAAATGTTGAGGATGATGCTCATCATACTTTGGCTTGGACGACACTTCGACTTATAGCCCCTCACCCCTCTCTCGTGTTTTGTTTATTAGGTTTCATGCGAAACGAAATAGTCAAAATCGAATAAATCAAAATTCTAAATAACGAAACCGAACTGAACCGATTAGCCAAAATCGAAATCGAAATGAATCAAACCGAATAAGAAATTCGTTTATTCGGCTGTTTAGTTTAAATATTTGTATTGTTTAACGGATCGTGTCCAAAGAAGGAATCGTGGTTAAATAATATTTAAAATGATAATTTTTATTCATACATATGTTGTTTTTCAAAGTTGTACCAAAAGATGAAGTAGTTGTTAAATTATCAATGTTAAGTTTCAAACATATATATAATTGTGTTTTTCAAATATACAAAAGTTTAATTAAAAAAATGCATAAATTAAGAGTATTTATATAGTTGCATAAGTCTTATTTGATTTTCGGTTTTGAATAGTAATCAAACTCAAATGAAACCGAATAATTTTTTAATATATTTAAAATCAAATCGATATTTTTTCAAACCGAACTAACCTCTTATTCGGTTCACATCCCCACGCACACCAATAATTAAACACCTGCCTTAACGAATCAATTGTGGTAATTAACAATGCTTCTTCCCAGACCGTCATGGAAACCGACACGTGAACCGACGCCACGTGTCGGTTTCCTATTGGCTGGAAGTTAGCAGGGGGGCAGAGTGATTTTTTTGGGTCCAATTTCGTGCTGACACGTGTCGTTCGGTTTGGATTCGGTCCAAACTGACGGTCTGGGAAGAGTTATTCTATTTTTTTGACAATCAAGTAAGACCGATATCGATAAAAAAATAATAATAATAATAATATAAAAGACGAAAAATCTAGAAATGAGTGAGCTTATTTTTGTGTTGTACCAGTGTAGGACTGTAGGACTGTGGGTTAGACGTCCCTAGCGACGAGTCGACCAGCCCTAACCCCAAAGGGATTCACAGTCGGTGATCCCCGAAAGTGATTTCTGAACTGAAGAGTTCCAAATTTGATTAGCGCCGTCCAATTTGCAGGTCCCCGGGAGGTTAGGGGACACATTTCTATTTCTTGGAGGTACCGATCTGACAAAGCTTGCATGTGGTATGGTTGGGGCTCAACATCATCATCAACATCATGCTCAAAGCCGAATTGGTACCACATCAACTTTCTTATCACTCACATTTCGGTTCAGATGATATTTCTCTACCTTCCCTTTTCTGGAAATTTTTCTTCTTTTCTTTAAGTTGTACTCCATTTATGTTATTACAATTGAAGTTGTATCTCACTTGGAAAAAAAAAAATTGAGTTGTACTCCACTTTTTATATCGTAATGCATGATACCTTCCACCTCTAACGGAAACTGTCAATGACTAACAGTCGAATCCTCTAATCCCTCACGTGCCCACTTTTGAGATCAAAACTCATTTGGCTATTAATACTCCCAAGTAGAACTACACACTCAGATGTGCATAGATTTGGCCTCACGTAGTTTCACACTCAGATGTACGATGTTATCCATTGAGAGTATTTTGGTCTCAAAGTTTACACGTGAGGGTTCAAATGAGTTGGCTATTAATCATTGACGATATTTTTTAAAAGTGAGTGGTTTCTAGCATTATGATAAACACAAGTGGGGTACAATTTAAATATTCTCTTTCAAGAGGTATTGTCACGATCCGCACCCGCTATAAGGGCACGTGCACGTGACAACGCCCAAACTAGTATGTGGGTCCCACTATGGTCCAGGCTACCCGGATCTCCAACTTGAGTCCGAATTGGATAAAATCCAATCCAAACCAAATAAATCCCAAAAAATCACATAAAATCAAATAAAATTCCTAAAAATTATAAAACTTGAAAAATGACGAAAATACCCCTAATTTGAAAACTGGGGGTGACAGGTATGCATCTTGAATTATGGTAAAATAAGTAGGATGCAACTTAAAAATTTTGCAAAAAAGGGAAAGACAATGCCGCAAAAAGGAGGAAGACTATGCCGCACTATTTAAAGTTCTAATATCAAAATGTGGTTAGTGATATATGAAAAATAACAATCATAGTAGGAATATTATTTTAAAAAAAATATTGTAACACTTTTTTACAAACAAAATATAATTATTTAGACATAAAATGTCATCTATTATTCGGTGAAATAAATGATCCCCGTACTATTAATATATTTACTGATAGAATGAGATTAAGTCCAATATAATATAATTGTTTAATATTTTAAATCAAATTCAATTTAGACTATAAGGTAAAATTAAAAAAAAAAATGAAATCTAAATTGTTATATATATTAGATTAGAACATAAATTATATATTTATCAGATAGTTTATTTCTCTTAAAAAAGAATTATTACTTACAATTTACTGAAGAAATGGTTATATCTAATCCAAAATTTATTTTATAACTTGTATATAATTAATTTATCGTTAAAACATAATTTAAATTAATCAAATTTGATAAGAGATTTATTCAATTAATTATGATCTATATTAAATTAAATATATAATTATATGTTATTACTAAAACAAAATATATTTATAAATTTTAATACAAATTCATTTGAAACAGAAAGCTAACTATTTTATCCTTTAATTAAGGTAGATGAGGTTGAAGAATGCAGGAGGTTCGCAACTAGGGCTGCAAATGAGCCAAGCCGTTTGCGAGCTGCTCGAAGCTCGGCTCGATAAAAGCTCGTTTGAGCTCGGTTCATTTTGTAAACAAGCTGAGCTCAAGCTTCATTTTCGAACTCGTTTGATAAACAAGCCAAGTTTAAGCTTAGAAGTACTCGGCTCATTTAAGCTTACGAGCTGGCTCATTTGTTCTTTGTTGAATTATATATATGTGTGTGTGCACATATATATATTTATATGTCCTTAATAATTGATATTAAAGAAATGGTTTAATTAAATTTTTATAAATAAATTGTTAATATTACAGGTACTTGAATTCAAATCTAACTAAATTTAAATCGAGTTCGTTAAGTTTGAAATTAAGCTTAATGAGCTTGAAATAAATTTAAGCGAGCTTGAAATCAAGCTTAACGAGCTTGATTTTGAGCTTATCAAACATTTTTATCAAGCTTGAATCAAGCTTGCTTATCAAGTCAAGCTCGAGGTCAAACCAAGCCAAGTTCAAGCTTAATATAAACACGCTCGAGCTAAGTTCAAGCTCTAAAATAAAAAAATTATCAAGTTCGAGCTCGAACTTGAGTTCGATTAATTCTAGTCAAGCCAAGGTCAGGCTTACAAAAATTTGCTCGGCTTGGCTCGTTTGCAGCCCTATTCGCAACAGAAGAAGTCTGATAAATTTGCATCTAGTACACGACTTGTCCAACGCATTGTTTGTATTGGAAGGAGTTTTGGTCATTAATTTTCTTAATTTTTCCATACCTATCCTAAACTGCTTCTGACAGCTACTTTGGTGTTCTAGTCATTGTCTAATCCCCTTCTCTAATACGTCAATAAATGGCATTTCTCGGACCACGCGGACATCATATTATGCACTAACCTTGTTTGGAGGAGTAAAATTCTGATACCGACAAACGGACCCCCTTATGTATTTATCTTTTCACGTTTTACGAAAAGAGGGGGGTTCACTTGTCATACAGGCTGTATTAAAGTTTTGATGCAGCCTTCTGTGTCTAAGTTTTCTTCGATTTGGAGCGAGTTTCTTGTATTCTAAACTTTGGTTTCTTCTTCTTGTCTTAATCTGATTTTCTTTTGTTACCCTTGACTGTCCATAGGCAGATCATGACGAGGACAAGGTCAAGGACGGAATCAGAAACTCAAGCTTGGTTGAGCTTAAGTAGACCGACTCACATAAAAATAAAAAATAAAAAATATATGGAAAAAAGTTGGGGGTGGACGGGAGGCCACTCTAGCCCTTTTGTAGGCCCGTAGTTGGACATGATGTTGTATAGAGGTAGGCATATAAACAAAATTATATATAGCCAGTTAGGTGAAGAACTATTTAGGGTCTTTTTGGATAGGTGTGAAAGCGGTAGATCTTATCGGTTGAAAGTAAAATGTGTATATTTTTAAGTTTCATGTCAGTAGTTTTTGTACGTTGAGATTAATTTCAATAATAAAATACATGATAATTTGTCAATACAAGTGAACAAATTCACACTCATATTTGCATGCTAATATGAAAAAGGTTGAAAAAGTAAAAAAAAAAAACATAATAATAATAAGAGTTATTTAGTAACGGGTCTCACATAATAGTTGATATTAGAATTTATGTCTCCAAAATGTTCAAAGCTAGTGTTTGGATCTTAAAATCACTATTCTGTTCACATAGGCTAGTGAATAGTGAGTTTAAGACCAAAATACTAACGTCGTACATTTTCGAGACTCGGATCCTAATTTTAACTATTATATGGGACCCTATTAGTAAATTATCTAATAATAAAAACTATTAGTTATACAATTAAATTGGGAATAATTTATGAATAGAAATTAACTAACCTTTTTTATTTAAGTATTACCGTTTAATATCGGCAAAAAATTATTGTATATTTATAATATTAAATAATATTACTATTGTGCATATATCTAATTATTTTTGAATGTCATAGGAATGATATAATTTTTGTATTAGGTAATGTTTGGTCGCAAAGATCTGAAAAAACGTAAGAAACCTGTAATTTAGATTTGTGAATGGCAATCCCTTTTTTTTTGGGCTAATGTGCTAAATTTTATGTAATTTAAATCTTTGTGTATGGGTGAAGAGAATTATAACACCGTGGTTTGGCTAGATAGAGCCGTTATATATGTTATATTACAAACCTCAATTTTATGACTTTAACATGACGTGTCTTCTCTTTTTTTTTTAATAAATTTTTAACATTCGTGAATTGTATAAATATCCATTATTTACAAAAGAGAACCTGGTTTAACTTAGGATTAACATTGATTTTACAGATGCAAACAAGAAAGTTTTGTTCCCATACTCTTCGACTAGCATAGATTACTCTTTCTCTCCTTCCAACAATCTTCAAATAAATTGTAAGGTATTAAACTTTAATTTGAAGACAATGTAACCATCCAACAACCTTCAAATAAATTGTACCTAGTCCTTTGAACATATATGTTCGACATTTAAGAAAAAATATTTTATTTTCATAATTAGTTAAAATAACAGAAAATTACAAAAAGAGCATTAAAATTTTATATAATTGTAAAAAAAACATCAAGTTTTCTTAAATTTCACTTTGAATCCATTCGTCAATTTAAAAGCCGTATGGTGATGTCAGCTGACATCACCTTCGATTAAACGTTAACCATAAGTGATTAAGTATGGGGGAGAGAGGATTATTGGTGAACGGCAATTGAATAGACGTATGCTGACATAAGCTGATGTCAGCAAGCGTCAAATGAAAATGCCGTTTGTGTTTTTTTTTTGTGCCGGCGTCAAGGAGGCGACATGCATCGGGACGCAGTGTTTCAAGCACGCGTTCCTCGTTATAACAGCAGCGACACTCGTCGGTGCTGCTGCTTCGTTTGATTTGGTGTGGAGGAGCTGGAGTTTCTACAAAGGCGATGTCTATGCAAAGTTCAGGGTGGCCGCTGAGTCGGCTGTAGAAGGAGAGAATGCGGTGGTAGCATCAGCGGAAACAAATAATACTAGTGCATTGAAAGAGAAGGATGAGAATAGGCCCTACTCTAACAAAGATCATCAAAAAAAAAAAAACAACAAAAAAAAACACAAACGGCATTTCAGTTGCCGCTTGCTGACGTCAGCTGACGTTAGCATACGGCTATTCAATTGTCGTTCACCAATAATCTCCCCTCCTTAATCACTTTTGGTTAACGTTCAATCGAAGGTGATGTCAGCTGACATCACCATACGGCTTTTAAATTGACGAACGGATACTCAAAGTGAAATTTAGGAAAACTTGATCGATGTTTTTTTTTACAATTATATAAAATTTAATGCTTTTTTGTAATTTTCTGTTAAAATAATGAACATATACCTGTCAATTATTTTTTGGAAGCTACTTACATGTAGATTTAACTTAAGCATCACCCTAATTGTTTAACCAAAGTGGCCTAATTAAGCTATATATTTATTACTAAGCTAAGCAAAAATATGTATGACCAGTTTGTTCAGAACAACTTGCAAATTGTACTCGTGCTCTCGTATATTATATATTTATTTATTTTTTCCATCTTCCAAATTGTTTAATCCTATTCTTGAACAAATCCTAGCATCCTATTTGTACTCTAGGTTCCATCTAAAAAAAAACCCACATGCTGATGACCAGAGCCAAAAACCTCAATAAAAAATAATTCTTTATTTTTTTATTATATATTATATATTATATTTTGTCACAAGACACATTTAATCCAAAGTATGCTTCTTAACTAGACTCTGAAAATGATAGAAAAAGAACAGTGTTTCTGAAGCATTTGGACTTCACACCACACACCAATTTCTCCATAAATACTAATCCAACATCATCATTTTGTCAGTATTTTTCTTCTAAATTTTAGTTTAATGATAGCTTGAAAATCCAGCAATCCTAATATTTATGGTCTTTTTTACTAGTCCCTATTTTTATTTACTTTTTTTTGTTGCAAATTAGTCAGGATCCCTCTAAAATCTTTTTCTCCTTGGATTTTGTATTCAAGTTTTTTTTTTCTCTCTTTTTTCGGAGATCTATTTTGAATCAAAGACCTTCCTAATAATCCACATCAACTAGGAAGCAATGGATCATCACCCAATGACCTCTAAAATCTCAATTTTGATTTTTCTTCATTCTTTAGTTCAAAACTCCTAAACCTAATTTTGTTAAAAAGGAATAATACTTTTGTTTTTCTTAGAGAAAATATTATAGTATTTTGTTAACCGGAACAGAAAAACTGTCCCAAACCTGTACCCTATAATAGTTGATGGGCCCCACCGGTGTTAAAAAGCCAAAAATAAACAAAAGTGAGAGAGTGGCCAGGGGACTAGACAAGGAAAACATGGACAACTGATTCTCTCCCTTTGCTAAGAGCATCTCCAACCCTATTTTTTTGTTACGTGTTGTGACTCTTAGGTGGCTCCTATATGACATGAGCCACAAGACAATATTTTGTTTATGTGACAAAATTATATCTCAAAAGACAATGAGATAGAAAAACTCTCTCCAATGCAAAAGTATTGAGGAGACAATAAAAAGTATTTTTTCCAACTTTCAAGACAACTCCTCCACTTCTTCAACTTTTTTATAAATATTTCTATTCATAATTGATGATGTGGAGACAAAGTCATTGTGAAATGCATTGTCTAGATATAGACAACCAACTTCACATTCTCCTTGACATGTCATTGCCATGTCAACTTCATGTTTTACTCTACATTTGCATTGGAGAAAAATTTTTGAAATGAAAGTTTGCCATTCCTATGTGGCAACCATTTTATTTTAACTCACAATAGGGTTGGAGATGCTCTAACCAATATTCATGGACAAACTTTTTACACATTTTCCAACATGATCTACCTCAAATATCTGCACTTTCATAAATATTTCTTCTTCTTTTCCTTCTCTCCTTTGTTCTTTCTTTTTCCTTTGAGATTCTCTCGTTTCTATTTTCATATCTTTTGTTTAAACCTCTCTTCTTCTATTTTCATATTAAAATACTAGTGGTCGCATATAAACTACGTTTTATATCCTATATTTTTATTAAAATACTAATGGTCGAGACACACAAGTTGGTCGTACAATTCTCAAAAAAAAAACAGTGATACCCCAGTTATTTTTGTTATATATTTTACATTCCCATTAGTACCTCATTAAAATTAAACTATTTTAAATATAATCTATCTAAATCTTATTTACAAGATAATTTTTTTTAGAGAAATGTGTACGAGACAATGTTATATGTAAGTTAAAATTTGAAAACTCATCTAATAAAATATACTTAAAGCATATATATATATATATATATATATATATATATATATATATATATATATATATATATATATATATGAGGAAAATGTACCTAAGGTCGACCTTAGGTAAGTTACCTAAGGTCGACCTCATTTTCCTCACTTTACAACATTTTTTTTCTTGAATATTTTTTATGGGATTGATCTACACCTTATTGATTGACAACATACCAAATTTCAAGTGATTATAATATTGTTTAGCCCCCTATCTATCCCTTGCAAAATCGACGGTCTAAAACTTTGCTGCTACACCGTCGATTTTGCAAGGGATAGATAGGGGGCTAAACAATATTATAATCACTTAAAATTTGGTATGTTGCCAATCAATAAGGTGTAGATCAATCCCCATATAAAAACATTCAAGAAAAAAAATGTTGTAAAGTGAGGAAAATGAGGTCGACCTTAGGTAACTTACCTAAGGTCGACCTTAGGTACATTTTCCTCTATATATATATATATATAAAATAGCAAATGACCTCTAGCCTAGTGGTTAAGAGAAATGCATGCGGCCCAAGTGGTCAAGAGTTTGAATTCCAGTGGGAGCAATTCCAGAAATAATTTACCTTGTTCCATATATATATATATATATATATATATATATATATATATATATATATATATATATATATATATAATACCGTAGTTCACAAATATACTAATTTTGTGTTCTGAAATTTTACTCTCAACTAAACAGGAATGAATTGTAGTTTATTCTTCACAATATATATATATTTATATTTTTGGCTAAATTGTAACTTGATACCCCTCAACTATCAACTTGATACCCTCAACTTTTATATGTACTAACTTAATACCCTATTTCAACTTATATTTATAACTTGATATCCATTTTTCTTTATTCCTAAATTATCCTCCTCCCGGGTGCTACTTCCCCCACCAACCCCGACGGCCATCACGCCCCCCTTCGGCTCTGGCGACCCCCCCCCCCCCCCCCCCCCCCCCCCTTCTTACCAGGCTCCGGCCCCACGAGGACCCGCCCCCGAGTCCGCGCTCTCGCTCGTATTTACCCCTGCGTGCTGCTCCGAGCGCCGTCGCACGCTGCCCAGCGCGTCCCTGCGCACTGCCCCGCGCCCGCTCGCACTGCCCAGCTCGCCACGCCATAGAGCGTCCCTGCGCCGTCCGCTCACACGCGCCCACTCGCAGCTGGAGGAGGGAGGGGAGGGGGGGAAGAGAAGGGACAATTTGGTTCTTTTTTCTTCTTCAGGATATCAAGTTGGTACTTATAAAAGTTGAGGGTATCAAGTTGTAATATAGCCCCTATTTTCGAATGACGTATGTTTATTCTGTTTTGTTTCTGGAATGCATATGTGAAACAAGAAAAAAAAATGGATTTCTCAGATTAGATTATAAATTATATATTACATTGTATTATATAAGGTTTGAATTATTAAGTTCAAATAACATGTTTTCATCAACATTAGATTTTAGACGCACAAAAGGGAGAAGAAGGGATGGTTATCCCAACAAAAATAATTTGAGGTTGATCTTACATATAAAAGCGTGATACATTTTTATAAGAAATATGTTAAAACAAACTAAATACTTTATCTACTATTAAATACCTTAACCATTGATCATTTTGACCGAGTAAGTTACATGTCTCAACCGTATTATATTTGAAAAAACCTTTTTAGGAGAGTTGAAAAGTTACTTGGGCATCTAGATGTTGGGAAAGAAACGCGGAAACCTTTTCCCAACCGGAGAGTACCTGCGAGAGGACCGAGCAATACAACGCACGAACCCAAAAATAGCCACACAAAAACAATCACGCAGACACAGAGAATTTTTGACGTGAAAACCCTAGCGGGAAAAACCACGGGACGATCGGAGTCCAACCCTGAGAAGCCTCCGCTAATGGAATAGAAGAATTACACCCTCTACAAACTCCTCCCGATCCAAATCGGATCCCCACAACACTCAGAGATAAGAACAATGATTACAAGGCTACGAAGAGCGAGAACGACGAGTAGAGATTACCCGAACACGATCTCCTTCGAACAGCGACCTTCTATCCTCCGTCTTCTTCTCCGAAGTTGTAATGGCACTCTTGCCTCCTTCCTCTCTCAAACTTGTGTTACTTGCGATATGTTGCACTTCTGAATTAGGGTTGAGAAAACTCAATATATCTCCCTAATCCCGCAACCAACCTGGACCGTTGGATTAGATCCAATGATGAAAACTCATCCAGAAATCCGCTTCAGCCCCCGACGACACAGAGTTCGGCCAGAACTCTGTGTGGGGCAACCAGCACCTACTGGCCAAACCCTGGAACGGCCAGACCGAGTTCGGCCAGAACTCGGCCTGGGACCGAGTTCGGGCCGAACTCGGATCCCCTGCTTCCAGCAGCTCCAGCAGCAACAGCAGCAACTTCGTCGCCTACTTCCCGAGCTTCTTCGACACACGAACGGCGCTCGTCGCACTCCGGGATCTTCTCCACATAGGTTGGGAACCCCACCCACTCCAACAAATCTCCCCCTTCACAACTATGGGAAGGATGTCGTCATCCCGACGACCTGCCTGCAGTACTCAAACTTCCCCCTTGGTAGAATCTTCGTGAACATATCAGCTCCGTTGTCATCTGTATGCACCTTCTCAAGCTCCGCGTCCTTCTTCTCAACCACATCCCGTATTCAATGATACCGGGTCTCGATGTGCTTGGACCGGCTATGAAACGTCTGATTCTTCACAAGGTGGATCGCACTCTGACTATCGCAAAGCAAAGTATACTGCTCTTGCTTCAGTCCCATTTTCTGCAGCAGCTTCTTCATCCACAACAGCTCCTTGCAAGCCTCCGTCGCCGCAATGTACTCTGCCTCTGTCGTCGACAAGGCAACACACTTCTGCAACCGCGACTGCCACGATACTGCTCCTCCCGCAAACATCATCACGTAGCCCGAAGTCGATCGCCTCGTGTCTACATCTCCAGCCATATCAGCGTCGGTATACCCAACCAGCTTCGGCTCGTCACCACCAAAGGAAAGTCTCCAACCAGCAGTGCCCTAAAGATAACGTAGAATCCACTTGACCGCACTCCAATGTACCCTTCCAGGATTTGAAAGATACCTGCTAACCGTACCAACTGCATGAGCAATATCTGGCCTCGTACACACCATAGCATACATCAGGCTTCCCACAGCTGAGGCATATGGAACCCGCTCCATATCTTCCTTTTCGTCCTCGGTAGATGGACATTGTTCCTCAGTGAGCTTAAAGTGAGCCGCGAGGGAGGAACTCTCTTTCTTCGACCCGTCCATCCCGAAACGCTGAAGTACCCGGTGAATGTACTTCTTTTGGGACAAGTGTAGCAGCTTGGACTCTCTCTCTCGGCTGATCTTCATCCCAAGAATAGTCTTCGCTGCGCCCAAATCCTTCATAGAGAAGGCCGCGCCCAGTTGGCACTTCAACTCCGCTATCCTAGTGGTATTCCGATCCACTAATAGCATATCATCAACATAGAGCAACAAAATGATGAAATCATCATCGGCAAAATACCTCACAAATGCACAATGATCCGACGTCGTCCGTGCATAACCATGCTCCCCCATAAACGACTCGAACTTCCTGTACCACTGCCTCGGAGCCTGCTTCAGACCATACAAGCTCTTCCTCAATCGGCAGACCCAATGTGACTTGCCCTTCTCACAGAATCCCTCTGGCTGCTCCATGTACAACTCCTCCTCAAGATCACCGTGGAGGAATGCCGTCTTCACGTCCATCTGCTCGACCTCCAAGTCGAAACTGGCTGCTAATGCTAGCACCACCCGGATAGATGAATGCTTGACGACAGGCGAAAAGATCTCATCATAATCCACGCCTTTCCGCTGACCGTAGCCTTTGACTACCAGCCTCGCTTTGTATCGAGGGCGAGTGGCATCATCCGTCTGCTTCACTCTGAACACCCATCGATTCTTCAAAGCCTTCTTGCTCTTTGGCAACCGCACCAGATCATAAGTAGAATTGGTGTGCAAGGAACTCATCTCCTCCTGCATAGCCACCATCCACTCCTGTCTGTGTTCGTCTTCCATAGCCTCTGCGAAACTTTCGGGCTCCCCCCCGTCAGTCAATAGCACATACTCATCCGGTGAGTATCTCGTAGATGGTCGACGATCCCTGTCACTCCTTCTCAGTGGAGCCACTGGTGCTGGCTGTATACCGACAGCCTCCGCCCCTTCAGGAACTACCTCTCCGGCATGCTCATCCTCCTGAGGGACACCCTGACCACCATCAGCAGGCTGATGATCAAGGTTGGAAGCAACTCCATGTACCGGCTCCCCCATAACTGGATCCTCTGCGATGTCTTCTGGAAACTGCTCGAAGCAAAATGACTCTAACTCAGGCAATTCCTCAGCCTCAGAAGGCGTCTCGGAATCCTGAGTGTTGGTCATGGTCTGATCCTCGACGAACACCACGTCCCTGCTTCTGTAGAGCTTTTCTTCCACTGGGTCGTAGAGTCTATAGCCAAACTCATCCCGACCGTAGCCGACAAAGACGCATCGCCTCGTCTTCGGCTCAAGTTTGGTCCTCTCGTCCTTCGGTACATGCACGAAGGTTTTACAACCAAACGCCCGCAGGTGATTGTATGACGGCTCTTTGCCGTACCATACTTTATCAGGCACATCACCCTGCAAAGGAGCACTAGGAGACAAATTAATAATATAAGCAGCTGTGAGAAGAGCCTCACCCCAACAACTGCCCGGCAAGTTTGCTTCTGACAGCAAACACCGCACCCTCTCCATCAGTGTCCTGTTCATGCGCTCCGCTACACCATTGAGCTGAGGTGTCTTTGGCGGAGTCTTCTGGTGTCGTATCCCTTGCTCTCTGCAATACGCATCAAAGGGACCGATGTATTCGCCGCCATTGTCGGACCGAACACACAACAACTTCTTGCCCGTCTCCCTTTCAACAGAGGCCTAAAACTCCTTGAAAGTAGGCAGCACCTAATCCTTGGTCTTTAAGGCATAGACCCAAACCTTCCTGGAACAGTCATCAATAAAAGTCACAAAGTAAGAAGCACCACCAAGAGATTTTACCTTCATAGGACCGCAGACATCCGAGTGAATCAACTCGAGCAACGCCGGCTTCCTCGAACTTGGGTGACTCTGGAAAGACACCCTATTCTGCTTTCCAGCTAAACAGTGCGTGCATTTCTCCAACTTTGTTGACTTGAGCCCCGGAATCACTTTCCTGTTCACCAAGTAGCTCATCCCCTTCTCGCTGATATGGCCGAGCCGCCTGTGCCACAACTCGGTAGACGCATCACTGACTGCGTTCACCTCCTGTGCCCCCTCTGCGCTCCCCTCCATATAGTAGAGACCGGACTTCTTGCTTCCTCTGGCAATCACCATCGAACCTCTGGAAAGCTTCCACTGACTGTTTCCGAAGAGACTGAAGAATCCCTCGTCATCCAACCTTCCAACCGACACCAGGTTGAAACGGATATCAGGGACATGACGAACATCCTTGAGAACAAGAACCGCACCCGTCTTCGTTCTCAAATGCACATCTCCAACGGCAACCGCCTTCGACACATCTCCGTTGCCCATCTTCAATACGCCACAGTCGCCTGTCGTGTAAGTGGCAAACAGTGCCCTATTGTGAGATACATGTGCTGAAGCCCCTGAGTCCACCAGCCAAGAATTGTCATCGCAGGCGAGGTTAGTAATGACCTCATCACCTACGACGATCACATCGCCTCCATGCACCGAGGCCGCCGCTGTAGTATTCTCTTCTTGCTTCCCCTTGTCGCCCTTCTTCTCTCTCTTCCAAACGAAACAATTCCGCTTGATATGGCCCTTCTTACCGCAATGGTAACACTCCGAGTCCTCGTAACGACCCTTGGACTTCCCCCTGCTCTTGTCTCTGCCACCACCTGGACCCCTGCTTTTGCCCCTTCCGCGGCTCTCTGAAACAAGTGCCTCTGAGTGGTGGGATGTGGATGAAGTGCCCTGAGAACGTCTCCGCATCTCTTTATTCAACACCCCGCTCTTGGCAAACTCCAGACTGACCACGCCCTCTGGAGCAGAAGCGATCATAGATACTTGTACGGTCTTCCACGAGTCTGGCAATGTACACAGCAGCCACAGTCCCTAAACTTCGTCGTCGAACTTGACTCCCATAGAAGATAGCTGGTCAACCACGCCCTGGAAATCACTCAAGTGATCCGTAATAGACGCCCCATCTTTGTACCGCAGACCCATCATCGTCCGGATCAGGAACAACTTGTTTACCCCGGTCTTCTTCGCGTACAAAGATTCCAGCTTATCCCATAACGTCTTCGCGTGCTCAATATTGGCAACGTGGTTGTACACGTTCTCGTCAACGAACTGCCTGATGTATCCGCACACCTGTATATGCTCGAATTTCCAGTCCTCCTCGGATTTATCACTGGGCCTCTCGGATGCAAATACGGGCAGATGTAGCTTCTTGACGAACAACAAATCCTTCATCTTGCTCCGCCAATAATGATAGTTTGTGCCGTTCAGATTCACCATGCGCACCGGCTTCGCGTCCATCTCTCCTCTCTGGTTCCTCTGTAAACTCCTGACACCCTTTGAACCCAATGCTCTGATACCACTCTGTTAGGAAAGAAATGCGGAAACCTTTCCCCAAACCGGAGAGTACCTGCGAGAGGACCGAGCAATACAACGCACGAATCCAAAAATAGCCACACAAAAACAATCACGCAGACACAGAGAATTTTTGACGTGGAAACCCTAGCGGGAAAAACCACGGGACGATCGGAGTCCAACCCTGAGAAGCCTCCAATAATGGAATAGAAGAATTACACCCTCTACAAACTCCTCCCGATCCAAATCGGATCCCCACAACACTCAGAGATAAGAACAATGATTACAAGGCTACGAAGAGCGAGAACGACGAGTAGAGATTACCCGAACACGATCTCCTTCGAACAGCGACCTTCAATCCTCCGTCTTCTTCTCCGAAGTTGTAATGGCACTCTTGCCTCCTTCCTCTCTCAAACTTGTGTTACTTGCGATATGTTGCACTTCTGAATTAGGGTTGAGAAAACTCAATATATCTCCCTAATCCCGCAACCAACCTGGACCGTTGGATTAGATCCAATGATGAAAACTCATCCAGAAATCCGCTTCAGCCCCCGACGACACAGAGTTCGGCCAGAACTCTGTGTGGGGCAACCAGCACCTACTGGCCAAACCCTGGAACGGCCAGACCGAGTTCGGCCAGAACTCGGCCTGGGACCGAGTTCGGGCCGAACTCGTATCCCCTGCTTCCAGCAGCTCCAGCAGCAACTTCGTCGCCTACTTCCCGAGCTTCTTCGACACACGAACGGCGCCCGTCGCACTCCGGGGTCTTCTCCACATAGGTTGGGAACCCCACCCACTCCAACACTAGACACATGTTAGGAAAAGTTTGAAGGTTTTGGACTACATGTATGACCCATGAAATAAATAAAAACCAATATATATATATATATATATATATATATATATATATATATATATATATATAAAGAGGGGACGCGGGGCAGTGTTCATAACATGATATCGATCTTCCTCCAGACCTAGGGTTCCCCGATCCCTTTCTAGAGGAGGTCGGCGGGGAAGCCTTCTTCGCGGCTGCGGATAGCGTAGGCGACGAAGACAGAGAACAGGAAAGAAGGGGCTCGGCCGGAGGGTGGACCACCGTCGACCGGAGGAGGAGACAAAGACCAGCATGGGAAAAAGATCGTTTACCCCGAGACGGGGCGCAGACCATCAGAGGAGGGTCGCAGAGAACCCGATATGGGCAGCGTGATCCGCCCACCAATAATAGCACCATGCGTCCACAATGGTCTCATGCGGAAGACGCAGGAAGGCGATATAGGGGGAGCAACACCCAGCCACCCCCCCAGGCAAATCGAACTAATCCTCATCAAGGGAGAGGGCCTGAAAGGATGCAGGGGGATCTGGTATCCAAGGATCATACTCGGGGGAATACACCGATGAGTAGAGTGGGATTATCCCCTCCCGTATCGTGGGCAGAACTATGTAAACCTGCCATGCCACAGGAAGAGACGGACCTGCAATACATTGAACCAAGTATTATCAATGGCAAGAAGGTAGTCGAGATCACGGACGACGACCTGCAAGAGACTAGGGATTACTGGAAGAACACCTTGGTGTTATACGTTATGGGGAATCGTCCGTTCTACGGGCAACTACGGGCTTATGCTCTTCGTGAATGGCGACCTAAGGGAGACTTGGAACTCTTCTCGAGAGAGAACGGATTCTACTTCGCTAAATTCGCATTGGAAGAGGATCTGGAGCGAATACTAGAAGGGGGTCCGTGGACCTTTGACGGCCGATTAGTGGTTCTGAAAAGGTGGCGGCCTGAGTCGAATTTCGAAAAAGATAGACTTACATCAGTCCCTATTTGGATCCGGCTCCCATGGCTTTCACCTCAACTATGGAGTATTCCCTCCATCATGAAAATTGCGAGCATGGTCGGTTCGCCCATTAGAACCGATATACCTACGGCTCGGCGTCAACGGCTCTCATTTGCTCGGGTATTCGTGGAGATAACGGTGAAGGATATATTGCCTAGGAAGGTGGACATTGTTCTCCCCAACGGCAATTGGATTGAATAAGAATCGGCTATGAATGGGTTCCCCCTTCATGCGATAATTATAAGTGTTTTGGACACACCAAGATCCAATGCAAGGAGCCACCGACGGATAGGACGGTGGAAGCAGACCACCCGGAAGGACAGGATCCAGTAGTCGAAACTAATCAAGCGGAACAGCATGGAGAGAGGAACATGGACATCCCAGAAGAGTCCCAGGAGAACACCATATCTGGTAGTAAAGAGCCAGTCGAGGAAATGATGGCTGACAGCCTAAGGAGCGTACCATCCATCCTAGGAAAAAGGCATGAACCGGAAGAGAGGATCTCTGAACTGGGCTCGTCATCGGCTATGGTCTTATTCGAAGGGGCAGGTAGAGATCGAAGCGGCGCCCAAAAGCCCCACCAAAGCTCCCAACAGATAGGAAGCACCGCTGGAGATCACCCCAGGGGCAGGATGTGAACGCCCAAAACAGGGCCTCGAAGAAGATGGCGTCAACGGCTGCCTCGCTCGGCTCTCCATCTGACCGGCCGTACATGTCAGTGTCTACAGAGGAGTCCCCCCAGGGATGCAAGGAGCTTACTATCGAGAACCCTGCATGGCGTCGACGAGTCGAGGAGATCACTGGGAAAGGCAAATCCGCATCGAGCCTCCCAACCTCTGGTATGAATAGTGCAGCCTCTCCTAGTTCCAGGGGGTTACACATGCAAACAGGGAACCCCCACAACTTATAATCCATGACTATCATCACATGGAATGTGAGGGGCACGAACTCGGTGGGTCGGTGGCATGAGATTACCAATGTGATGCGCAGTAATAGAAGTTCGATAGTACCTATCCTAGAGAGCAAAATTAAGAAGGAAGATCGGATCCGTGACAGGATCCCAGCACAGTGGGGCAGTGTTCATAACATGGAAGAGTGCGGGGGTGGCGCGCATATGGACTCTATGGGATTCACAACAATGGGACTGTCAGGTAAAATTTAAATCTGACCAATTATTACTCTTGTTTTTTGCTAACAAAGGTGGACCCGAAGTGGCATTGGGTGTGGTATATGGTCATAACGATCGAGTCCGGAGATTTCAGCTCTGGAAGGATATCATAAAATTCTCGACAGAAATAGCGGACAAACTCCCGCTGGTATTATGCGGGGATTTCAACGCCATTCAGGCAGATAGTGAAAAGATGGGTGGGCGCCAAGTCCCTGCACCGATTTTGGTAGATTTTAAGGACTGTCTTCTCAGTTCGGGGCTCGTCTGTATGGAGCGTACAGGAACTATATGGTCTTGGAGTAATAGCTCTTTAACGAATAGAGTTGTATGCCAGTTGGATCGTGCTCTGTGCAACACCAGGTGGCTCGATACGTTCCCGCTCGTTCGAGCGTAGGGGCTCCATTGTGGAACCTCTGATCACACCCCTATCCGGATTTGTCTGGTAGCAGAAGAACCCACGAAGAGGAGGCCATTCCGGTTCAGTAATGCATGGCTGTTGGTTGACGGGTATAAGGAGGTAGCAGATGCTGCCCTCTCGGCAGCCTACGAGGGGAATCCTCAGTTCCAACTGGTCAAGAAACTCCGGTATTTCAAAGGGGCTCTGAAGAACTGGAATCGGACTAGGTCGCAACTATCTTTGGCCAAGGCTGAGGCCGATCTCTTGCTGGCCCAGCAGCAAGTGCAGGCGGACCCGCTGAACGCGAAGAAGGTCGACCAGGAACTACAGTTGCAGGAGACAGTTCGGAAGATCCGTTTTTAGGAGGCGGTCCACCTCCAACAGCGAGCTAAATGCGATTGGCTCAGAGAGGGGGATAGATGCTCCAAATTTTTTCATGCTACGGTCCGAGCTCGGCAACACAGAAATAACCCACCAGCTTTTCTGGACAGGAACGGAAATCTGACCTCAGATGATCGGGCCATGGCTGAGGAGGCCATTGAGTTCTACAGAGTCCTGTACAACCAGAATGATTATATGGCTGATTTCCCCGAAACTATTTGCAAACGTCTAGTATCTGAGGAAGGGAACAAGCTGCTGCAGCAGGAGGTGTCCATGGCGGAGATTGATCAGATTATTCGAGACGCGGATCCTAACAAATCCCCTGGACCAGACGGATTCAACGCGGCATTCTTTAAACATCACTGGGCTCAACTTAAACATCAAGTCCTCCATATGGTACAGGACTTCTTCAGGACGGGAAGGCTTATGAAGGAATTGAACCATACCTTCTTGGTTCTCATTTCCAAAAAAGAGGGGGCTCAGGCACTTACGGACTTCCGACCAATCGCTTGTTGAAATTTTTTGTACAAAATCATCACACATTTAATGTGTACCAGAATGCAGGAGATTATGAAGGGGCTTATTTCTGAAAATCAGTCTGCTTTTATTAAAGGCCGAGCGATCACGGAGAATTGTCTATTAGCCCATGAACTCGTCCGCGAGTTCAATAAAACTGGAGGGAAGAAATGTTGCATCAAGCTCGACATTCGGAAAGCATATGATATGGTGAACAGAGACTTTGTTTGCCACATGATGCTTAGTATGGGCTTCGACAGTTGGTGGGTGGACCGCGTGAGAGAGTGTATTACCTCTCCTACCTTCTCGTTGCTGATCAAAGGCCAACCCTGTGGGTATTTTGGGACCAACAGGGGTCTGCGTCAAGGGGATCCTTTATCCCCGTACCTCTTCACTATAGCCATGGAGTACTATATTTGCTTAATGGATGTTGCCACTATCCAGAAATGCATCATCCCGCTATATCGTTCGGTGGAGCCATCTATTTCTCACTTAGTATATGCTGATGATCTTCTAGTTTTTGTCGAGCCATCGGATATTACTATGCAAGCCCTTATTGAAGTTCTGGATGAATTTGCGGCTTTATCAGGACTTTTTCTGAATAGAGATAAAAGTCATATTTATTTTAGTAAGGACTGCCCGGACCAGGGTAAGTGGTCGAACCTTCTTCAGGTTGAGGTCGGACAGCTCCCAGTTAAATATCTTGGACTCCCCCTCTCAATCAACTACGCCCGAGATACAGACTGTCAGGGTTTAATTCAGCATATTCAGGCAAGACTCGAAGGTTGGCAGGCTCAGGTTTTGTCATTTGGAGGTGGAGCTTATCCGTTCAGTTATTGTTGCTATCACGAGCTACTGGCTTCAGGCCATATATATTCCCGAAAAGACGATAATTAGTATCGAGAAGATGTGCGCAAAATTCGTTTGGAGGGGCGGATTGCACGCCATAGCCTGGAAGGAGTTGTGCCAGCCTAAGGAAGAGGGAGGGATTGGCCTTCGTTCTCTTAAAGTTCTCCGCGAAGTGGCGCTCTTCAAGCTGGCCTCGTGGTTCTTGACTAGCGATTCCTTGTGGGCTCGATGGTTGATGAATAGATATTGTCGCTCTCAGAATTTCTGGACCCAACCGGTGAATAACAACTTCTCAGTCACGTTCAAGAATATCCTCCGCATCTGTCCTAAAGTGAAGGAGAGAATCAGTAGAATCATTTGCGATGGGCGACACACCAACCTTTGGATGGACCCGTGGCTAGATCACAAGAGCTTGGTCGAAAGGTGGGGTTGGCCGGTATTCGAAATTAGCGGTCGGGGTGAACCGCTGTCAGTCTTGTTGTTTGATGGGCGCTGGCAAGTTGAAGTTCGACAGGTGGGGCGGTGGCACGATGAGGAAATCCGGAGTATTCGGGTCCATCCGGATAAGGGCTGTGACAGTTGGAGTTGGAATGGGACGAACTCGGGAGAATTCGCGGTGAAGGAATGTTACGAGTCGTGTCGACCACAACATCCGAGAGTTAACTGGGCGGAAGTAATTTGGTATAAAAGAGGAGCGACGAAGATGAGCTTATGCACCTACAGAGCTATGAAGGATAGACTGCTTACGAAGGATAGACTGCGTCGGTTTGGCATTATCATTGACAACCCCGATTGTGTTTTTTGCACAGAAGAATTAGAGACGCGGGACCATCTCTTCTTTCAGTGCCGCAACACGTTCTATATTTGGCAAAAGAGCATGGAGTCGATTGGCATTACAGGAGCTCACAGGGAAGGTCTCACTGAGATAGTGGCAGGGGTCCTGCATATGAAGACTCGCGAGCCGGATAAGTTTAATAAGGCTCGGTTGCGCTTATTATCCGCTGTATGGCATGTATGGCGAGAGAGGAACAAGCGTATTTTTGATGGATCAGTCTCCTCGCTACAGGCAATCCTTCGAAATACAGATACTGATGTCCAATTAATGGAGGTTTAAGCATAGAGATGCTCTTGTACAGTCTGATGTATATTTTCCTTTCTTTCTTCTATCAATAAAAGCACCCTTTCTTCAATATATATATATATATATATATATATATATATATATATATATATATATATATATATATATATATATATAAAGAGGGGAATTTCTGGAGGATACAAAGTTTGCGATATATTTGAAAAAGTTCAACTTGTCACACTATCTGGCGTTTTCACAGTTTTTGTAAACAAACAAAAAACGTCAAACGCTTTCTTTATGCTTAGACTGTCTAGCATTTTATTGTTTTGTTTTCGTAACAGAAACGAGATGGTATAGCCTTGTTGAATTTTGTTTCGAAACTAATGTCTCGATACAATGTCCAATTTTCAACAGGTGTATAAAATTATATAGACTTTTTTTATGTTAATTATATTTGTATATTCTAACACATAGACTATAGTCCTTCTCTTATATATATATCAAAAATGATATTTTGTCTGCGGTTTGTAACCGTTGGCGTGACCGCCGGCGGACGTGGCGGTCGGCTGTTGGCCTCCTTTGCTATCTCTGGGTCCCACCTGGACCAGGGGACCAATGGTCGACCTCCACGTCGACCGGCGGTCAAGTCCGCGGTTACAAACCACGGACAACGTAACAGCTGCATGTATATATATATATATATATATATATATATATATATATATATATATATATATATATATATATATATATATGTGTGTGTGTGTGTGTGTGTGTGTGTGTGTAAAAATAAATAAATATATATATATGTGTGTGTGTGTGTGTGTGTGTGTGTGTGTGTGTGTGTGTGTGTGTGTGTGTGTGTGTGTGTGTGAATGTGTGTGTGTGCGCGCGCGCGCACGTGCGTTGCACGTATTTCATATTGTTTGAAAGATTCAACAAATAGTTTCAGTTGTCTACATTGTCTCTTGGGTCCCTGTGCTTATTAACTATCATTCACTTATTAAGTTTAGTTTTTTAGTTTTTCTCTTTTGCTTCATATACTATATGCATGCGTGCCTACTTTTAATACATATTTTATTACATCCAAATTAAACTTTAATGAATCTTTTTAATTACCTAGATACTCCTAAAATTTTAATTAGTCTTTTTTAATTAGTACATATACTGAAGGATATTTTTTTAAGAAATTTTTTTTATGGTGAAGCCCATATATATATATATATATATATATATATATATATATATATATATATATATATATATATATATATATATATATATATATATATATATTAGTGGTTAATGAGGAGAGGCATAAGGTTGAGGGACGACTGAGTGGATGATGGTCTCAGGATCGAACCACGGCCTTGTATATTTATATATCAATCTTGAGACCATCATTCACTCAGTCGTCCCTCAACCTTATGCCTCTCCTCATTAACCACTAATATTTATATATATGGCTAAATTATAACTTAATACCCTCAACTATTTCAGTTTTTCAACTTGATACCCTCAACTTTGATAGGCACTAACTTTATACCCTGAAAAAAATGGGACAAAATTGACCCTCCCCTCCAACATCCCCCCCCCTCCTGCCTCCGGCCTCATGGCCGAAAACCCCCCCTCCTGCCTCCGGTCGACGACCTCCCCCCCCTCTCTCTCTCGCCGGCGACCTTCCCCCCTCCACCCAAAACCCACCTCTCCTGCCTCCGGCCGACGACCTCCCTCCTTCTCACGCCGGCGACCTTCCCCCCTCCACCCAAACCCCCCTCCCTCCTGCCGGTGACCTTCCCCACCCCCTCCCTCCCGTCAGCGACCTCCCCTCCTCTCCCCCTCCAACTCACGAACTCCCCTCCCCCCGTCCCGCGTTGGCCTGCCCGGAGTTGCATGAGGCGGCGGGATCACGCGCTTGGAAAGCAACCGGAGGGGGAAGGAGGGGCACGGGGCCACGAGGAGGGGTGCATGGAGGCGACGCCTGTTTGCCATTGATTGTCAGAGAACAGAACAGTTTTATAGAAGGACTGAACTTTAACTCACAATTACAAACTCGCTTGTACAAAAGAGAGCCTAGGAACAAAACCTAGGAAAAGCAATCTAAGTACAATTGTTTAATTTTGATTCAGGGGGGTGACGGTAGATGCTCGGAAAAGTGCTATCAACTCTGCCTTACTCCTTGGACGATCGAACGCAACCTCGGCTCCGGTGAAAAATGCTCTCTCTATGTATGTGTGTGTCTTTATGTATGCAAGGGAATATCACCTTGCTATTTATTGGAATTCATGAGTAATGGGGTGTACAGCCACGTGGCTAATTTTGGGCCATATCCTTGTAACTGTGCCTCGAGAAGTGGGCAGCTGGGGATTGATTAAGATTGATCATGATCTGTTTGCTGCACTAAATCCGAACTGTTAAGACTTGGTCAATTTCTGCCACGCGTCTCAACTGCTACTCTGTGGCGAGCCGCATGAAGGATGTATCCTCGCTGAGCCGCATGAAGGACTGTCCCATAGCCGAGCCGCATGAAGAGTGTCTCATGACCGGGCCGCATGAAGGTTGTCCCATAACCGAGCCGCATGATTGACGTCTCATAACTGAGCCGCATGAAAGTTGTCTCATGACCGAGCCGTATGAAAGTGGCCTCATGACTGAGCCGCATGAGAGTGGTCTCATGACTGAGTCGCATGAGAGTGGTCTCATGACTGAGCCACATGAAGGTCGCATAGGCGATCCGTATAAAGAATCTTCTTTGGAATTTGTGAACTGTGCCAGATATCATGATGATTTTCTCGTCTTTTTAGGAGCATGTCACGTCTTGTCTTTATGTCAGAGCCATCATCTCTGTCAGAGCTGTCGCCTTTATGTCAGAGTAATTATGGCCAGCTGCTTAGGCTGATTTCAAACCGTATAAGGTTCTCTGCTATTTATGGGCCGCATGAAGATTTCTGAGCCACATGAAGCTTTCTGGATTTTTGAGCCGCATGGAGCTTTCTGGGTTTTGAGCCGCATAGAGAATCCCCTTCTTTCCTTGCGCTTGTGAAGGATCATATCTCGCAAGTCAAGGACATCTCGATCAACCTTTGCACTCGCTTTATGGGCCCGGGAATCCCGAGCACACGAATGCGTAGGTATCATATTTGCTCCCTGATGCGGGGCTAGTAAAAGCACTTGTCCTCGATCAATGTTGGGAGACTCTTGAGAACCACCCTGTCCGTTTGCCGTCGGGGGCTGGACACGGTCTTATACAACTTTTCATCAGAGGCCCGCTTAACAGTTAGCGGGACTCTCTGATGGTCAGTAGTTGGGACAGCTGACTGAGCTCGACGAGCCTGCGCTGTCCTAGACTTTTTCGACTTAGGACCCGAAGGTGCGTAGTAGGAAGAGTCCAAGTTGGAAGGAGGGAAGGAAAGTTGGTGCCCTTTTCGAAGGAAGCAAGGGGCTCTATTTATAGAATGGAATGAGCCCTGTCTTCTTCTCCTTTTCGATATGGGACTAAAAGTAATATTTTTTATGCTTCTACAAGACCCCCTTTAAAGTTTTCAAATTGCAAATTTGGAATAATTTGAATAAGAAGCATGGAAAGTAGAGTTGTTTTGGTGTGGCAATCCTATCAGAGGTAGCATGGACGTGATAGGTTTGGGTACTTCCGTTAGGGATTTTGTGTGGACTTATCATCCTTGGCGTACCTTAGTTTTAGGTACGGATAATAAGTTGAGAGAGGAAACCATCATATTTACTCAGAGGTGGTGAGAACATGGTAAATATGGGGTTGATGGTAATGAGGACGTGGTGGGAGTGGACTCAGTTGAGGATACATAGAAGAACTCATAGGTAATATGGACGTGGAAGTTCTACGTAACGGGTAATGAATGCCACGGAACAACAGGGTTCCAGAAACATATGATTGTGAAAAAAAGGGTGCATGTAGGGGTGAGCATTATTCGGTTTTGGACCGAAAACCGAACCGAACCGAATAATGAATTCGGTTCGATTTTCAAAAAATCAGGTTCGATTTCGGTTTTGAAAATACTAAAATTTCTTATTCGGTTTCGGTCCAAAACCGAAAACCGAATAAGAAAATTTAGTTTATATATATATATGTGTGTGTGTGTGTGTGTGTGTGTGTGTGTGTGTGTGTGTGTGTGTGTGTGTGTGTGTGTGTGTGTTAATTATAGGAATATACTAAATATATATAGATATATGTTATAGGTATATACTGAATATATCTAGGTATATTTAGTTATTATATATATTAACAAAAAAATACAAAAAAAACCCAAAAACCGAATAAACCGAAAACCGAACCGATTTAATTCGGTTCGGTTCGGTTTCGGTTTTGCTTATTCGGTTTCGGTCCAATTCGGTTTTTGCTTATTCGGTTCGGTTGGAACCGAATAAACCGAATGCTCACCCCTAGGTGCATGTACTAGAGGACTTAATACAGCATTTGTGGTCAACAGTGGACATTTGTGGACCTATTATCCTTTTTGTGTACTGACGGTGCGAGTACGGATAATAAGCGGAGAAAAAACCAATATATTTACTCAGATGTAATGAGGACATGGTAAATATAGGTCTAAAGTAGAGCCTTCATACTCAGAGGTAATGAGGACGTGGTAGGAGTGGGCCTAATGAGGATACACAGAACAACTCAGAGGTGCTATCAACGTGGAAGTTCTATGTATTGGGTGGTTTGTTTGTGATGGACGGGAAAACAACTCGGAGGTAATATGGACGTGGTTGTTTTTTCCGTTGGAAAATTTTGTGGACCTATTACCCTTTTTGTGCACTGGTAGTACGAGTAATAGATTCGAATGATATTTTGTGGATCTAGTACTCATTGGTACACCGGTGGTGCGAGTAATAGATTAGGATAATTTTTATGGACTTATTACCATTTTTGTGTACTGGCATTGCGAGTACTAGATTAGGATAACTTTTGGGGACCTATTACTCTTCTGCGCACTGGCGGTACGGGTAATAGATTAGGATAAGTTTTGTGGACCTATCACCCTTCTGCGCACTGGTGGTGCGGGTAATAGATTTAAAGGAGATTCCGGTGGGAAAAAGTATTTAGGGTGAAAGTTCAGAGGTATGATCATACATGACTTGCTGCCCATGAGTGTTTGCCATTAAAATCTTTTGATTGTAAATTTCAATTACAAACAGAACAGTGTTACAATGTAGGACTTAGACGTAGTCCTAGGAGTACACTTTTGTTTATCTGGGTCCCTTGTATCGATGGAGCGAGAGGTAATGCGTTGACTCCGTTGACGATCTGACGACGGTTCTCGGTTCTCTGAAGGTCTGAGTTGCTCTGGGTGCTGGAGCTTGCGGAGAGGAAGAAGACTTTGACTGTCTGTAACTGCCTCTCTGTATATGTATGTCGGTGGTTGTGCGATGTGCGTCCGTAAGAAGGAAGTGATCCCTCTATTTATAGCTTTACAGGCTGGCTGCTCATGCGCGCATGTAGGATGCACCTGTACGTGGGGACGCCACGTGGTGGTTACTGATGGAGGCGCATGGGCGATGCGCTCTGATTGAGGAGTTGAACCCTTCTTGTTGCTGTCGTGGGCTGCGGCAGAGCTGACACGTAGCAATGGAGAGGATCTTTCAATTGTTGAGATCTTGGGTGATTATCACCCCTTCATAGGCTGAATCAAGTCAAAGGACGCGTGTCGTAGGTCCATGGCTCGAAGATCTCGGATTTGGTGGGGAGTGATCTGATAGGATGCGCCTGGGATTGGGCGCATGAGGAGGCTTTGGCTCGTAACCTTTAGGAGTCACGAACCAGTTGGGGCGCATGGCTTTTGAGACGCATGCGGGGCTTGAGTAGTGACTTTACTTCTGTCTTTAGGGATCAGAAAAAAGTCTGAGGCGCATGCAGAGATTTGGGAGCATGGCTGCGGAGGCGCATGCGAAATGGTTGGGCGTCCACGTGGCTTGTAACCGTCGAAAGGGAAGTAATGATGATGCTGACGTCGGCGACGCTTTGTCTTCTGAAAAACTGTCAACTGTTAAGTCCTCGGGGGACGTGCTACCAACTCTGTCAGACTTCAGCATTTAATGTTCTTGACAGGTGATGGGCTGTCGAGTAGGCGCATCGATCGGCATTCCACTAGGTGCATGGGGACGCATGGGGGCGCATCCTTATGAGGCGCTTGGAGCTGATGGGCGCGTTAGTATGATGCACGGTCTGGCCGGCGCATCCGTTTGTATGATACGTCTTTATGGGCCCGACTGTTACGTTCTTCGAGTGCTTTAAATAGCCGTTTTTTGACTTGGCTGAATTCGAAGCGTCAGGTTCATCACCATTCAATACAAATTCATTGCACGGGATTCGGAGAGCCAGCCACTTGGCACATGGGTTTGATTTGCCCGGCCTATAAATAGTGGCATGGAGAGGGTTTGCTTCTCGTTAGCTCACGTCCTCCCGAATTGAACTTGTTTGCCCGAGCATATTCTGTTGACGAGATGCTCTCGAGGGTGAAGATGCGACGCATTGTCTTCTTAAATTCACTTGAAGGTGACTGTTACATCCAAAAGTCGGAGTCGAGGGCTTCTGAGGCAGACGGAAGGTGCCTGTTGCATCCAAAGATTGGGATGCTCGAGCCTCATTTTCGTTATGCTGGAAGAGCCGTAGATCAAAATTGCGGTGCTCCGATCATCTTCCTTGGGCTTTGGGAGAGCCCCTCCTCCTGCTAGAGTGGGTGTTGTCCATTCTGGTTGGGTTGAAAGCTGCTCCTTTAGCCGCAGGTTGATTTGCGGTGCTCTCCTCTTTCTTGGTTTGGGGAGCTCTTCCTCCAGCTAGAAGGTTGATTGCCACCATCGTTCTGCTCAATAAATACTTCATTAGTCGAAGCATTTGATGGCGCATATGCTGACACTTCATGATACGCCTGACTGAGACGCTGAAGGGCGGCACATAACTGAGCTGCTGAAGGGATGCACATAACTGAGCTGCTGAAGGGATGCGCCTGGCTGAGAGCGCATGGCGAGATGTGCCTGTTTGAGAGCGCATGGTGGTTGCTGTGCCTAGCTGTAGACTTAGGGTCTTTTCTTTGTAGAAATTCTCCTTTGTACAGCTCTTTTTTAGACATGTAATAGACTTTTATATGAAATAAAAATCCTCTTTTAATGTCTATACTTTTGCTTTGCTGTGCCAAGTACTTCCTCTGAGCTCCCTGGCGCGTGCAATTGTTTCACTTAACAAAATGCCTGGAGGAATTGGCTTTTGAAAATAAAACGAGAAAAAGTACAAGAAGTACAAATTTGATTCTAGAAAAATATTGCTATGGAAGTCTGATCTGTAAATGATCACTTTGTTCCTTGGACCATATGATGATGATGAAGATCGCTGCTTGAAGTTGAACAACCGGAAGAACTAAGTCACCAGAAAGGTATCGACGCACATGGGCACTGATGGCGAGGCCGAATGCTTTCCTGCTTTGCTTCACTCTGTTCTGAAAGAAAGGTTGAAAAAGAATGCTCTCGAAATCTCTAAGTTCTGATCTCTGTATTCTCTCATGTCTCTGTCTCTGTCCTTGAGAAGAAATCAGTCCATTTATAGGCTTGGGCTCATGTGCGTAAAAACTCAGCGAAAGTTCCGTCTTTACGCCGACAACCGCTACCCACGACCAAAGTCATCTTCTGTATGTGTTGACACGTGTCCCATCATTTCATTAAGAATAGGATGCACGTACACACGTTCTTCGGGATGTGTGGCATGAAAGCCATGTAGGCAAACCACGTTCCAAGCTGGTCAGAAGAATAGGGCGTAAAACAACCCTAATGTAATCTGAGCGTAAAGCAGTAGACTAGGCGTAAAGTAGCCCTAACATAGACTTCCCGCGTAAAGTGGTTGTTAAATAACCTTGAGCGTAAAAGTAGCTCAAATAGACTTTACGCACATGTCAACTGTTGAGCGTGAAAGCTCGTATAGTCTTCATGCGTAAAAGAAGCCATAGTGTGAGCGTAAAGTAGCTCAATCTACATACTAAACGACAACATTGGTCTCTGTGTAAAAACAAATCCCTTTGAATTCTGTGATATATGCCATCATTAATATCTTCATGTGAGAGTTTGCATTAAATGCGAGACTTGACAGCTTTATCCAGCGTAAAAGTGGTTGATCTGCTCTTGGCGTAAAACCATGGGTGTAGACCCGAGCGTAAAATGATCTGCTTGCTTTAGGCGTAAAGTGATTAGCCTTGTCTTGGGCGTAAAGTATTTAGCCTCTCTGCGACGTAAAGTGGCTCAATTGGAGTGGAATGATCTATCACTTTGACTCTTTCTATGAAGCACTTTTTACGCTCCTACAAGACCCCCTTCAAAGTTTTCAAATATCTCCAAAATTTGAAACACTTTGAACAAAAGCGTAAAAGTTGAGTTTTGACCAGTCAGCGTAAAATTTGGGATACGCAACAGTCATCCGCGTAAAAGCGGGGACATCCAACAGTCGGCGTAATTTTTGGAATTTGAACCAATTTGAAATCTCCCTATAAATAGGGTTCTTCGGAGAGAGAAAACACTTTTACTCATCCTTTTGCAATCTCGAATTCCTTTGCTCTATCTTTCTTCGAAACCCTCACTTTGATCCGATGGCTCCCAAGAAATCCTCGGCCGCCAGCAACAAGGGGAAGAAACCTGCCGTTGATTCATCGTCGGCTCCCATTCAGTCGTCAACACCACATCGACAACCCAACCCGGCCGTAGCTCCGCCTATGATGGGTAAAAACCCTATTCTTTGGCTGGGAAAACTCGTCGAGGAAGGAAAAGATAACCCAAACCCTCAGTTTTTATGCATACGTCGTACGTGTTAGCGTAAAAACTGAAATAATAATATACGCCCACGTTGTACGTGTTAGCGTAAAAAAATGAAAAGAGCACGCCCACGTTATACGTGTCAGCGTAAAATTTGGATTACGCCCACAATTAATGTGCTAGCGTAAAACTTAACTACGCCCATGTTCATACATGCCAGCGTAAAAAGTTATATTACGCTCACATTTAACATGTGGTAGCGTAAAATTCATCAATCACTGAACGACTTTGTAAAACAAAGACTTCGTAAACTTTTATCAACTTTTAGTGAGCGTAAAAGTCACAAAACTTCCAAACTAATCTGATCTCTTTTGTCCTTTTGTCAGTGGATTTGCAAGTTCACCCTCTCGCAGAAGTTTTCGGATCGTCAGTTGGCATGGTAGGTTCGAACTATCTGGAAGATTTATCTCATGTCCAATTTCCTCAGTCGAACCCTGAATACCCAGTAGAGAGGGCACAACTGATAGCAGCTCAAGGGGATAGAATGTTGTTATCTATGATAGACGGAGAAGTACTGATGTCGCTAGATAATCAACAATTCCTGAAGCCAGCTTTCTTATTTGGAGATGTGATAGATTACAAATCACAGACTCATCCCAAAAAAGAGGCTTGGGTATTTAAATCTGGAGAAAGAGTAATGTATCTCCCGGACATGGACAGGGATTACCCTATATCTGCTTTCGTCCATGCTAGCCATTACCGTCAAATACTGTAGAATTTGACTCCCAGTAGCTATGGTAGACCGGACAGAATCATTTTTAGAAGGAAGAAAGCGAATGACATGGGTTATCATGTTAGTACTCCTTGTGGTGGTGTTATTCCATTTTCTGGACTAATGCCTGGGTTTACACCGAGCGAGGATTCATCTCTCATCCAGCCGGTCCAGGTTCCCATGTTCATAAATAGATTCATAATGGAAGGAGTCTTATATCCTCAGACTAACCCTAGGTTGACGGGGTGGCTGACCCCTTATAGTGGTAACTGGATCCAGATCAGCAACTGGGTCATGAAATACTTTAAAACAGAATTGGACGACATCGGTTTGTATGAAGCAGTAGCATCTACTAGTTATGGTATTCCGCCGAATGGCAATCTGTTCTTGGCTTTACTGGAATTGTATATGTAATGTCCCAAATTCGTGATACGTATTTAGTATACGTATACATATTTTGGACCCATATTTTTTTATTATTTTAGTCATGATTAGTTATCTTGGTTTATTTTGCATTGGCTTGGTTTTATTGGCATGGATAGTTCAATTAGTTTTAATGGTTCATGGGTTTATCTTGGATTAGTGAGGCTGGGTTTATTTCATGGTTCATTTGGTTTAAATTGCTAGAGAGAGAGTTTATTGGCCTTGACTTGGTTCACCTTGGTTTATTTTGGTTTGGTCTATTTTGGTTTAACATGGAGAACCCCACCCTATTATAAATATCAACTTCTCTCTCTCTCTCCTTATTATTTTCTTCATCTTCTTCCTCAAGCTTCTTCCTCTCCACCACCACCACCCACCTAGGCAAGTTGCATCTTGCTATCACTTGAGGGCTACATTTTATTTGTCTATTAGTTTTATTAGCTCATTTTGAGCAACATTAGAACTTGGATTTTCTCCATTTGGAGCTTGGAATTTTGTAGATCTAGGTTTAAAGTATTTTCGGATTTTGGTAGATTTGATCTATAAAACTTGTTTATTTTTATGTTTTGATTGTTCTATGTGGAAGAGAATTGAATTTTACACAATTTAGAGCCTTGCAAAGTTGGATTTGGACTTGTTTTGACCTAGTTGTGGTCCTTGGAATTTCTGAGTTCCATGGCTTTTTCTCTCGGTTTGGGGAAGAAGACCCCTGTTCCCGAGCGCAATCCAGTCCAGCGCTCTTTAGCGCTGGCGCAAACCAGTTAGCCCAGCACTCTTTAGTGCTGGCACAATTTAGCCTCGTGCAGCTCATTTTGGCGCAATCCAGCCAGCGCAGCTCGCCCTGGCGCAATCCATTCTCTGCGCAATCCGGTGTGTGCGCAATCCAGTGTGTGCGCAATCCGATCCCTGCGCAACCCGACTCAGCGCGGCTCAGCTCTTGCGCAGTTCATCTTCTGCGCAATCTGACCTAGCGCAATCCATTTCCCTGCGCGCTTGACCCAGCGCAGTCCAGCCCCTGCGCGATCCAACTCTCGCGCAGTTCATCCCTTGCGCACTCTAACCCCTGCGCAATCCATTGTCCATGTTGATTTTGTTTTAATCCTCTAGGCTTGGCTTCTCTTCTATGGATTGGAGTTTTGAGATCTTGTTTCACATGACACGACTGCTTGACCCAACACGACCTGGCACAGTTTTTGATGAATTGCTTATGACTAATATGGTTTCTGATTTCTGTGATTTATGATCCGGGTACCTTCTGATTTTCTTGATAGTGACCCGATGGGATGCACACTTGACTTGTAACCGGTGATTCATATTAGTCCCGTATATGGATATTTTATTAGATATTTTACGCCCATTTTATATCCTTACGCCTTTTGTCATGAACTTGATTTTACTTAATATGTTTGGAATGACTATTGTACATGGCATGGTATGACAATGAACTTGCATAACACGACAGTGACCCGTAGTGGTGCACTCCTGACATGACCAACCTGACATGATAGTGGCCCGTCGTGGCGCACTCCTGACTTGACATGACCTGATAACTTAGCTTGACTTGTCTTGACACCGTGGGTGGTTCTTTCTTGCTTGCTTGTTAAATCCACTTGTCCAGTCTCGCATCATGTCTAGGGCATGCATCCCTGAGTACCACGGTCAGGGATACATATTGAAATAAACTAAGGCTAATGATTAGAATAATTCAGTAGTCATGAGAGATTTTCCCCAGTTACAGGCGATCCCGTTATCCCGGCCACAATTGTTGGACTTGTAGCCTGCCGTCGAGTAGGGCACATTTCCAGCCCACTGTCATGTGGGGCACACCTAATAATTCTTGATAATTGCTTAATGAATCCTAATCGCCTGGATAACCTGGATTAGCTGCAGGGCTTGTGGCTGGTGGAACATCTCATTGCATCTTGCTAGTAACTAGGATTGTGATAACCCTAGTTAGTTAATGTAGAAAGCCGTAGGCAATGATTGGCCGTGATTGATTGGATGGAGTCTAGTCCAGTTTAGTATTGTCTAGAAGTGATCGATTGCAAGATTGTACCAGCATGATTGAATGATTGTCACTCCAGATTGTCACTATAATGCTTGAATACTATTGTCACTCCAGATTGTACTATCCTGATTGTACCCTTCATTGCCATTTTCATCATTATCTTCTTTTCATATATATTGTCCAGCTATATTTTATTTAACATGATGCTTCTCTTAATTATTTTCTCTGATTTGGGACAAGTGCATTGGTAGTGCGCGAACCCCAAACTGTGTTACTTATTATTTTCTTACCTGTTGAATGCTAATGATTTGTTGGTTTTAGTCCTTAAGTGAAGCCTCCTTTGTGGCACTTGCTCTTTCTGGGGTCTGACCCAGCTGGTTTTGTATGGCCAGATACCGGAGCAGCAGCAAAGGATCTACCTGCTTTCCAGCCCGATGGTGGTCACCAGGCGTAACCAGGGCATCGAGTGGGTTTCTTTTGTTTCTCCCACTGTAATATTGTAAATTATTCTTTTGAGGCGTTTAGCCGACGAGTAAGTGTTAGCTCGATTGTACCTACTTACCGTCTGCCTACGGGCTGTAACATGATTGACAAGCCCCGGGGGTTGATCATGTATGACTGAACTCTTGCTAGTCCTTACATTTTGTACGACTAGCTTCATGATCATCTGGATATGTAATGTTTGGGACGCCTTACAATTGTATATTTAGTGATCTGATATCTTGTTACTGTTATTAGTTGGTTGAGATTGAGACAATAGGCTATTTTATGACCTTAAGAGACCGATAGATTGTAGTGAAACCCTCACATATCTAGACAGCCGTGACCGTATGGTGAGATGGATTCTATTTCATCATACGTAGCTGGCTATGTCCGCCCCCGCTCTCCAGTATTCTGGTTCTGGGGCGTGACAGTATATGAGTTGGACGGAAACTTTCGCAACTCCGCATGGTGAAATGGGTCTGGCCCTACATGAGATGCAGTTTATCTCGAAGCTACCAATGGGCGAGTTCCCGTATGAAGAATATATTCCCTCCAATCGGGAATTGGCAGAAATTCGGGAAAAGAATCCCGAGCTGGTGCAAGTCTACGAAGAACTCATGTGCCATTATCTGATCTGTACCAGCATGTATGAAACCGGATCACATTTGGCATATATTACAAAGTGGACAACTTATCTCTTTTATCACGAAAATAGAGTGTCCAGGACAGAGAAGAGCAGGTTCCGAGAAGACAAGACTCAGGTCATCAAGCCTTGCTCTATAATTCCTGCAGATTTAATTCAGGAATTGATGGTGTCGCAGAAAGCTCACGACCGATATCTGTCTACCAAAACTGGAGACATCCCTGCGGGGATTGAAGCTTTAAGCTACCTGAGGCAGGGTAGTCAAAAGATGTTGAAGAAGGCCTTATTGGCGGGCTTCTTATCCTTATGGCTGCGCAGATGGGTCGTACCAGGGATTGGCACTGTGGACCGTATTCACCGTAATGTATTGTGGCCAGCGGTCCGTCTGGTATTCAAGAGCAGAATTAACCTGTTATCGGCAATGGTATGCCGAATCAATGCAGGTCTACGGATTTCTGGTGAAGAACTGATCAATAATGCTCCTCATAATTTTCCACGGGTAGAGTTACCATTCACCTATCTGATAGGTTGGTTACTACACCATAATTGTAATTTGTTGCCACCAGGCCCTGAGGATGAAGCTAGGATTTTTCTCCAAAAATTTAGCAAATCCACGTGGAGAGTTACAACGTTGGCAGATACCCGAGCAGCATTAAACTATTCGTATGGCTGAAATTTCTTCTGCACCAGACCACCAGTTTCGGCTGACTACCTCGGTGTGCAATTTGAAGATAGAGCAGATAAATCGACCTTATTGTCGAGATCTGTCTACCGATGGTTAGTGTACATCAGACCCTCTCATCTGATGTATAGGAATGAAGATAACTGTGCATTCGAGCCTTATCTACCAAGTAGGTTTGCTCGTCAGTTTGGATATGACCAACTTCATGTTGGCAATCCTTCCACTAGCTTCTATCATTATGGGAAGCTGATCGACGGTGCACGAGCGTGGAGATATTTCAGAGCTGCATGTACTGGCGCTAGATTCACCATATCTTCAGCCACTAGTACAACTGAGCTACGCATACTTCATTCGTATGCTCGTTTCTATACATCAATCCGCTCTTTTGAAGACGGTTATAGTATGCAAGGAAGTCTTCGGTGGGCTCAAGAAGGAAATATCGAAGAACCTATCAGGATAACCCCAGATATGCCAGACAATACTGCCACTATAGATGAGTTTCTGGCAGTAATTCCTAGGGGAGCTGATGAGGTAGCCGCGGGACCAATAATTATTGGAAAGACCCGCAAACGAAAGCAGAACACAACTACCGTTTCTCCGGTGAAGTCTCCAGAGAAGAAGAAAAAATCTACCACCAAAGAGCCTTCTAAACCAAGGACCCACACTCCAGAAGACGATACTTTGATTGAAGAGGATCATCTTGTCAGTTCTTCCTCAGTCCATCCAGAAGAGGGATCTTCAACCCCTCCATCAATAGTTGGATCAGGAGCTGTAACACTTTTGTCTCCTGGGCGTCTTAGCACCTCACTCCATTTATCTTTACCAACCAAGGCACAGGTTACAGAGGGTGCTGCTACTGTATCCACCACTGATCAAGACCACATCCCATCAGACGAACCAGCTCTTGACTTCGAGGATGATGGCTGGAATGGTGATTATGATACATATCTTGAAAAAATGCACATATTCCAAGTATTACACAAAACCTATACGGAGTTGTATACCATGATTTTGTATATTAACTTATTTTGTTCGTTTTTGCAGATGTCATAATTGCACCAAAGCCTATGGCTCCTCCTCCTCAAGAAGAGGAAATTTATGAGGAAAACGAGGAATCTGCTGATGAGACGTCTTCTTCTAGTGAAGAGGGGGCTGATGAAAAGGGAGGACAACAACCCGCGGTGGATAATCAAGAAGCACACCCTAAAATATCCTCTCATGTTGGAGATCAGCACCAGAAAGAGGCTGCAATAGTCCCTACTACAGATGATGATGAACCTGCTGGAGGAGAACCGGTCTTAAATAAAGAATCAGCTATAGAAGATTTTACTGCAACTGAAGCAGTAGAGAATCCTACGGAGCCGATAGTTGAAGAAGGTGCTGAACCCAGGGAAATGACAGCATCTTCTACTGTAGCTGCTGATTCAATATCAGTTTTTGATAAGTCAATACCGGAACCTGAACCAGCCCCTGCAATTGTCGCTACATCCACTAATATCACCGCCGCCAGGACTCCAGAAACGGCTGGAGTAACAGATATTGAAGAAATTGCTCCTGAAGTTCTTGGGGACCAAATAACAGCAGCGACAACAACAACTCTTCCTCCGTCTGTTGTTACACCAGTGGTAGCTATAGGCATTGGAGATACAATCCCTGAAGCTCTTAGGGATAACTTGGCCATGGCAGTAGTAACAGCGATAACTTTGTCTCATCCTGCTGTCGTGCCAACCACATCTGCTCCCGATCTCCAAAGAAGAGATTTATTAGATATTGCCGCCACACCAAGCTCCAGCGTAGAAATGAATCTCCTGGTTGAGATTCATACTGAAACTTTTTATAAAGCTCTGGCAACTTTGATAAAGATGGTCCTGAATAAAGGTCTCAGCTATGAGATTTTGAAGACGGCAATGGCTCTGACTATCAAGAATGTTGCCATGTTCAATGATGTTGAGAGAGCTGCCACATTGGAGAAAATTATGGAGGACCTTGAGCAGCCGATTGGAGAATATCTCAGGCTATCAAATGAGACTATTGAAGGCCTCATTCAGGAGGAGTATGATGCTTTAACAGTTGATTATCTTGCTCGAGAGACTACATATAATGCAGCTCTCCATGAACACAGTCTGAAGGTTGCCAAAGAGAAGGCCTTTTTGGCTAGCATAAAACCCGCCCTGCATAGTCACAGAGTGGCTTATGATGCTTTAAACATAGATATTCAGAACAAGAATGACAAGATCCGCGAAGTCGAGGCAGAGCTAGCTTGCTTGAAGGCTGAAAGGAAGAAGATGATCGATGCTCGAAATCTGCACCTCACCCAAAGCTCAATTTTAGAAGAAAAAGCTTTTAGGGCTGAGTCGACCATCACAACCCTTGATGAAGCCAAGGATAATTTGATAATCACCTTTGCTGAACTTTCCTGTATTTGTACTCCTGAAGCTCGACGTGCAGAGGCTACCAAGAAGGTTATGAGTTCTCGTGGCAGGCGGCTAGAAGAATTAAAGAAGTTGCTCCAAGATGTTTCCACTCCACCTTAAGAGAGTGTTTTGTCAACTTTTTGTCTTATTCATTTTGTAGTGTTTCCACCAGGAATGAATGAAAGATTTGTTTTGTGATCCTATCATTTATTTAGAATTTAAACAATAGGTATGAGGTAGAAAAATACTTATCAGAGGTAATATGGACGTGACAAGTCTTTTAAACTCAACGTATTATATCTATCAAGAGGTAATATGAACATGATAGATAATGAAATTGTATTTTCTATTTTAGAGTATAGTACTATCAGAGGTAATATGAATATGATGGTACGTAAGAACTCAAAGAAAAGCAGATTAATATCTATGCAGAGGTCAAATGGACGTGATAGATAGGAAACTCCAGCAAATTTAATATTTATTCAGAGGTTATAAGAACGTGGTAAATAATAAATTCAGCTTTCTATATCAACTGATAAGGTGGAAAAAATTTCTCTCAAAAGAGATGAGTAATCAGCTTAACCAAACTTTGGTAGCTGGGGAATAAGAGGGCAGACATTATGAGCATATAGGTCCAATATCGATGAAAGAAGTGGATGACCTAACCTATTTTATGGGAGAGGAAAGGAGGTCAACTCAAGAATGAATCCTGATGGAAAGTTGAAGATACACGTTCGAATTCATCATATGAGGAACGAGATGTATCCGATCCGATGAATTAGTTTTCTTCCGAATCAGATGATTGTGAGGAATTAGAAGAGAATTCTTCTTGTATATCGTCAGCAAACATATGGGATAGATCATATCCCAATCCATGACGAGTCTTCTGATAAAACGAATCACCGTATAATGGGAGTCGTCTACCTTTTCCTTGATTGAGACCTTGCATAGTCTTCAAATCATATCCCATGTTCTGGATAATCTTGATAGATTGTTGACTATACTTGTCAATTCGGATTCTTTCTTTATCTTTATCTTTCAGCTTATCTGCCTGAGCGACAGGGATATTTCTAGCCAGCCCAAACACAATTTGGCGCTTGTTTTTCTTATTAGACGGAACCACGAAATAAGATTCTTCGTGACGTCTAAAAGTTACACAGGCTTGTGATGAAGCGGCTACAGGTAGAAGATAGAGAGAAGATGTCAGGAATCTTTGAGCATAAGGTCCAACATCTACATGAAGAGGAAAAGAATTTTCCTTATGATCAATGTATAAAGTTTCTTCTGGCTCTATGTCGCCTTTATATTGATGACTTTGCTTATCCGAAGACAAAGTTATTCTTTCAATAAACTTGACAGCCATATACTCGAAAAGAAAATCTTTATTGATATCAAGAAGTACAGAATGATCAATATTTACATCATTTACAATCTGATTACTACGCTTCGGATTAATCAACAGTGGATTATTATTCATTTTCTGCGTAGATTTGCCAAGATTGACAATCAATGGTGGTTCTGGATCATTCGTACAAGAAGTACGCCCTTTGACTTTGATCACAAAAGGTTGAACTTGGTTCTTATCAGGAATATTTATTGATTCCTCAGATGAAGTTTGAGTTCTTCCTTTAACCTTGATTATCAAAGGTTGATCATTGACAGGTTGGGATTGGATTCGTCCCTTGACTATGATCTTCAAAGGTTGCTCTTCTGGTGGATCTTCATTAAGAGATTGATCCTCAGTAGATGATCAATCCTCAGCTATGTCTGATATCTCTTTCATATGCTCTTGTTTATAAAGCCTTGAATCAGAAAAATAGGCTTCGACACCCTTGAAAGGATTGATATCAGCAAACTCAGTCTTCATAACTCCTTGGGAATCCACATACTTGAAGCATTGGTGATGAGTTGAAGGCACGATATTATGCTCATGTAACCATGGTCTTCCAAGAAGGATATTGTAAGATACGTCTGAGTTGATAACATAGAAGGTTACCATAGTTCGGAGATCGCCAATCTGAATCTGCAGACGAATCTTCCCCAGTGGTTTACTCTTGCCAGAGTTAAAACCGACTATCGTGGTAATAGTGTATGTCAAATCACTAGTAGGAATCCTCAGGGGTCTTAGCATACTCTGAAGAATTATGCTAATTGAAGACCCAGGATCAATGTAGATCCTGTCAATTTCAGTAGATCCAATATACCCAGTATAGTACAGGGGCCTGTCATGTTTGTTATGCTTCAACAGCATATCTTCTTATGTAAAAGTGATATTGGGAATTGCTTCCATCACACTATGACATTGTGGACATGAAACTGGAGTATTATCAGGACTCTTGAGTTGAGCCAAGCATGAATCTGCCTGAAGTAGAGCTTCACTTAAAGTCTCTCTGCTTTCTCTAGAAAGGCGAAGCAGTTCAAATATAGATAGTCTAGCCGGAGTATTGGCTAACTGAGCTAGAATATAAAATTTGTAAGGTTTCATCACCACCCCCTGACTGGAAGCAGACTTCAATGGAACGTCGAAGTGTACTGCCTTCTGTTTCCCCTTTTCAACTACCGAAAGTTTAGCAAGAACATGAGAAGGTTGAGCTGGTGGTGTTTCCACTCTCTGTTTCTTTAGAAGATCCTTCATAATCTTTATAGTACTCTTTTCCGGATCTTGTACCAGCAAAAGTTTCTTCCTCTGACTCAAGAGAAGGAAGTACCATATTACAGGATTTAGTCTTCCTCCCTTTAGCCTTTTTCTTGTAAGGTTTGTTGTGAGGAATTTCAGAACCCAGTCCAACAGTGGATTTTTGATTTTGAATTTGTAAAGGAAGTCGTATTCCTTTATCATAATTCAAACCTTCTGCCTTCTGAAAGTCATAATCCATTTTCTTCATGAGAAGGACAGATTGCTGACTGTATAGATGAATGGACAGTAGACTTTTAGCAAATGGTTCCACAGAAGAAGAAGAAATCTCTGTATCCACAGGAGAATGAAGAATAGATGTCTCTGTAGCCACAGGAGGAGAAAGATTCGGGATACGAGGAAAAATCTCTGTCGGAGCTTTTTCATAAGCAGCGAAGACTTGTTGCGCCCGGTATAAAGGAACACTATTCATGGCTAGCCACTGCTGGTGAGTAAGCTTGAGCTTAGTAGGAGGAGCTAGACTTGGAGGACAGATGTTCAGTCCTCTCAATCTATCTTCTAAAGGAAAGCCATCCCATAGCCGATCCAAGTCATCAGGATCTGGAATATCATGAGAAATTATGTTACAGGTTTTGACCTTCTTACCCTTCTTGGATTTTGAAGTTTTACCTTCATTTTCCAAATCAGGCACTAAGTCAGGATGTACCCACATAATTTCACCATTCTTTAGTGTGAGTGGCAGCAATCCTGCATTTTCTTCTCTGACAGGCGGGATATTCACGATTTTCATTGTCGCCTTCGGAATTTGGGTAATTCCATCTGGGACTTGCTGTGGAGGAAAATCTCCGAACTAAAGAGAAACCATATTGGTTGTAACCGTATGGTCATCATTAGTTAAGGCGATAGCACCGCCATTTATCAGCTCCTGGATTTTCTTCTTCAGGACATAGCAAGCACTAGTAGGATGATTAATGTATCTATGATAGATACAATATTTGGGATTATCAATTAGATTCACATCATTAGGCCTCTTTGGCTCTGGAATCTGAAGTTTGCCACTCTTCTCCAGACACTGAAATATCCCTGGGATATCACTCTCATCAAAAGAGTATTCTTTCTTTGGCCTGGAAGATTCCTGACTATTCGGCATCATTTTATTCTTGGAAAGATTAACCATGAGGGTATCTTTCCCTTTCACATTACGATTACCGGGGTTATTACCAGGATTACTTTTCTTTCCTCTATCATCTGAGGCAAAAATCATCCTATGTTCCCGAGCCAACCTACCATTGGTCTCGGCAGAAACCGCTGCTATGATGAATGAAGCCCAATCTGTGAATTGAGAACCCGTAAAAACAGCGATGGATGGTCGTAGATTCATCTTGCATGTATCAATCAATGCTGAATCTGGCATACCAGGAGGCATCTTTAGAGTAGCCTATCGGAAACGTTTGATGAACATCCGAGTATCTTCTTTCTCCTTTTGTTTGATTTCTATCAAGGAGGACATGTTCATGTCCATACCTCCTTCATAGAAGCGGGAGAGAAACATTGCCTTAAATTCGTCAAAAGACGAAATGCAATTGTCGGGTAAACTTCGATACCAATCATAAGCCAAACCCGTCAGGCACCCGATGAACACTCGAGTGAGAAGAGCATCATCTTTCTGTAGATGTACAGTCATAATATCAAAGTAATTGATATATTGACTGGGAGATGCTTTTCCATCGAACAAAACCATAGATTGTGGCTTGAATTTCGGTGGAAAGGGTACATCGTGAAATAACGTGTAGGCAACTCTAGAGGGGGGTGAATAGAGTTTGTGTCGATAATCACCAAATAAAAATTAACTCTATATCACCTCCACAAACAACTATCAAGATAGTAAATAAAACAGAGAGAAATGCGAAAGTAAAAAAAGATCAAGAAGAGCATACGCAAACACAGCAGTTTTAACCCGGTTTCCCTCGTGGAGGACTAGTCCAGGCCTGAGAACTCTAGCTCAGGATTAAATCCACTATTTGTGAAATAGTAGTTACACCCCGTACCTTTTCTTCAGAAAAGCACGTCAACTTCTTACAGATTCGCAGTGGCGAAACTTGGAATTGTCCAAGTGACTTTTCTTTCCCTCTTGCACACAACTTCTAGCTGATATCGCACTGAGCACCTTGGGCTAAGAAGAGTTGTGGCTTAGGAGATATGGAAGAATGAGGCTTGGAGTAGTAGAGCTTAGAAAGCTTGAATATTTGAAGGTAAGAGATAATTTGAAATGAAAGAATTCAAGCTCTATTTATACTACTCTGGGGAGGCAGAATTCGGCCAGAATTCTGCCCCAAGAATTCAAATTTTCGAACGTTGGACAGCTTGTAGCAAGCAGGCCCTAAAAATTAGGGTGCTGGAAATCAGGGGACAGAGTTCGGCCCGAACTCTGTGTGGAGGCAGAGTTCGGCCCGAACTCTGTCTCCAGAAGACAGAATTGGTCCATTGGGCTTTTGGGCTTTGTAGAGCTTGGACTTGGTTCAGGAATTGGTCTGTTTGAATGGTAGAGCTTGGAGAAATATGTCTAGGGGTTGAGATGACTCAGTGCGACTCAACGTACATATTCTCCTAGACTCAATAATTTAAAGATTACAGACTTGGAACAAGTAGGAAAACCAAGAGCCCTGTGATGACGCCTTTCTTCTGATATCTGAGCAGAACTGAAGACGTCTTTTTCCTTGACAGCAGTCGTCCGAAGATAAACAGATCTGAAAATCTGAATACCTTTCGGGGGCTTCGCCCCCGAACCCACGACGGGGAGCGCTGCCCCCTCGACCCCTGTCCGCTGACCGGACAGCGGAACCCCCGATGCGAGGCCCCGGATAGGTCGCTAGGCGGTTCGGAGAAATCTCTTTGTATGACGCCGTCTTTGGTCCATCATTAATTCTTCATTGCCTATGTCCTGGTTTGATCATGTTTGATCATGCTTATTGTATGTCTACAAATACATGTTAGGCCAGCAAAATATGTTGTAGTACGATACAAGCGTAGCAATATAACATAGGACAATTAGGACAATGCTAAGCAAAATATGTTGCAGTACGATACAAGCATAGCAATATAACATAGGACAATTAGGACAATGCTAAGTTTAAGTAGCAACATGATAGTAAGTATATGAATATTAGTAACATCATTTTGTTAAACTTAACTGATTAGCCATATTCAAAAATACGATGTAATCATTGAGCCAACACATCGTTCCAATGAGGAGGATAAGGTTGGTTAATCCCTAACCTCTGGAGCTGATCCTTGTGCCTCAAGACTTTAAACTGTGCTTTGAGTTCACGTACTGCTTGAATGGCTTCACTGGTTTGCGGAAGCACATTTGATTGAATAGTTGTTGGATGTACCGTAACCCCCACTGGAGGTGGTACGTCTTCAGGAATGATGGAATCTGGAGATGCAAAATTTTGATTAACAGCAGGCTCCTGAATATTCAAAGGTATTTCAGCCCCTTGACTATCTTGAGTTGGTGCTGCTACTGGTGCCGGTGTCACTACTGTCGGCTGAGCAGTTCGCTGATTCAAAATTATCTAATGCATGTTTTGTACCATGTTAAGCATGTCTTTTAGTGATTGCTCAACGGCAGTGAGATGCTGTTCTGTATTAATAGATGAGGTCTCTGGTTCATCTCCAACAGCGTAGGATTCAACCTCTTTTGAAGATATAGAAGGATCAGTATAGAAGTATGAATCGACACTGTCAGTCTCGGACTCAAAAGATTGAGTACCCCCAGCTTCTGAATCAGAAGTCTGCATTTGTCTTTGTCTTCTTGATCGAGTATTTTGATATACCCCCTCAAAAGAATCAAGAAGTCTGTTGAACTGTTGCTGACCTGGAGTTTGGGACATATTCCGTCTTGGACGTCGTCCTCTGTTAGTATGAGACGCCATGTTGACTGATGCATATAACAGCTCATGTTCTTGGTCTTCAGCTTGATGTTGAGGCGAATTAAAACTTAATCGATCAAAAACTGACCGTTTTGAAGCCGAACAACAATAGTTGATCACAACCTGGTGATAATCACAATAATATTTTTCTTGGGGAAATATCACCGGAGATTATCTATTCTTACGCTTTTGCATTAGCAATTCACGTAAGTCAGAAGAAGTGGAGGGAGTAGTCTTCTTTATTACATTAGGGGTAAAAAAACGTTTAGTATCCTGTGTATAAAGAAGATTACTGGCAGCATTCGCAGAACCAAATTGTACATTTCTACGCGTTCGGAGTTGTGTGCGTAAATCTTGGAAATTTTTAGCACAAAGGACTCCATTTTCATTGCGTGTAATTTGTAGATTTGGTACTTTGCGTAGAGCGGTATAAGAAGGCTGTTGGTGTAGAACTGAAATTTTACCAACATGATTTTTACGCTGCACACGTTTAGGTACATTCACATTAGATGTGTAAACATCTTTACGAATTTTATCTACACTGTCACAGACAGGAGACTTACCTTCACGCGTAGAGCGTAAATATTGGTTATCTACCACGTCACAGACGGAAGGTTTTCCTTTACACGAAGATTGTAACTTGTGTGTGTCTACCGCGTCACAGACGGGAGACTTATTCTTACCCTCAGAAGCATTAGAGTCTGCCACATTACAAATGGGAGACTCATATTTATGTATTGAGTGTAAAAGTTGGTTTTTATCCACTGAGTGTAAAACCTGGTTCTTACGCAGTGGGCGTAAAACCTGATTATCTTCACCGTTACAAACGGGAGATAAATCGTCACACTTTGAGTGCAACTCTGAAGTAAGGACTGCCTCGTTACGAACGAGAGCCCCTACGACAGGAGTGGAAAGAATTCCCTTGCCACTAGCAGCAACAGAGAGATCAGAAGCTATTTTGGATTTAGGAATCCAAACTTTTCATACTTTGCGAGATTTTTGAGCATTGGAGTAGCGAGAACCACCCCCAGTTCGGAGCATTTCTTCATAGGCAGTCTGGTCGAAGTGTACAACCAGAGTCTTCTTGGTCGAACCGACCGAAACATCATCATATTGAGCAATTGCCTTCTCATCAGAGGAGAAGGTCGTCCCCAGCACAGTTGTCATTTTTGTTTCACTTAACAAAATGCCTGGAGGAATTGGCTTTTGAAAATAAAACGACAAAAAGTACAAGAAGTACAAATTTGATTCTGGAAAAGTATTGCTATGGAAGTCTGATCTGTAAATGATCACTTTGTTCCTTGGACCATATGATGATGATGAAGATCGCTGCTTGAAGTTGAACAACCGGAAGAACTAAGTCACCAGAAAGGTATCGACGTACTTGGGCACTGATGGCGAGGCCAAATGCTTTCCTGCTTTGCTTCACTCTGTTCTGAAAGAAAGGTTGAAGAAGAATGCTCTCGAAATCTCTAAGTTCTGATCTCTGTATTCTCTCCTGTCTCTGTCTCTGTCCTTGAGAAGAAATCAGTCCATTTATAGGCTTGGGCTCATGTGCGTAAAAACTCAGCGAAAGTTCCGTCTTTATGCTGACAACCGCTACCCACGACCAAAGTCATCTTCTGTATGTGTTGACACGTATCCCATTATTTCATTAAGAACAGGATGCACGTACACACGTTCTTCGGGATGTGTGGCATGAAAGCCATGTAGGCAAACCACGTTCCAAGCTGGTCAGAAAAATAGGGCGTAAAACAACCCCAATGTAATCTGAGCGTAAAGCAGTAAACTAGGCATAAAGTAGCCCTGACATAGACTTCCCGCGTAAAGTGGTTGTTAAATAACCTTGAGCGTAAAAGTAGCTCAAATAGACTTTACGCACATGTCAACTGTTGAGCGTGAAAGCTCGTATAGTCTTCATGCGTAAAAGAAGCCATAGTGTGAGCGTAAAGTAGCTCAATCCACATACTAAACGACAACATTGGTCTCTGTGTAAAAACAAATCCTTTTGAATTCTGTGATATATGCCATCATTAATATCTCCATGTCAGAGTTTGCATTAAATACGAGACTTGACAGCTTTATCCAGCATAAAAGTGGCTGATCTGCTCTTGGCGTAAAACCATGGGTGTAGACCCGAGCGTAAAATGATCTGCTTGCTTTAGGCGTAAAGTGATTAGCCTTGTCTTGGGCTAGCCTCTCTGCGGCATAAAGTGGCTCAATTGGAGTGGAATGATCTATCACTTTGACTCTTTCTGTGAAGCACTTTTTACGCTCCTACAGTAATGTTTGGCGCATAGAATTTCTGGTCCTAAAATTCTATACTTCTACAAGGAGATGTGATATGAATCCACTCGGAGCGGTCAGAGAGTAAATTCAGCGGTACCTGAGGGTACACAACTCAACAATCTGGGAGATTTGGGGTTAGAGTGTAAGTTCAGCGGTACCAGAGGGTACATAACTCACAATCTGAGAGATAGTTGGAAGATATTGTTTAGTCATAATTTTTCTTAAGGAACTTGTCGTTGTTGTTGTTGTTGTTGTTGTTGGTATTAGGACGTTTGCTCTTATCCTCTCCATCTGAGATATGCAGCCCCAGTTGGCGAGCCTTCTTCAATTTTGCTTCTGCACTAGTGGCTCTGATGATCAAGGCCTTCCAGTCTTTAAATTGATCTTCGTCCATCCAGAGCTGATTGTGGGGAGCAGCCACTTTTGGCAAATCTCAATTAAAGAAGAGTCCGGGTTACCGGAGGGCAATATCATCGCGGTTTGGCGAAACCGCTCAATATAATTCCTCGTCAGCTATTTTTCTTCTTGGACAACGTCCATGAGGGTTGACATTATCACATCTTTGTCTGCCATTAAAATTGTTTTGATTGAAATTTTAATACAAACAGAACAGTGATAGAATATAGGACTTAGATGTAGTCCTAGGAGTACACTTTTGTTTAAGCTGGGTCCTTAGTGCCATTGGAGCGAGTGGTAATGCGTTGACTCCGTTGACCGGCTGACGACGGTTATCGGTTCTCTGAAGGTGTTGATTGCTCTGGGTGCTGGAGCTTGCTGAGAGGAGGAAGACGTTGAGTGTCTAGAACTGCCTCTCCCGTGATTCTCTGTTGTGGATTCTCTCTGTGTTGTGAGTCCCCTGTTCTGAGTCTCTGCCTCTTTCTCCGTGTGTGAAGGAGATGATCCTTCTATTTATAGTTTTGCAGGCTGGCTGCTCATGCGCGCATGCAGGATGCGCCGGTGTGGGGACGCCACGTAGAGGTTGCTGATGGAGGCGCACGGATGTTGCGCCCTGATCGAGGGGGAGAACTCTTCATACTGCTGTTGTGAGCCGGCACGTAGCAGAGAGAAGATCTTTCCGTTGCTGAAATCTTGGACGAGTTGAGTCAAAAGACACGTGTCGTCGACTCATGGTTCGAAGATCTCGGATTTGGTGGAGAGGAGTGATCTGGTGAGCTGTGCCTTGGATTGGGCGCAGGAGGAGGCTGCGGCTCATAACCTTTAGGAGTTACAAACCATTTGGGGCGCATGGCTTTTGAGGCGCATGCAGGCGACTTTTCTTCTGTCTTTCGGGATCAGAGAGCAGTCTGAGGCGCATGGCTTTTGAGGCGCATACTGATTTGGACGCATGGCCGTAGAGGCGCATGCTGATGGTGGAGTGGCCACGTGGCAGTAGCCGTCGAAATAAAGTTATGATGATGCTGACATTGCCGATGCTTCGTTTTCTGAAAAAGCTGTCAACTGTTCAGACTTTGGGAGGCGTGCTGCCAACTCTGTCAGTTCAGCATTTAATATTGGTGACGTTCGATGGACAGCTGAGTGGGCACGTCGGTTGGCGTTCCACTCGGTATGGAGATGTGTGAGGGCGCACCCTCTGTAATGCGCCGAATACTGTAGGGCGCGTCTGTGTGATGCGCCTGATGTCGAAGGGCGCATCCGTGTGATGCGCTGTCTGGCTGGCGCATCGGACATGTCTTTTAATGATGCAGCTGTTTCGCTCTTCGAGTGCCATAAATAGCCGTTTGGCTGAATTCGAGGCGTCCGGTTCATCCATTTAATACAAATTCATTGCACGGAATTCGGAGAGCCTATCCACTTGGCGCGTGGGTTTGATCTGCCCGGCCTATAAATAGTGGCATGGAGAGAAGATTTGCTTCTCATTCCCTCACGTACTTCTAACATGAACTTGAACATGCGGGTGCATTCTATTGACGAAGTGCTCCCGAGGGTGAAGATGAGACGCTGTGTTGTCTTCGATGCTCTTGAAGGTGACTGTTACATCCAAAAGACGGAGTCGAGGGCTTCCGAGGCAGGCAAAAGGTGCATATTGCATCCAAAGATAGGGATGCTCGGGCCTTGTCTCCGTTATTCCGGAAGAGCCGTAGATCGGAATGGCGGTGCTAGGCTCTATCTTCCTTCAAAGTGGGGTTTCCCCACTTTGATCGTGTTGAAAGCTGCTCCTTTAGCCGCGGTTTCGATCACGGTCTTCCTTCGCCTTTGGAGGCTCTTTCGAAGCCTCCCCTGGCCACAGCATTTGCGGTGCTCTTCTCTTCCTTGGTTCCAGCCAGAGGGTTAAATGCTTTGTGGAAGCACTTATCTGGTGATCCTGGCTGGAAGAATTTGGCTGAAGGGATGCACATAGCTGGGCTGGATGCACATAACTGAGCTGCTGAAGAGATGGTGGGATGCGCCTGGATGGAGGCGCATAGTGATACTGCGCCTATCTGGAGACGTATGGTGATACTGCGCCTATCTGGAGACGCATGGTGGCCGCTGCGCTTATCTGAAGGCGCATGGTGGCCGCTGGCTGTAGACTTAGGATCTTTCTTTGTAGAAATTCTCTTTTATACAACCTTTTCTAGACATGTAATAGACTTTTATATATAAAATGAAAAGTCCTTCTTCAAATGTCTATACTTATTGACTTTGCTGTGAAGTTCTTCGTCTGAGTTCTAGCGCATGTAGTGTCTGGCGCATGGTCTTTCTGGTTGTAAAATTACATGCTTCTACAAGACCCCCTTCAAAGTTTTCAAAACTTTTGAATAAGTTTTGGAATACTTTGAATAAGAAGCATGGAGGTCAGGGCGCATGATTTCTGGGCGCATGCCTATTCGGGCGCATGCTCTTCTCAGTTAATGATGATGGTGCCTCGGTAACCGAAAAGATAAATGATGATCTTTTGGTTTTATTTGCTGCTATCCTTGCACAGAACCCAAGGCGACGGCTGAGATCACACGTCATCTGTTCACGCGTGCGACTAAGCCCTATAAATAGGTGGAGAGAGAAAGGGTTCTTCTTCTCTGTGCCTCTGCTTCTTTAGAGTTTTTTCTTCAAAACCCTAACTTCTCCTTCCTCGAGAGAATGGCTCCCAAGACTCCTCGCGGTGCTGCCGGCAAGGGGAAGGAGAAAGCGAAGGAGTCCGCGAAAGTTGCGGCGGCTGTCGTTCCCCGTCGGCCTATCGAAGTTCGGCCGGAGGTGGTTGGTAAGTCTCATTGTCCGTACGCCAACGCACATAGGCCTTGGTCGCCTATCTGCTTCTGGCACCTTAGGGAAGAAGAATCCCCGAGAAAATGAAGACCAGCAGTCAGATGCACGCTCCTACAGCTGCTTCTGGCACCATGCTTATCCAATGTCATCCAAGGCGGTTTTGGTCGCCTATCTGATGATATGGCTCCGGGATTGCGTGTTCGCCGGTGGATCCGGTGCCGTCGAGAGGGTGACTCGAAACTTAATCCTGCCAGCCGTAAAATTGGTCTTCGGCCGGCGCTTGGCTCTCCTCCCCGCAATGGTATGTAACCTGCAGCGAGGTTTGCGAGAGTTTGCTGGAAATGTGATTCATGATAGAGGCAGAAAAAATAACTTCCCGTGCGCCGAATTGCCGTTTCACTATTTGATGGGATGGCTGATTCTGCATCATCCCAGTGTGATGAGCCCAGGCTCGGAAGGAGATTATAAGGCTGGAGATGCATTCCTTCGTCGTTTCCATCGGAGGAGCTGGTCGCATACTGGTGTCCCGGTTTGTAGAAAGGTTTTATCCCATCTTCAGGGTTGGGAGATCACCAAAGTTGGTCCCATCTATTTGGGTTTTGAGGCCAACGAGGATTTAAGGGACCTGGGCGAAGGTACCACCACTCTGCCTCAATGGGGATTCCGCTGGTTGCAAAGTATCCGGCCGTCCCATCTGGTGTACCGGAACAGGAATCAGTGCTACCTGGAACCGTACTTGCCGAACCGCTTTGCGCGGCAATTTGGTTATGCTCAGATGATGTTGGATAATCCCAGTATTACCCTGGGGTATGTTGGAAGTTTGTTGGATGGTGCACGAGCTTGGCATTACTATAATGCCGGATGTACCGGAGCTCGTTTTACGTTGCCCGTCCCCGATCCGCGGCCGCCCATTCTTTACTCGGCCGCCAAATTTTACTGTGTTATGGCTGCCCCGCCCTCCGGATATGACAGGGAGACCAGCCTTATCGCAGGCACCCAGTTAGCAGCGACTGGGGGTACGCCAGTGAAGGCCCGGCCGCATCGTCCGTCAGGGGTGGGTCAACGGAGTGCCCCCTCCGCATCACAAGCAGAACCCTCGGGCGATCGATCGAAACGATGTGCAGATACAGGGGCTGAATCTCTTGTGTCAAAGAAGCAGAAGAAGGCATCGTTACCGACGGTGTCATCGGATTCGGCGTCCGAAGAGGTAAGGACATCCTACTAAATCTGATTTTGGTTCCGCCACTTACGAGGCCCCATCTTCTTTTGTAGGAGCCGCTAAAAAGAAAACCTCGTACCCCAAAGTCGGGTGGGAGTAGGCGAGAAGAGATGGCGAGCTCGTCTGGAGTGCGTATCCCGCCGACAATGATGTCTCTCATGGAGGAAGATCCGGAGGATACTGTCATCGTGGAGGTTCCGGTATCCCTGGGTTATGTCAGGAGGGAACCTGAGGGTGCAGCAGCTTCCGAGGTGACGAAGGCCACAGCGGAGGCTTCACATATCGAAGGTTTAGCAAGTGTGCAGCTTCCTGGTGATGAAGAGGAATGGAGTTCATCATCTTCCGATGACATCGCTCCGGAGCTGCAGGAGTCTGTTGCGGGGGCAGCAGAAGCAGTGAGGATAGAGGAGAGGGTTGATTCCCCTCCTTGTCATGATGAAGGGAGGTCGGCTGAATCATTGCCAAATCCTTCCTTGGCTTCAACCATGGACATAGAGATGGCTACCGATCAGGCGATAGCGACAGATTTTGTCCCTGTAGAGGGACTTGAGAAGAATGAGACCCTTCTGCCGGTCTTGTCTCCTGGGGCTGGCCAGGAGATAAATGTTGATCTTCCCGTTTTGCCGGGGGAGGTAGCTGATGCTGATAGAACGTCGGGGGTAGAAGAGGTGGCCGTTGACGTCGGTAATTTCTCCGGTCTTGAGAAGGGTAAGGGTGTGGAACCCTCTGTTGCTCCTTCCACTTGGGGTACTATCACGACGCATGTGCCGGCTCCTTCTGTTCCTTCGGCTCCTCGGGCTAGCAGTCTGGCCCCTGTTGATGAAGAGCCTATTGCTGCCGAGGTTCAAACCTCTCAGATCGAGGTTGGCGGATCTTCCTCCGGTCCGCAAACTGTAGTAGCTCCCCCAACTCCTGCTATGACACCGCAGGTGCTGGCGGATGCCGACGAGTATGTGAAGTTCCTCATCGAGGGAGTGTACAAAATACTGGAGAAAGATGTATCTGCAGTGATGGATGCCAAGGGGAGCTTTGCGACAGCAAAAGCTTTGGCAATGCCTTGTATCGAGCTGATCCGCGTTCACCAAGGCCATGACCATATGGCCGAAATTCTGGAGGTTTCGGTGATTGAGCTGGACGAGCGGCTCGCAGAACTGCAGCGTATCCAACGAAATAACCTCTCTGTCTTGATAGATGCAGAGATAGGGAAGTTGATGGCTGAAATCGAGGCTTCCCATCGAGCCGATGTGAGCAGTTGGGAGCGTGAAGTGGCTGGGACTGAGGTTGCGACGGAGCAGTTGTCTCAATCTATGGAGAAGACGACGGAGAAGCGGGCTGCGGTGGACGCTAACATCGCAGAGGTTGATGCTCAGATGCGCCGTCTTGAAGACCAGCGGGCCCAACTTCAACTAGAAGCTGATCGTGTCCTGGCGGAACACGTGGCATTCAAGCAGGAGGAAGCGACTCTTACTCAGCGGACCCTTGCTTTGGCTCAGCAGCGACGACAGCTTGATAAGAAGTATGAGAGTAAAACTTCCGCTGAGGCTGTCGGATTAATGCGTCAAGAAGCCGAGCTCCGAGTCCAGGCGACTGTGGAAACTCGCACTGTCGACCTGAGACGTCGAGTCAGAGAGCTCTCATCCCACCCTGGAGAGGATCGGGGACTGTAGTCTCTCTTCTTTTTATGTGTTTTGCAACTCTTGCTGGGGAAATAGCGTATTTCTGTACTCCCTTTTTTGAAAAATAAAGAAATACACTATCTCTTTTTTTTGTGATGTGTTCATTTTTGATCTCATGAACTTGATGATTTATGTGGACCTATTATCTTTTGCGCACCTTGGTTTCTAGGTACAGATAATAAGTTTGAAGGAACCAACATGTTTGCTCAGAGGTAATGTGGACATGGCAATCATTAGGTTCAAATGATAGAATCTTCCTACTCAGAGGTATTTATGGACGTGGTAGGAATGATCCTGGGGAATACGCTGAACAACTCAGAGGTAATGTGGACGTGGAAGTTCTGCGATCAATGTACGACAACACAGGAGTTGTTTGTACGGGATGTTTACTCAGAGGTAATGTGGACGTGGTAAACATGAAGGATAGCGTAAGCTCACGAAATGTAAGGTTCTGCTTTGTAGGATGTAGAGAGACAACTCAGAGGTAATGTAGACGTGGTTATCTTTCTACGGAAGGATGCCACGGAACAGCTGGGTTTCGGAAGCGTTTGATTTTATGAAAAGAGGTTGTTTGGGGAAATACATGTCTTGGAGAATGTCAAGAATAGTACTTCTTTAGGAACTTGTCGTTGATGGGCATCATGAACAAGTCCCCATTGGGTTTGGCGAGGCGGTAAGCACCGTTTGAGTATACCGTCTCAATGATGAAGGGTCCTTCCCATTTGGGCTCGAACTTCCCTGGTGTCTTGTGAGTTAACACCATTGGCCTTCTGACTGCTAAAACCAGGTCGCCAACTTGGAAAGTTCTTTGCTTGACCTTCTTGTTGAAAGCCTGTGATATACGGGCTTGGTAAAGTTCGATGCGTTGTTGAGCTAGGAGACGCTTTTCGTCAAGTGCCTCCAGTTTCCGCAGACGACGACGTTGATTGTCTTCTTCTGTGAGTTTGTTTGTGATCGCTACTCGGAGTGAGGGGATCTGGATCTCGAGAGGCAGTACCGCTTCGCTCCCGTAGACCAGGGAGAATGGTGTGTTGCCTGTTGGGGTCCGTACCGTTGTGCGGTAGGCCCAAAGACATTCGCCGAGCTTTTCGTCCCAGTCGCGTTTGTTGGATGACACGACCTTTTTGAGCAGCCTGACGATAGTTTTGTTGAACGCCTCGGCCAATCCGTTTGCTGCCGGATTGTAGGCGGTTGAGGCCACGTTTTGAATGCGATTCTTGTCACAGAACCTGCTAAAAATGTGGCTGATGAACTGGGGACCATTGTCATGAATGATTCGCCTGGGTACTCCGAAACGGTAAATGACATGGTGTTTGATAAAGCTGACCACCCTGGAGCTTTTTACTTCCGCTAGTGGGACTGCTTCCGCCCATTTGGAGAAGTAATCGGTGATGGCCAGGATACGATGTCCTCTTGATGAAGGAGGGGTGATTGGTCCTACAATGTCCATGCCCCAGGCTTCGAATGGCCAGGACGCGACTGTAGGATGTAGAGGTTCGGACGGTGTATGTATGAAGTCTGCATGAAGTTGGCATGCATGGCACTTCTTAGCATATTCCACTGCATCGACGGCCATGGTTGGCCAGTAGTAGCCCATACGTCGCAGTCGATCTTGCAACTTAGGACCTGGTTGGTGAGCTCCGCAAGTTCCGTCATGAGCTTCTCGAAGAGCTTCGGCCGCTTCTTCGTTAGACAGGCATCGAAGGAGAAGCCCGTCGAAGGAGCGTCGGTACAGCGTTTTAGTGGCTGTATCGTAGTAGAATCGAAGAGAGCGTCTCCTGACTGAGACGGCTTCCTTCGGGTCTTCCGGAAGGATTCCGTAGACGGCGAAGTCTATGAACGGGAATCTCCAGTCTCGGACATTAACATCGGTGTTTGTCGGCACGACGTGAGCCATTTGCAAACATATGTTGTTTCTGGGACAAATCAAGTCTCGGCCAGTTACCGTGACATAGTATTGAGTCCCAAGGGGTGCGGCCAATGAGGCTGCGAGGCCAGCCAGAGCGTCAGCCTCCAAGTTTTGTAGACGGGGTACATGTTCGATGAAGAACCCAGTGAAGGTTGAAATGATGTTCAATGCAACTTCATGGTAAGGGATCAAATCTTCATGGCGAACCTCGTATTGCCCCCGAATCTGGTTTACGACGAGTTTCGAGTCGCCGTAGGCTTCCAGATGATCCACCCCCAGCTGTTGTGCTAGCTGGAGTCCCATGACGAGTGCGTTGTACTCAGCAACATTGTTGGAGCACGGCTTCAAAAGAGAGTATGCGTGCTGGATGACCAGCTGATCGGGGGAGACCAAGACTACCCCCACTCCTGCGATAATTTGGCCGTTGGGGTCCGTTCTTGAAGTGCCATCGAAGAACATCCGCCAAACGGGGCTTCCTTCAGTGACGTTTGATTCTTGGACTTCATCCGGGATGTCTTCATAGAGTTTTAAAGATTCTGGGATAGGGTGTGCAGCTAAAAAGTCAGCCAGAGCCTGACCCTTGACCGCCTTCTGCGGGACAAACACCATGTTGTATGGCGTTAGTAGGATCGCCCATGTAGCCAGCCGGGAGTTTAATGACCCTGGCTTCGTCATGAGAACTCTGAGTGGATTGACTCGGGAGATGACGTGAATTGTCTGGCCCGAGACGTAATGACGAGTCTTCTGAATGGCAAACACCAAAGCCAAGCACTCCTTTTCAACGGGGTTGTACCGGTGTTCGGCCCCGATGAGTGTTCGACTGAGGTAGTAGATTGCTTGCTCGTAGCCTGCATCGCTGTTTTGAGCCAGTAAAGCGCCGAGGGAATGATCCATGGCACGGACGTAGAGGAGGAATGGTTTGTCGGCGACAGGTGCCACTAGGACTGGCGGGCTTGTCAAGTAAGCCTTGATGTCGTCGAAAGCCTTTTGGCACTCCTCTGTCCAGACATAAGAGACTCCCTTCTTCATAAGCTGAGTAAAGGGTTGACATTTACCGGAGAGGTTTGCTATGAACCTCCGGATGTATGCCAGACGTCCCTGTAAGCCCCAAAGTTCTCGAAGGTTCTTCGGAGGGTCCATGTTGAGGATGGCTTTAGTCTTCTCGGGATCGACATGAATGCCTTTTGCCGTGATGACAAAGCCCAAGAATTTGCCGCTAGAAACCCCCAGGAAGGATTTAGCGGGGTTCATTTTGAGTTGATGTGCCCGCATGAGATCAAAGACCGTCCTCAGGTCCTGTAGGTAATCTCTTTTGAGGCGGCTCTTGACTGCGATGTCGTCAACATAACACTCAACTGTCTTGCGAAGATGTTGACGGAAGATGGTACTCATCGCTCGTTGGTATGTTGTACCGGCATTCTTCAAGCCGAAGGGCATTACTGTGTAGCAGAAAATACCTTTCGGAGTCCTGAATGACGTGTGTTTTGCGTCATCGGGGAACATCTTGATTTGATTATAGCCTGAATACCCGTCTATGAAGGACATGCGTTCAAAGCCACATGTGTTGTCGATCATTATATCGGTGATTGGGAGCGAGAATTCATCCTTCGGGCAAGCAGAGTTGAGATCCCTGAAGTCGATACAGACTCGTATCTTCCCGTTCTTCTTGGTGACAGGGACGACGTTGGCTACCCAGTCCGGGTGTTGTTCCTCACGGATGAAGCCACTGGTCAAGAGCTTGTCCACCTCCTGATCGATGGCATTCATGATGTCCGGGCGGAAGCGTCGCTGTTGTTGTTTGATAGGTTTGGCATCTGGTAAGATGTTCAACCTATGCATCGCGATCTGCGGATCGAGACCCGGCATGTCTTCGTAGCTCCAGGCGAAGACGTCAATATACTCTTTAGCCAGTTGGACTAAAGATTCTCGGTCTTCTCCTTCCAAGCTTTTGCTGATAAAGATGGATTTAGAAGAAGACCCATCCCCGAGGTCGATCTGCTCGACTTCGTCTTCGGTGGGAGGTTCTCGTAACTCAAAATGAGACTCCCATTGTTCTCCTAGGCGTTGAGCCCAGGGTTCCTCTTCGAAGGGTTCCGGCGGTTGGTCTTCACCTTCATCTTTCTGAGGTTGCGTCGATGTCATGTTAGCTGACAGCACTTTCCTGAAGACTGATCCGATACTGGTATCGGAATCCCACGTTGATGCTTCAGACGAGTGGGAATGTTCTATGTCTTCTGCGTCTGAACTCTCTGGAGTTGATGGCGGCGTGACATAGCCTAACCCCCGTCGAGTCCGATTATAGTAATCCTGTGGCTTTCCATTAGGCATCAAAAGCCGGACAGGGAGATGCCGACCCTTGCCGTAGTTTAAGCCTTTGTTGCTTTTCAGGTCGTAGCCCATCTTTTGGATGATGTGCTTAGCCGCATCTGTGTACCGATAGACTTGTACTCTGTCGGTATCAGGTTCGGGCTCGATTGACGGGAGGTCCCGACGACGCTCGATTTTGCCCGAGATGATGGTGCCTTGGTCTCGGCTCCGTGGAGGGACTATGAAGACTCCTTGAGACGGGACTATTTGATTATGGTAGACGGTCGTTACTTGTGTTTGCAACGACCGTAGAGCATTGTCTAATGTATACATGGCATTCCAGTGTGGAAGACAAGAATAATTGAAAGACACTCTATTATTGATAAAGTACGAGATTTTATCCCGTGGGATTACATTGTCGAAGGAGGGTGCGTCTACATCAGCAGAGATATATTCGCCAAGCTCCTCATCTGTAAGCACTGGGGCCGGATCAGGAGAGTCCTCCACCGCTCTGACTTTGGGGTCTGAGAGGGTTATGTGAGCCCTCTCCGGCATCTTGGATGACTGCGGCGGCTTGCCTTTAAGACGCACCTTGAGAGGTGCCTCAGTTGCGCCTCTGATGAGTGGCGCCTTCCCTTGTAATTTTACCACCAGGGGAGCCGCTGTTTGAGGTGGCTTTCCCTTGAGGCGTATCTTCAGGGGAGCTTCGTGAGTCGGTGCTTTCCCTGATAGCTTGATGCTCATTGGAGGTGCCTTCTGGGGAGGCTTGCCCTTCAATCGGATTTTCAAGGGGGTGTCGGGAGTCATTTCGGGCTCCAAGTCCGGCTCTGTTGCCGTCTCTGCTTCATCATCGGCGTCGTTGGCTTCCTCCTCGTCAAGTGGCTTGTACAAGTCGGAATCGGTGAAGTAGGCCTCAATCCCTTTGAAGGGATCGATATCTGCAAACTCCGTCCGGATGACGCCGTTGGTGGATACATATTTCATGCATTGGTGGAGCGTGGAGGGCACCACCATGTACTCATGTAACCATGGTCGTCCGAGTAAGATGTTGTAGTTGACCTCGGCATCCACCACATAACAAGTCACCTCAGTTTTGAGGCTGCCGATGTGACACTTCAGCCGGATCTTGCCCAGTGGCTCGCTCTTGCTAGCGTTAAAGCCACTGATGGTCGTATTGGAGGGCGCCAGCCGGTACATTGGGATCCCCAGCTTTGATAGCAGCGCCTTTGGAATGATGCTTAGGGAAGACCCCGGATCGATCTGAATCCTGCTCACCTTTACCGAACCGATGTACCCTGTGTAATACAATGGTCGGTTATGTCGGTGATGCTTGAGCAGCATGTCTTGTTGGGTGAAAGTTATGTTTGGGATAACTTCATCCGCACAATGACAGTGTGCACAAGTAGTTGGGAGGTCTTCAGGCTGCTTGATTTGACTGAGAAAGGATTCGGCATCCTTCAGAGCTTCGCAGAGAGCTTCTCGGGAGTCCTTGGAGAGACGCAGGAGCTCGAACAAAGACAAGCGTGCAGGAGTACTGGCCAGTTGCGCCAGAATGTCAAAATTGTGGGGCTTGGCTAGCCCCGAAGCATTTTCTTTCCGCAGAGGTCTGTCGAAACGGGCCTCCACTTGCTTTTGTTTATTGGCTGCTGAGGGCTTGGATGGACCCTCCTCAGGGATGGTGCCAGGAGGCACTACTTCGGTGGCAGCTTCACCGGGCTGGGAGTTCTGTTGTGCACGCGTCTGCACAGGAAGCGCCTCCTCCGTTGAAGAAGAGACCGTGCGGCAAGACTTGATCTTCCTGCCTTTTGCTTTGGAGGTAGGGCGTACCTCCGGTTGAGTTACCTCGGAGACGAGGTCGGGGTAAACCCAGAGGACCTCTCCTCGAGATGTGGTGAGTGGGACAAGTCCACTCACATTGTCACGGGTGGGTGGCAAGTTCACCACCTCCATTGTCGCCTTAGGGATGGAGATGACGCCATCTTGTGTGGAAGTCGGCGGCAAGGTGCCGAACTGAAGTGACACCACATTAGCTGACACCGTCTTCTCTTCGTAGTCGACGGAGATTACATCCGCATTGATCATGCGCTGGATGTAATTTTTGAGGACGTAGCAGTCCTTAATCGGGTGTCCGACAAACCGATGGTAGTGACAGTACCTCGGGTTATCCACTTTCCCGACTTCATCGGGCCGCTTTGGGTCCGGAAGCTTGATCTTGTCACCCTGCTTCAGTATCTCAAAGAGTTGCAGGGTGTCGTCATCATTGAATGAATAAACCTCCTTGGGTCTCGGTGCCAGTGGAGGCTTTTGAGTAGGCACAGATGCGCCCTTCGAGGCATTAACAGTCAATGCCTGTTTCCCCTTTGTTTCTCATCCGGAGTTGTTGATTGCGGACTTTTTCCCCTTATCGTCAAAGGCGGGGAAGCTAACACCCAGAAGACGTGCATTGGCCGCCTTCTTCTCTGCAGCTTCAGCTTCGATGATTAGGAAGCTCCAGTCGGGAGGGGGAGTAGAGTTAAGCCAGAGCTTTACTGCAGGCAGCATGTTCATACTGCAAGCGGAGAGAAGCGCATGCTCTGGCATGCCTGGAGGTAGCCTGAAGCAGGCCTGACGGAAGCGTTCGATGAATGCCCGAACCGTTTCCTTGTCCTTCTGGCGTATCTCAATAAGAGACGCCATCGTCATGTCCTTCCCACCGTCGTAGAAGCGGTCGAGGAAGAGGCGTGTCAGGTCGTCGAAGGACGATATGGAATTATCGGGGAGGCTGCAGTACCAGTCATACGCCATCCCTTTCAGGGCCCCAACAAAGATGCTGGTGAGGAGCGCGTCCTCCTTCGGAAGATGCCCTGTCTGCGACTGGAAGTACGTCAGGTACCGTCGTGGAGAGTCCTTCCCGTCATACGGCGTGAGTGTTTGTGGTTTATACTTTGGGGGATAAACCACCTTGTTCCACTCAAGGGGATAAGGCTGGGGAATGCCCATCTTCTGGCGCTCCTCCTGCCTGTTCTTGGACTCGAAGCGCTCCCGCAGATCTTTGATCATTTCGACCACGTCCTCCGTAGAGCTAGGAGTCGGGAAAGGAGGTACCACCTGGAGTGGCGCGTTTGAGGGCTCCGACGTCCGGGGTGCTTCTGTGTCTGAGGGTGTCCGTTGGAGGGGCACACTCGACTCTCCATTGGCTCCTGGGTCGGGACCATTTGAAGGTGTCCTGATCAAGGCCGACCACATTTCAAACATTGCTTGAGTCAGTGCTTGCATTGAGGCAGAGAAGGTTTTGAGTCCTCCCTCTAGCGAGTCTATGCGCTGGATAATGTCCTGTGGCGGCGCATCAGTCTCAAGATCACCCCCGGTCATGTATACTGTCATGACACGGCCGGAAGTGGATGGATTAGTTGAGACTTCGCTCTCAGCCTCGCTCTCATGTGGGGGAGTCACTTCTCCTGGTGTTTGGCCACCCCCAGCCACATTCTGGAGTTCGTCTTCGACAGGCGCATCTACAAGGGACTGACTGCCCTCAGCTCTGTCTTGAAGGGCCTCTTCGTTTCCAGCACTACCCCCAGCGGTGTCCTGGAGGACATCATCATTTTGAGGGGCTTCAGGGAGGCCATCTTCGCCTTGATGAAGATCCGCCGCAGCTGTGCTTTGGACATCTTCGTCTTCGGAGGGAGGCTCGACAAGGGTCTGGCTACCCCCAGCTTCCTCCAAGAACTTCTTCCTCGACCGAGTGCCTTCGAACACTCCAGAGGTCGAGACAGCTGCCTTGGTTTTTCTCGGCTGGCTTTTGGATGAAGACGAGGAATTGGCAGTCGTCTTCCGGACAGATGAGGAGTTGGAGATCACGTTGCATGAAGCAACCTTTAGCTCCTCTTCTGCTGACACCTTCGTCCCAAGGCGATGTCGGA
>JANAVB010033037.1:0-281566 GCA_029216955.1 Iris pallida | reverse complement strand
ATATATATATATATAGGAAGGATATGCATCCCCACAATTTTTGTATCCCCTTGCATCCCCATGTTCACATTCGTTGGATGTGCTTTAAGTCATCTAATCATAACCATTGGTAGACCAACAGTTAAGATTAGATGACTTAAAGCACCATCCACCGGTGCAAATAGGGGGGATGCATGGGGATGCAAAAAGTGTGGAGATCTTGATCCTTCCTTTATATATATATATATATATATATATATATATATATATATATATATATATATATATTATGATATGTTACTAGCTAGGTATAGTTTGTGAACTTGTATATATAGGTATTATATAGACTATGTTATTTGTAGGCTTCCTATGTAGGCTATTTTACATGTATTACAACTATGTATATATATATGGTATATATACATAGGAGATATATTAGAATATTTTGACCTTAGATATTGACTAGATAGGCCTATTATGACTCATAGACTGAGTTGGACTAAACCCTAGACTAGTGACTAGTTTGACTAGAGTTGACCTAGTTTGACTAGATTATTGACCAGAATTGACCAAGAGTTGACTTTAACCTAGAATGGCCTAAATTATGTAGAATGCATTGTATACTTCATTTATAATATCTTGGATACATTGTAACCTGTGTTGCTCTAATATGATCATTTACTCATGTACGGATATCATTCTCATCAGTCGTTCAGGTATCAGATGAGTACATTCTCTGATCGTTTTATACTTGCTAGGATTATATTCTTGCTCTAGACTACTTTACTTGATGCTGACACTTGTTATCACGGATTAGTACTATATGGATCTTTTTCATGCGATGTTATCCCCTCAACGGATACATCGGATATTTCATGTTCGTGTACTTTATCATGTGCATCGTGTACTCCTTGTATTCTTGATATTTCGTGTACAAATTGTGTGCTCTCATGTACTCTCGTGTGCTCACATGATCTTCTTGTGCAAACTATTCACGTGTACGTAACATAACTTGAATGATCCTTGTGTATTGATTGGGGACATGAGAGTAAAAGTGGTTATGCGATATTCCTATTTGTTTACTCGTGTGCAAACTCGGTAACTTAGTCATGTACAACACCAAGCCGATTACATAACCATCTTGTGCTCTAAATCACTTAGCACTTACAGTTCTTACTCTCTCTATATATATTTATAGTTTATAGATACTCTTTTACCTTTCATGTATATTTCTTACAACATTCATGTATCTTATTCTATTGCTGTTTACATTTTCTGCCATGATATGAACTGTTTGAGAGATATGTGCTCGTTCCTGTCCTAACGGACCTGTAATATTACAGATGACACTGAGGGGTTCTGTCCTACTTACTATGGAGCCCATCTAGACGACTCCTGTGAGTTAGACCCACAGGAGGGTTGGCCCAATGATTGTATCATATTTTGAATATGGTTAATCTGTTAAGTTTAGCATTTCATTATCACTCTTCATACTATCACTATAGTATTTCTACTTATACTTATATCTTTGGTGATATGTGCCCATTGGTTTACATCTTAGTGATATGAGCTTATCTATCTTAAATTTAATTGGGTTGCCAAAATCAAAACTATGTTTTTGATTGTGGTCATTCAATTAAGTTTAATCATTATGATATCACTAACATTTATGCCATCACCTTAGCACTTATACTTAAACTTTGTATAGTCCTAATGTGCTTTAACTTATCATACTTGCTACTATGTATATTGCTTTGTTCGTCTAACATGTACATGCAGAAAAGCAATAAACAAGATCAATGTGGACATATGCAATGAAGAAATCATGGTGGGCCAAAGACGATGGATCCCACAAGATTTCTCTGAACCACCCGACGACATCTCTGGAGCCATGCACCGGGGGTTCCGCTGCCCGGTCAGCGGACGGGGGTCGAGGGGGCAGCGCCCCTCGTCGGGGGTTCGGGGGCGAAGCCCCCGAAAGGTATTCAGTTTTACAAACTGGATATCTTTGGACAGCTGCCGCCAAGGGATAAAGCCAGCACCTATCAAAGGAAGAAGCCAAGCCATGCCATCATCATTCCAAGACTCTGAAGAAGCCTGCACCTGCCTAAGTTTATCTGGAGTCTGTAATGAGTCTTAGGAATAATTGTAAACACAAGAAATGGATGGCAAAATCGAAAGCTAGGGCAGAAATAAGCCCAGGATCATTTTTGGTGGATAAGCGGCATACCGACGGTATACCGGAGTATACCGACGGTATACCGGTTTTTGTTCACAGAAAGTTTCTGTTTACAAAACCGGCATACCGACGGCATACCGGATCATACCGACGGTATACCGCTTCCGAAACGTTGAAATTCCAACGGTCGGATTTCCAGCAATTAATGATCCCAACGGCTCTATTTCTAGCCGTTGTAATTCCAGACCGGTATACCGCCGGTATGCCGGATCATACCGGCGGTATGCCAGTTCGTGACTGAAAAGTTGCCTTTGGCTTCTTTTCAAGCTTTGATTATAAATAGCCTTGAACCCCTTCATTCAAGGTTGATGCTTTGAGCCTAAAAATTTCTAAACCACCAAAGCCTATCCACAAACAACTCTACAAAGCTTTCAATTGCCATCCACAAATTGTGTTAGAGTTATTGAGTTGAAAAGAAAGATCTTCATCCTATTGTAAGGAGATCAAAACCTATTGTGAAAGGTTGAAGTTGGGGAGTCTTCGTATCCAAACTCTCGGTTGAAGTTGGAGAGTCTTCGTATCCAAACTCTCGGTTGAAGTTGGCGAGTTCTTCGGATCCAAACTCGTGTTGAAGTTGGCGAGTTCTTCGGATCCAAACTCGTGTGTAACTATTTGCTCAAATAGTGGATTAAAGCCGGAGAGAGTTCCGGGACTGGACTGCCTCTTAGGAGGATACCAGGATATATCGGGTGTCGGTATTGTGTTTGCTTCTTCTCTTGCACTTATATTTTTAAATTGCCAATTAGCTTGTGCTAAGTGCTTGATTAGTTAGCTTGACCCTATTCACCCCCCCCTCTAGGGTTCCTACAATTGGTATCAGAGCAAGGACTCTATTGTTAGGCTTAACATCCTTAGAGTAGATCCTTGTTAATTTTTCTATGGCATCGTATTCCTCCTCCTCCGATAAAGAGGGTTTTACTTCTAGTAGCATAGACAATCATGTTTCTTCTAAATGCAAGAAATGCTCTAAGTGGAAAGCCATGGCTAAACAATCCTTAGAGATTCTTGACAACCTTCATTTTACAAATGAAGAATTTTCTGAAAAGGTTGCTCATTTAGAAGAAGCTAATGAGTTTTTGAGAAATGAAAACAATGTTTTATTATCTAGACTTGATTCTCAAAACTCATCTTGTGTTTCTTTAAAGAGTTTGAATGAGGCTTTAATTTTGAAAATCAAATCTCTTTCCTCATCAATAGAAGATCTTAAGAGGCAAACACATGAGCTTAATCATTTGCATGATTCTTCTATTGACACTTTAAAGAAACAAAATGATGCTTTTGTCTCTAGAATTGCTTTATTTGAAAAAGAGAATAATATTTTAATTGCTAAATTTGATTCTCTTACTTGCATGCATGATGATTTGCTATTAGAACATGATATTCTTAAAACCAAATCTTCTCATGCTCACTCTAGAGATATTCATCATTCTAGTATGTCACATGTTCATAATCATACTCATTCCGATATATGTGCACACACTAGTATTAGGTGCTTCTATTGCTCTCGCATTGGACACATGAGCTTCACTTGTCCTATTCGTAGGAGTTTTTCTACCAATGCTAGAGTAAATAGTATGTGGGTCCCTAAAGCTAACAAATGTGGATCCAAGTTCATTTGGATACCAAAGTCTTCATCTAATGTTGTAGGTGAAGCTTCTTGTACCGGGACATAGCACCAAGGAGCGTGTTGGTGGTTGCAAAGCTCAAAGGTCATCTTCCAAGCAATTGCACCAACACAAGTGTGGCCACTAGAGCCACTTTGGTAACATACTAAACGATTCTCTTTAATGGTTTATATTAGTAGCATCTAGCATGTTTCTCTTGATGTTTTGCTACTAGCTCAAATTGATATCCTTAGTTGCTTATTGTATAAATCAATGTGAGATATAATACTAGCATGCTTAGTTAATTTTCTTATTATTTCTTTTATCTAGCATGACTAGTTACTTAGCTTAAATGTTTAGTTCACACTTGTAGTTTATCACTCATTTTCTATTAAGTGTGACACATTTAATTTATGTATGCTTGTTATTCTTAATCTCTATATTATGAAGCATGCATATCACTCTAGTCCATAGGAGCTTGTTTTTGATTTGAGTTAATATGATTTTAACTCTCCGTCTTTAAAGTTTTTGAAATAGTTACTTCCTGCCGGTTTGTTTTTAGTATGTAACATTTACTTTAAATCGGTATTTGTGAATATTTATGTTTAGCACAAGCTTCTTATCACTTGACAAGTATTCCCTTATACTTCCATTTTAATCTTGTGCATACATAATATATTCATTATTGATTCTCATACTTTATCTTGATTATCTTCTTGAGAATCAATTATGTCTTTGCCTAATATAGTTTATTTATACATGCTTTTGAATTTGTGATGGTTTCTCAAATATTCATTAAGGATACATGACTATATTCATTAAAATTTTCATTTACTTATAGTTCATGTATCTCTTATATTGATATCTATTTTTGTATAAATACCTTTATGTAGGCATATGAGTTAAGCTAAAGTTTTATTCATACTTGTTACTTCTAAACTTGTGCTTAACTCATACTCTAGCTATTGATTCTTTTGATCAAATTTGTGTATCTCTTTTTGAATCAATATGCTTCTTCCTTAAAGCTTTCTTTAATGATGTCTTTTTAGCTTTTTGGTTGACTTTATGGATACATGTTCTTAATGGATTTTTGATCTTTTCATGTATGCCTATTCGTGATATATACATAGTTTCATATATATAAATGTTTCCTAGCTTTTGATATTCATTTGTTTTATATCTTTAAGTTGGGATTGTGAGAGAAAATATTTGTTATGTATTGCACTTGACTATTTATGGAAGTTCTTTTAAGAATCACAAGGTTTTGTGTTTTGTCTTGTTTTTATAATTAACCTCCATTTTTAGTGCACATTTTCAAATCTATATCATCTATATATTTCTATTGTGCACTATGAAAGGTTTTGAAAATGATTTTTACTATCCTTAGCATTTAGCTTTCTTGATCTAAATGATCTTTCTTTGCTCATTCCTTGGGTTATGCTTCCTTTTGAATTATTGTTGCCCAATGATATTTTTGTAGCACATGAGAATACTTGTAATTGTTACATCATATTTCTCATGAATTTAGCTACTATGGTTTGAGCTTTTGTGTTGAGATTTTTCCACTTCTAGAGAATACACTTATTTTAATGTGGCTATAGTATTTTGCATTCTCTAGATTGATCTATCATTTCATTATCTTGGATTAATCTCAATACTTGGCAAAGAGATTTATTTTATTGTGTTTTCATGAACATCTCTTTTGTCCTTTATTTGATAAGAGTCTAGTTCATTTATTTATCATCTTATGCTCTTATCCTTGCTTAGTAAAGAGTCTCTAAATCATTTTGAACATTCAAAATGTATTCCCTTAATTGTGAACTCTATGCTTAAGCAAGTATTTTTTTTTGTTAGTGACTTAAGAATTAATGAGCACTTTTATCTTGTTAATGGCTTCTCTCATTAATCTTAATTGGATTATATAGTTTGCTTATTTGTGATATATTATTAAGCTATATAATTTTGGCTCTCTTTCACACATCTAGCTATATTCCTATACTTCAATCTATATATGATATGCTAGTTTACAAAAACAAGATTTGTGTTATGCTTAATCTCTAAAACTAGTTTTACAAATTCTTTATTAAATCTTGTTTTCTCTTAGAGGTTTGTGATTCCTTGTTTTTACCCTCTTCCATAACTAGTCATTAGCAAGTCTCTCTTAAATTTCTCTCACTTTTTGAGTCATGTTTTCATCATATTATTATTTACATCTCTTTAGATTGAATGTGTGATCATTTTGAGATCGACTCTTTTCCATATTCTTCATTGATCTGTAAGATTCTTTATAAATATGGATTTTGATTTTTCTCTTGATAACATTTATCATTGGATCATGCTTATTCATTGTTTACTCTATGAATGATCCTAATGATTGAGTAGTCCTAAACTATCTAATTTTGTAAATGTCAAGTCAATTTATTACTCTACTTTGACTACTCATGGTTTATCACATATGACCTTTGCTATTTGAACTTTATTGGTCTTTCTTTTAGAAGTAGCAAAGTTTGGATTTTACCCGGTTGATGGGTACATATGTGATAAAACATACCTAGTCCATGCAAAGCAATAAATTGGTTGATTATTTCTTAATTAGATAATCATGGACATGATGTTTGAGTTTCATTTTTTTATTTTATTTTTTGAGCTATATTATGTCTATCATCATGATTGTTCTTAATTGACTTTATTCTTTTTCATGATGACATTTTCTTAAAGGATTACATACATTGATCTATCATATTTAAATATGAGATTCTTCTATATAGACTAATGTATGCCATCTTTTGATTATATGTGCTTTATTGGAATATTCTTTTGATTTCTCATCTTTAGTGGCTATTAATTGGTTATCTCTTCTTGACTAAAGATGATATTTTTCGTCTTTTGACGATATTGTAGCCTTATATGCATCGAGCAAGGGGGAGAAATCCATAGTTGATTTACCCCTAGATCTTTTAGTTATATATTTTATGCTATAAGTGCTTTGGAACTATATACGCATATTTTGAGGGGGAGCAAATCAATTGATTCAATTTATTTATACCCTTTAATATGTCGTATACCTAGTTCATCATGGTCCCATATTTTCTTCTATTTCATATCTTATTGATTGAGGTCATGATATTTTTATGTTGAAGGGTTTATGAGAGTGTATGTAATTGTCCTTATTATCTTATCTCTCTTTTTCATATGGGTTAAATATGTCATCTTGCTAATATTAACTTTCAGATCTTATCTTGATGAATATTATGCTTTCGTTGATTTGGCTTTTCTTTCATGCTTAATTGAGTTGGCTTTCCTTGTTGAGGACTTATCCAAAATTCATGATTTTTATCACCTTAAGATAGTACTTTGAGGGGGAGCATTCAAGTTGACTGAATTTCTCCTTCTTAAGTATTTTTCTCCTTTACCTTCATGTTTATCTAAAAGGGTATTCATATAGCATGATAAGGTATTTGAGTTCAAATGCATGTACTTGGGTAAGCATATAGATTTTGCAAAGAGTGAGATTAGTCTATATCAATTGCTCTATTTTTCATTGATCATTCCTTTATTTTGTTCCACTATTCATTTGTGGACAATTTTGACTTTCAAATGACTTTTTGATCAATGTTTCCAGTTTATATTTCAATTGGTATTAAGTTTATATCTTTCAACTATTTCACTTGGTACTTTATTTATATCAATTACTTTGCAATTATCTAATCCTCATGGGCTTTTGATTGAAATTCTTGATTGAAATCCTTATTTCAATTAGTATATCGCTTCCTTCCAAAACTAGAGTTTTCATTCATATAATATTATGTTTTGGAGTTTCTTTCTTGGATTTCAAGATGGTAAAACTATTCTTTGACTGATTATCAATTTTATTTGTTTTACCAACTATATTGTGTTTTGACAAGTTATTTTCCTTTTGGCACTCTACATTTGGTATGTAGTTTTATACACTTGTCTTTACACACTTCTCCCATTGTTTTTTCATTAGTATATCTTGATCATGATTGTCTATAAGTTCCCCATGCTCTGATTTCTATGCTTGAGATTGATTTCATTTTATCTCTTAGTACGGGGGAGCCTATTTTTGATCATGTCAAAGGGGGAGAAGTAAGTTTAAGTATGCTTTTATAAGTAATCTAAGTAGTATGCTATTAGTGATATTGCTTATGTCTTTTGTATATTAGTGATACATGCATCTATACTGTCCATACTAAACTTAACCGATTTGCCATAATCAAAAAGGGGGAGATTGTTGGCCCAATGATTGTATCATATTTTTGAATATGGTTAATCTGTTAAGTTTAGCATTTCATTATCACTAATCTTCATACTATCACTATAGTATTTCTACTTATACTTATATCTTTGGTGATATGTGCCCATTGGTTTACATCTTAGTGATATGAGCTTATCTATCTTAAATTTAATTGGGTTGCCAAAATCAAAACTATGTTTTTGATTGTGGTCATTCAATTAAGTTTAATCATTATGATATCACTAACATTTATGCCATCACCTTAGCACTTATACTTAAACTTTGTATAGTCCTAATGTGCTTTAACTTATCATACTTGCTACTATGTATATTGCTTTGTTCGTCTAACATGTACATGCAGAAAAGCAATAAACAAGATCAATGTGGACATATGCAATGAAGAAATCATGGTGGGCCAAAGACGATGGATCCCACAAGATTTCTCTGAACCACCCGACGACATCTCTGGAGCCATGCACCGGGGGTTCCGCTGCCCGGTCAGCGGACGGGGGTCGAGGGGGCAGCGCCCCTCGTCGGGGGTTCGGGGGCGAAGCCCCCGAAAGGTATTCAGTTTTTACAAACTGGATATCTTTGGACAGCTGCCGCCAAGGGATAAAGCCAGCACCTATCAAAGGAAGAAGCCAAGCCATGCCATCATCATTCCAAGACTCTGAAGAAGCCTGCACCTGCCTAAGTTTATCTGGAGTCTGTAATGAGTCTTAGGAATAATTGTAAACACAAGAAATGGATGGCAAAATCGAAAGCTAGGGCAGAAATAAGCCCAGGATCATTTTTGGTGGATAAGCGGCATACCGACGGTATACCGGAGTATACCGACGGTATACCGGTTTTTGTTCACAGAAAGTTTCTGTTTACAAAACCGGCATACCGACGGCATACCGGATCATACCGACGGTATACCGCTTCCGAAACGTTGAAATTCCAACGGTCGGATTTCCAGCAATTAATGATCCCAACGGCTCTATTTCTAGCCGTTGTAATTCCAGACCGGTATACCGCCGGTATGCCGGATCATACCGGCGGTATGCCAGTTCGTGACTGAAAAGTTGCCTTTGGCTTCTTTTCAAGCTTTGATTATAAATAGCCTTGAACCCCTTCATTCAAGGTTGATGCTTTGAGCCTAAAAATTTCTAAACCACCAAAGCCTATCCACAAACAACTCTACAAAGCTTTCAATTGCCATCCACAAATTGTGTTAGAGTTATTGAGTTGAAAAGAAAGATCTTCATCCTATTGTAAGGAGATCAAAACCTATTGTGAAAGGTTGAAGTTGGGGAGTCTTCGTATCCAAACTCTCGGTTGAAGTTGGAGAGTCTTCGTATCCAAACTCTCGGTTGAAGTTGGCGAGTTCTTCGGATCCAAACTCGTGTTGAAGTTGGCGAGTTCTTCGGATCCAAACTCGTGTGTAACTATTTGCTCAAATAGTGGATTAAAGCCGGAGAGAGTTCCGGGACTGGACTGCCTCTTAGGAGGATACCAGGATATATCGGGTGTCGGTATTGTGTTTGCTTCTTCTCTTGCACTTATATTTTTAAATTGCCAATTAGCTTGTGCTAAGTGCTTGATTAGTTAGCTTGACCCTATTCACCCCCCCCTCTAGGGTTCCTACAGGAGGATCCATCTCTAGCTGAGGACATCATCCCTATTGTCTAGGCTAGATAGCTAGTCTGTTTATCTTATTTCATTTGTGTTGTCTTTGATTGTATTATGTGGATGTTGAGATGTTAGTGTCGTTTAGACACTTGGACTTATTTTCCTTCTGTTTGTATCTTCATTTGAGATTTCATATCTATCTTATCGTACTATTTCTATCTTAGAATTGTGATTGAGTTGTACCTTCTGTATTATCCTCCGATTGGAGAGTATATCTTGTATAGGTACATTTATACTGTGTTAGATGTATGTGACCTAGGACAGCGTTCTACTGCTGATACTGCGGCGTAGGTTGGACGTACCCACTTCTCGTGCCCCTACACTAGGTGCGGGTCGTGACACCAGCTATGTATCAAGCAGACTCTACCGCAATGCCAAGTTTCAAATACGTAGGAACTAAGATATATACGCGATAATGGCCAGCTGTAATGCCTCATCCCGCTCAGTTCAATCAGAGGAATCAAAACGCCAACAGAGTTGGACGTAGCCATACAATGACTTGCTCAAAGTCCTGCTCGGCCGAGGCAACTCCTCGCTTAGGTGGGTGGCTTCGATGAACTTGCCTCAGCTTGGCCTTCACACTAATAAAACAAAAGTTTTCAATTGCACAAGTAGGCTTGATAATAGAAGAGACGAATCCACATAGCTAAGGAAATAATCCCAAGTTGGGTCAGATTGAGTTAGAATATGGAAAGGTCCCACGGTCGGCTTAGAATCGTGCACGATGTACTTTCAAAATGACACTTGGTCCTTCATCCCGTGGATTGGGAGAAGGAAAGTTGGTTTATGTTGCCACAAGCTATGAACTTAACATAAGTCATAGGCATCGCACGTATAAATGCTTGATAAAGCATGCAATGTCCTACCCTCCAATGCTTGGCATAGCAAAAGTGTCCTAAAAGTCTCAATACACGTTTCTATGGTGCAGGGCTTGGCATAGCCTTTGTTAGTCCCATGGGTTAAGTAATTACACGATTGAGTTAGGCAAAAGTTATGTCGGGCTATCATTGTCATAGCAAGCACTGTCCCGCAACTTCTGCGGTTGTCATAGCCACATAGTCCCATGATCTCAAAGCTCGTCATATGGAGTATAACTTGGGCGATAGTGTCGTACAGAATACAAGTTGGTTTAAGGCATGAGCTACGGTTGGTTCAAAGATAAGTATGCCACGGTCTATGGCACGTATAGAACACGTTTTGTTCAAAGTTATGCTGGAAGGCTATGAATTAGTCATTCATAAGTTGAGTCAATAAGAGTATGGAAACACTGGAAAAAAATATCGAGACTGTAGGTCAGTCGTCGAGGAGAAGTATGTCGGGACTGTAGGTCAGTCACCGAGGCAACCCTGGTTCGTGTCGTAGTGTACTTAAGTTGGAATATATCGAACATGTTTGTGGAGATAGACTACGCGAACTGCTAGTTTGGACGTACGATATGGATATGCCGTGGAATAGGTTGAGCATGTGAACTTACCGTAGGATGGCTTTGCTGAACGACTCGGACCCCTGGGATTGAATGTCGCAAATGCGAATAGGAGGAATCTATGCTCGAAGTTTAGAAATCGGAGTGATACGAGCTTGGGTAGAAACCCCATACTATCAACTTTGGTTTGACCTTAGGATGGGGTCAGTGTTGATATTATTGTTTGGGAACGGTGATTCCAATACTGATGCTTGACTTTAGCCTGGAGAGATAGCCTAGCGGTTAGGCAAAACGTCCCTATTTCGAGAGGTAGTATCGGTACGAGGGATCTTGAGGATTGATAAGATTGGAAAATAGTATTGGTGGATAGAAGAATGAATCAAATATGTGGAACTGGATTCACTATCACGAGGCTTGGTTGAAATGCATATATTTCGGGGATGTCTTAAATATGTGTACGATCCAATTAAGTGATGCGTTGAATTCAGGTAAGATGAAAGGAACGGGAAGGTATCGAAGATTTTGAAATCGTGTGTTTCAAAGAAAAATATTTGATGTAGTGCGATCGTTGGATTCAATGAACTTGAATGTTGATTAATTGGGTGGTTTATCCTAGAACCAGGTTGTCCGCGTACGGGATGAGTGTAAGTTACCTAAGTTGAGATATAGTTGTTCGATGTGAAAAATAACTAAGGCATGAGCGCGGCTCGGATTGAAGAAACGCATAGGCGAAGTATGTGCGAGAATAGTTGGATGTTCAGTCAAAGTGATAAGTCGATGAGTGTGTACTCAGTAAGTTTCGAGGCCGAAAGTTTTTCTGAGTGGTGTATAATGTAATGTCCCGTTCTGCTCAGTTCAATCAGAGGAATCAAAACACCAATGGCGTTGGACATAGCCATACAACGGCTTGCTCGAAGTCCTGCTCGGCCGAGGTAACTCCTCGCTTAGGTGGGTGGTTTCGGTAAACTTGCCTCAGCTTGGCCTTCACACTAATAAAACGAAAGTTTTCAATTACACAAGCAGGCTTGATAATAAAAGAGACGAATCCACATAGCTAAAGGAATAATCCCAATTTGGGTCAGATTGAGTTAGAATATGGAAAGGTCTCACGGTCGGCATAGAATCGTGCATGGCGTACTTTCAAAATAACACTCGATCCTTCGTTCCGTGGCTTGGGAGAAGGAAAGTTGGTTTATGTTGCCACAAGCTATGAACTTAGCATAAGTCATAGGCGTCGCATGTATAAATGCTTGATAAAGCATGCACTATCCCACCATCCAACGCTTGGCATAGCAAAAGTATCCCACAAGTCTCAATACACATTTCTACGGTGCAAGGTTGGCATAGCCTTTGCTCGTCCCACGGGTTAAGTTATTGCACGATTGAGTTAGGGAAAAGTTATGTCGGGCTATCGTAGTCATAACAAGCACTGTCCTACGATTTTTGTGGTTGTCATAGCCACATAGTTCCATGATCTCAAAGCTTATCATATGGAGTATGACTTGGGCGATAGTGTCGCACAGATCAAAAGTTGGTTTAAGGCACGAGCTACAGTTGGTTCAAAAATAAGTGTGCCACGGTTTATGGCACATATAGAACACGTTTTGTTCAAAGTTTTGCTGGAAGGCTATGAATTAGTCATTTATAAGTTGAGTCAATAAGAGTATGGAAACACTGGAAAATATGTTGGGATTATAGGTCAGTCGCCGAGGCAACTCTGATTTGGGCTCTACAAAAGAAGCATGAAAAGTAAGGAAGTGAAGCGAAGGAAGTAAGTTGTGATGGTTAGGCCATGCATTTACGTTAAGTCTAGAAGTTCTCGTAGGTGCGTGGTCATGGACAACTTGTGCACAAGATTTTGCACCCTCGATTCGGTAGCGTGGGGCCATAGGACCGTATCTGCCTAGGAGGGAAGCAAGGTCGTTAGGCAAAGACACACCGCGGTGATTCGAGGACTTGAGCAGGGCTAGCTACCCTTAGCTGCAAGGGTCTCGTCAGCACCACCTATGTCACGCCCCGCTCCCGTAGGAGCGATCGTCCTCGCTAAGGCGTGATGCCGCACGAACCTAGATTGCGCTCGTGTAAGGCAGGTTCAATAACGACCGATTACAGTGACTGCGACATGGTCTTCACACAAAAGTCCCAAGCAGAGACATTGAACACACAGCAGCAATTTAGAACAAACCCAAGTTATTCAAAGAAGCTCTTTATTGATATTGAAACAACGATTATATTGGGGGCGCAAGGCCATGATTTCAATCACTCAAGCTCACTCTTCTCACATTTTACAAGTTCACTCAGCTCTTTCTCATCTCTCAATACATGTCTCGAGCCAGCGGATGCTTCAGAAGGCGACGTCCATACATTATGCCCCATATAAGTCTTGACTGCACACGGCGGTACGCTTCGAATCACCAAGGAACTCCGTACCTCGACGCATCCAAGCGAGCTCTGCGCCACGAGCTTCTACCTGCGCCTGCATATAAAAACTATGTGGGTGTCAGTACTCAACTGTACTGGTGGAGTGACCTCCTCGCCCACCCATACAAAACCAACACGTTTGATTTACTTTGTGCAACATAGACCATTTACGATTGTCTTTCTATTCTTGCCTTAGGATCGATTTTAGGACATAGGACTTGGCTTATTTGTGTCTCTAGACCATCACCGTGCTATCGTACCGATATCTTCCCTATCCTTGCCTCTAGACCTTTCTCGTGCTTGCATTGTCAATGTACCGACTCATAATTGTCTTTTGTGCCATATTCTGGGACGTAACGACTCGGTCGTGCCATGAACTCGACTCGTGCTTTAGTATCACTGAGGCAGTGCCTCCTCGCTTAGTCTTGCCTATACTCGTGTTATGACAACGCGGCCGTGCCTCACATCTCGAGGTCGTGCCTCACAGCTTACCCTGACTTAACCAAACTTTCCCGACGGCCCTTCCAGACTTAACTCAAAATGTCTAACCCAACTTCTTGAACCGGTGTTGAGAACTCAAGCACGACGCCGTATCTCGTGCCGAAGTACGTGTCTTTACGTATAGCCAAATTTTAGGCTTTATAATACCTTATGTGCATACCGTACACGTATTCCATAACTCAACACATACCGAGCTTACACTTCCTTTATTACGACCGACACCGTGCATGCGGATTCGCTGCTTAGCATGCCAATTATCTATATAAAAGGCCACTGGCATGACAATCCGTCGTGGACATAGCTCGGGTAGGCGACGGGTCCTTCGATGCAAGGTAGCTAGACCCATGGAAAGCCCCCGACTATCCACGCAATACGTGTGCTGCTATAACGTCTACCTCCTTGGACGACTGGGCCCGGTGCCCCTGCGTATAACCAGTCTAGGCAGAAATCCTTGTCGACAAGTTGTCCAATGACCACGCACCTACGAGGCATCTAGACTCACGTAATTGCATGGCCTAATTTGTTGGTACGACTGAAACAATACTTAGTAACACGTGCTCTGAACCATACTTTGCGTAACGTGCATCGGGACCGTGAGACTCCCACCCGAGGGACCGCCTCATACTTCTTAACGTGCATAGGAATGCGAGACTCCCAACCGAGGGACCGCCTCATACCTCTTAACGTGCATAGGAATGCGAGACTCCCAACCGAGACTCCCAACTGAGGGACCGCCTCGTACTTCTTAACGTGCATAGGACCGCGAGACTCCCAACTGAGGGACCGCCTCGTACTTCTTAACGTGCATAGGAACTGCGAGACTCCCAACTAAGGGACCGTCTCGTACTTCTTAACGTGCATAGGAATACAAAACTCCCAACCGAGGGGCCGCCTCGTACTTTTTAACGTGCATAGGAACCGTGAGACTCCCAACCAAGGGACTGGCTCCTACTTCTTAACGTGCATACGAACCTCGAGACTCCCAACCGAGGGACTGCCTCATACTCTATGTGACGAGCCTTAAGACTGTGGGAACGAATGGCTATATGCAGCCGTAGAACCGTAGGACCGTGTATACGCTCAACTTGAACAACCAAATTCTTTGGGTACCTAAACTCATGCCATAAGCCGTGCGATACAACTTAGCTCGTGGGACGATCAAGGCTACGCCGAGCCTTGCATTCCATAGAAACGTGCATACTTTATCGAGCATCTACGCGGGCGACGCCTATAACTTAGGCTAACTCATAGTTTGTGACGAATACAAACTTTTCCTTCTCCCAAGCCACGGGACAAAGGATCGAGTGTCATTTTCAAAGCATGCTGAGCCGACTTCTAAGCAGACCGTGGGACCTTTTTCCATGTTTTAACACATTTCGACCCGTCGGGATTATTCCCTTAGCTATGTGGATTCGTCTCTTTTATTAGCAAGCCTATTATGCAAGTTGAAAACGTGCGATTTATTAGGTGAAGGCTAAGATGAGGCAAGTTCACTGAAACGACCCCACCTGAGCGATGTCTTCGAGTCGCCGTTGCAAGGCCAAGTCCGAACGCCGTTGGCGTTTCGATTCCTCCGATTGACTGAGCGGGACGGGGCACTACATCATACACCACTCAGAAAAAGTTTCGTCCTCGAAACTTACTGAGTACACTTATCGGCTTATAACTTGATCCAACATCCTACGTTTCTCGCGTATACTACTCCTATGCGTCCCCTCAATCCAAGCCACGCTTGTGCTTATCGTTAATTTCGTCGTAAGGCACACCAACCGATCAACCAACATTCGAACTCGTCTCAATTCAATGATCGCATTACCATCAACATTTCTTCGAAACTCACGATCTCAAAATCTTCGACACTTTCTCGTTCCTCAAGTCTCACTTGATTCAACGTATCACTTTGTTGGATCGTGCACATATTCCAGGCGTCTCCAAAATATATGCATTTCAGCCAAGCCTCGTGATAGAGAATCTGCCATCACCACTCGAGTCGGATCGTGCACATATTCGAGCGTCCCTAATATACGTACATGTCAACCGAGCCTCATGAGTGGTGCCTCTATAATTCCTATCGCTCCGCACCGGGACGTCTTTCGAACCGTTAGGCTATGTCTTTTAGGCTATAGTCAATCCGTCAGTATTGGAATCATAGTTCCCGAACAATAATATCAACACTGACCCCATCCTAAGGTCAAACCAAATTGATAGTACGGTGTTTTCTACCCAAGCTCACATCACTCTGATTTCTAAACATCGAGCATCGATTTCCTATGCACATCCCAATATTCGTCGCACGGGGTCCGAGTCGTTCAGCAAAGCCATCCTACGATAATTCACGTTCAACCAGTCCTCGATAAGAACATATCGCTCGTTCATCAAGCCGTTTCACATAGTCTATCTCTTCGAACACGTTCGACGTAATCCGCCTATCAATCATTCCAAGTCAAGCACGCTACGACACAATTCATCGCTAAACCAAAATTTTACATCCCATATTCCCATACTTCCGAAGTCATCTATTCCAATTCACGTATTCGATCACAAGGTCGTCTAGCTTGATAATATGTTGCACCCCGATCTCACGCGAGTCAGTTTATCCACGGTGGTAATGAATCACCATGCACGCTCCCGCGGGATAATCATACTCATCGGGACGTAACTCTTGTTTATGTCTAGACTAATTCATTATCGATGCGTGGATTGGACCTACTCAATCCTCAAGTTTCATTCAATCACCAATCACAAGTCCTAACATCCTCGAGTTCTCCTTCGCATCAATCTAACAAGTTGAGACAATCAAAGTTGCCGCGTCCTGATTTTTTCGAGTTCGATCATTCCCGCGACATGAAACACCATGTCAGCGCTCACGCGGAACGATCGTCCCAAATCCGACGCGACGCATGCGCAAGGCTGGAGTCGTGCTCGCACAAGATAAGATCGTCGACGCTGTGGTTATCCGCGTAACCATCAAGACACGATCACTTTCATCTAACATTCGTCTCAATCAAAGTCCTAAGTATTGCATCCATCATAACGATAACACTTGTACTATTGTCATTCACCGTGTCAAAGTACCTCTGAGTTATCGCATATCGATCTTTGATACGCCTCAATACCATCGATGATATGCGTAACCTGACGATCTTCCTTTGTAACGAATTTTGAGTCGTGCGAATGATGCTATCGTCCGACTGGATAATCTCCTCGACATTCAATTTCAAGTTCGATCATTACCCTCGAATCATTCACAACATCAATTTCTTCAACCCAAATTCACGTATCGTTTATCCGTCTATCTTAAGTCATCGACTAACGTATTTCCTCAATTCGTATCATTTCTTGCTAACTCAATCATCGAACGACATCCATTCCAATCCTCAGAGTCATTTTCAAACAAACATTCGAATCAAACTTTTTCATGCACGCTATCTTTCCGTCGTGCTAACTTTTCGTATATGAACTATATCAATTTCTTCAATCAAGTCATCCATTTATTTTATCATTTAAAATCTACATTCAACCATTTCATAACTCGTATTATCGTTCACAAATCGTCCGAACGATATCTCGTTTGTGACTCTCGAATCATGACCAACTAAGCGCTACTCATTCTAAGGCTTTGCGATATCATCGCTTGTCGACATACTCGTACTATCCGTAAATTCTCTAGTTTTGCTCGAACAAATTTCTATAACGTCCATACACCACTTAGGGTCAAGTCATTCTACAAATCCTCAAATAGGTCATACGATTCACAATCGACATGTTCAATTGTGCGTTCGCCCGTTCCTCAAGGTCTAAGAACCATTTCTCGTGTTCCCTTAGCGTTGGTCAAGTAGCGTCTCTATCAACATACATTCTAAGTCTCACTTATTCTCGTCCGTGCGATAGTCAATCTCGCTCGTAAACTCGTTCGCACCAGAAGGTCTACGTGCACGATACTCGGCATAACTTAGCCAAAAGGCCATGTGCATAGCCATCCCGTTCGAGCTATACTTCGGTCTCGTGTACTCGTTCGCTATTAAAAATGTAAGGTTATTCAAGCACGCACTACGTTTGCTAACTTTTTAGCATCGGTTTTCTTTCAACTCAAGTCCGTCGTAGTTGGCACAAAGGCCTTCGCCTATCGGTCCCGTTCAACCGAGTACTCATACGAGCTTTTAAAAATATTAGACTTGTTGTATGGACATCCCGTGGGACAATTGAGAGAGAGCGTATCAACGATATCAACTTGCGGAAGCAACATTTCAGAGTTTACGGAACATCGGAGTTAAAGAATTCAATCGATAGTCCAAGGACGTAAAGCCGTGCTCTGATACCATTATGTCATGCCCCGCTCCCGTAGGAGCGATCGTCCTCGCTAAGGTGTGATGCCGCACGAGCCTAGATTGCGCTTATGCAAGGCGGGTTCCATAACGGCCGATTACAGCGACTGCGACGGGGTCGTCGCACAGAAGTCCCAAGCAGAGACATTGAATACACAACAAAAATTTAGAACAAACACAAGTTATTCAAAGAAGCTCTTTATTGATATTGAAACAACAATTATACTGGGGGCGCAAGGCCAAGATTACAATCACTCAAGCTCACTCTTCTCACATTTTATAAGTTCACTCAGCTCTCTCTCATCTCTCAATACATGTCTCGAGCCAGCGGATGCTTCGGAAGGCGACGTCTATACATTATGCCTCGTATAAGTCTTGACTGCACACGGCCGCACGCTTCAAATCGCCAAGGAACTCCGTACTTCGACGCATCCAAGCGAGCTCCGCGCCACGAGCTTCTACCTGTGCTTGCACATGAAAACTATGTGGGTGTCAGTACTCAACTGTATTGGTGGAGTGAGCTCCTCGCCCACCCATACAAAACCAACACGTTTGATTTACTTTGTGCAACATAGACCATTTACGATTGTCTTTCTATTCTTGCCTTATGATCGATTTTAGGACAGGCCTTGGCCTATTTGTGTCTCTAGACCATCACCGTGCTATCGTACTGATATCTTCCCTATCCTTGCCTCTAGACCTTTCTCGTGCTTGTATTATTAATGCACCGACTCATACTTGTCTTTCGTGCCATACTCTGGAACGTAACGACTCGGTCGTGCCATGAACTCGACTCGTACTTTAGTATCACTGAGGCAGTGCCTCCTCGCTTAGTTTTGCCTATACTCGTGTTGTGACAACGTGGCCGTGCCTCACATCTCGAGGTCGTGCCTCACAGCTTACCCTGACTTAACCAAACTTGCCCTACGGCCCTTCCAGACTTAACTCAAAACGTCTAATCCAACTTGTGGAACCGGGGTTGAGAACTCAAGCACGACGCCGTATCTCGTGCCGAAGCACGTGTCTTTACGCATAGCCAAATCTTAGGCTTTATAATACCTTATGTGCATATCGTGTACGCATTCCATAACTCAACACATACCGTGCTTACACTTCCTTTATTACGACCGACACCGTGCATGCGGATTCGTCGCTTAGCACGCCAATTATCTATATGAAAGGCCGCTGGCATGACAAGCCATCGCGGACATAGCTCGGGTAGGCGGCGGGTCCTTCGATGCAAGGTAGCTAGCCCCATGGAAAGACATCGACTACCCACGCAATACGTGCGCTGCTATAACGTCTACCTCCTAGGACGACTGGGCCCGGTACCTCGACGTATAACCAGTCTAGGCAGAAATCCTTGTCGACAAGTTGTCCAATGACCACGCACCTAAGAGACATCTAGACTCACGTAAATGCATGGCCTAATTTATTGGTACGACTGGAACAATACTTAGCAACAGGTGCTCTGAACCACACTTTGCGTAACGTGCATCGGGACCGTGAGACTCCCAACCGAGGGACCGCCTCATACTTCTTAACGTACATAGAAACGCGAGACTCCCAACTGAGGGACCGCCTCATACCTCTTAACGTGCATAGGAACACGAGACTTCCAACCGAGGGACCGCATCGTACTTCTTAACGTGTATAGGACCGCGAGTCTCCCAACCGAGGGACCGCCTCGTACTTCTTAACGTGCATAGGAACCGCGAGACTCCCAACCGAGGGACCGCCTCGTACTTCTTAACATGCATAGGAATGCGAGACTCCCAACCGAGGGACCGCCTCGTACTTCTTAACGTGCATAGGAACGCGAAACTCCCAACCGAGGGACCGCCTCGTACTTCTTAACGTGCATAGGAACTGCGAGACTCCCAACCGAGGGACTGCCTCGTACTTCTTAACGTGCAGGAACCGCGAGACTCCCAACCGAGGGACTGCCTCATACTCTATGTGACGAGTCTTAAGACCATGGGAACGTATGGCTATATGCAGCCATAGAACCGTGGGACCGTGCATACGCTCAACTTGAACAACCAAATTCTTTGGGTACCTAAACTCATGCTATAAGTCGTGCGATACAACTTAGCTCGTGGGACGATCAAGGCTACGTCGAGCCTTGCATTCCATGGAAACGTGCATACTTTATAGAACATCTACGCGGACGACGCCTATGACTTAGGCGAACTCATAGTTTGTGACGAATACCAACTTTTCCTTCTCCCAAGCCACGGGACGAAGGACCGAGTGTCATTTTCAAAGCACGCTGAGCCGACTTCTAAGCAGACCGTGGGACCTTTTTTCATGTTCTAACACATTTCAATCCGTCGAGATTATTCCCTTAGCTATGTGGATTCATCTCTTTTATTAGCAAGCCTATTGTGCAAGTTAAAAACGTGCGATTTATTAGGTAAAGGCTAAGATGAGGCAAGTTCACCGAAACTACCCCACCTGAGCGATGTCTTCGAGTCGCCGTTGCAAGGCCAAGTCCGAACGCTGTTGGCGTTTCAACACCGAAGGCTAAGATGGCTTGAATTGTCAGTAACCTTTCATATAGACAAGTTGGTGTGCTGAGCGGCAATCCCCATGTATGCTGTCGGTAGAATAAAAGGAAGTGCAAGCACGACACAAATTGTGTCAAAAAGGGTATGCACGGTTGCAACACCAGTATGGAGCCTAAGATTTGGCTAAGTAAAGACATGTGCTTTGGCACAAGATGCGACATCGAGTATTGAGTCATTTACTCAGAGTTGCATTAGTCGGATTTGAGTCTTTCGCGTTAAGTCAAGAAATGCCGTCATAAAAGTTGGGTTAACTTATATTGATTTGTGAGGCAGGGCCTCAATATCGTAGCACGAATAGAGTTTATGGCATGGCCATGTTGTTGCGTCTCAAGTATGGGCTGAAAGGCAAGCACGAGTCGCCACGTTTATGTTGTTGGCACAAGAATTGTCTAGAGACACACGATAGGCAATTTATCGGTGCAATAGAACGATGATTGTCTAAAAACACAAATAGGCCAAGAGTCTATGTCCTAAACTCGATCCTAAGACAAGAATAGAAAGACAATCATAAAGAGATTATGTTGCACGAAGTAAATGAACGTGTTGGTTTTGTATGGGTGGGCGAGGAGCTCACACCACCAGTACGATTGTGTGCTGACACCCACACATTTTTTATGTGCAGGCATAAGTAAAAAATCATTCAGCGCGTAGCTCGCTTGGATGCGTCGATGCATAGAGTTCTTTGGCATTTTGAGGCATCCGACTGTACAGAGTTGAAACTTATATGTGACATAATATATGGACATCGCCTTCTGAAGCATCCAGTGGTTCGTCATATTGTATTTAGAGATGAGAGAGAGCAGATTGACTTATAAACAGAGAGAAAAGTGAGCTTGAGCGACTTGTAATCTTGGCCTTGCGCCTTTGTAATCTTATGTTCATTATCATTAAAAGACTGGATTTTGGTTTTTGTACTCATGTTGCCTTTTTATTCAACTTTTTTGCTTGGGACTTCTGTGCGACGACCCTGTCGCAAGCTGTTGTAATCGACCATTATGGAAACTGCCTTGTGTGAGCGCAACCTAGGCTCACGCGGCATCACGCCTTAGCGAGGATAATCGGTCGTACGGGACCGGGGCGTGACATAATGGTATCAGAGCATAGCTTTACGTCCTTGGATTTTCGATTGAATTCTTTAACGCAGATATGTGCTTCCACATTCGATATTGGTAATGATCTCTCTCAATAATCTGCGAGATGTTCCATACAATAAGTCTATATATTTTGAAAAGTATCATAAAAATAAATTGGTTGAACAAAGTTAACTTCAAGTAGGCACGGTTGGCAAAGTTGGGTTGGGCATATACACCAAGATTCGCGTTGACCTTAGCAAAGTTTTATGCGAGATTCAATTTGCTTCGAACGAGAATGAGTTTGAGTTGATTAATAGAATGTTGGATGACTATCGATAGGGGTGCCATCTGTCACGAACTGCACCCGCTTTTCGGACGCGAGCTCGTGAGCAAGCCAGCTACGCATCAAGCGGACTCCAGCCCGACTCGAATACGTAAACGCTGTCACGGCTAGGGTAAGCTGCCAAATCATGGCAAACAAATCTATATCTTAAATCCAAAATAAGTGTACGAAACATGAATGAATACTATGTGTCGTAGTCTGCAGCCCACTAGCATATATGTCCGATGAGACTCCAAGGAAAATAACAAGAGTCACTAAACTGAATCAATAAACAGGATAACTCATGATAAGGAATATAGAGCACGAAAGGATAACAACGTAATAATGATACCTGAATCCCATAAGAACCGTAAATCCTTCGCAATCCAGAACTACTAGCTAACTCCATACAATCGCTAAACCTGAAGAGATCATCAGGTCCTCAGAGGACATAGCAAGATACATAATATACATGCCTATCTAACAGTTTTATCATGCACAAGAAAATAAACAAGAAAAACAGGAATACGAGAAATGACTACGAACACGAACACGAACACACGAACACGAGAACAACTACGTGTAAATGAACTGCCGAGCGAACAATGAACACGAGATCAATGGAAGAACCAAACCCTCATCTTGAGTGTGGACTCACGAGTTTGAACTAAGCACAAACCCTCGTCCCGAGTGTGGACTCTCTGGTGCAAGTATAACATCCTCGTCCCGAGTGTGGACTCTCTGATATAAACACCCTCGTCCAGAGTGTGGACTCTCTGGTGCAAGTCAAGTCAACACCCTCGTCCCGAGTGTGGACTCTCTGGTACGAATAATCGACATCCTCGTCCCGAGTGTGGACTCACGGATATAAATAGATCAAGAAAAACATCCTCATCCCGAGTGTGGACTCTCTGGTGCCAAGGAAACAATATCAAGGATTTAGCAGTTCAATTACACGTACTCGTTCTAGGACACGACTCAAGCAAGGTACGGACGAGAAACTCCAAGTGTGAACCACAAGACCAAACATAAACACGGCTATATGCAATGAAAATAACTCAAAAGAATATAATACGAAAAGCACATGTCCATAAACAAACAAAACTGGGAAATGAAATACAATGCATGTAAATAAAACTGTAGAGGAAGGCAAGGTATACTTGCATGTGGTCCTGAGCTGCTGCACGGTTCGAGCACTGAGTCGGAGTCCAATAAACCTATATTGTGAATCAATTCTAATCAACACATGAAATCAATCAATGAGTCTATTTAACTATTATAATTACCCTTACACTTAGTGATCTTGATGGCCTAGAGTTTATTTATACTAGTTCTAATCCTAAATCTCATGTCTAGTACTAATGTATAGGAACACATGTGTCCTACTGTCATGACTACTAAAATTTGACTATATGTGTACACCCTTGGTACACAAGTCGCTATTTCCTTAGTGATACCTATCCCATGTTGCAGCTATACTGCTGTTTGTATGGTCTTACCTGTTCTCTAACAAACTTTATTGCTAACAAGACACAAACAAGCATACCAATAGAATTACCCCTTGTATGAGCCTTTAATACCAAGTCTTCCATGCCTCAGTTGCATATGTGTGTGCAACTGGACCCCTTTGTATGGCCTAAGGCATACTCTAATCTGCCCGTATCCTCTACACAGGGGATTCTCCTCTGTGTGTGCACATCAGTGCACAGGTTGAACTAGTTATTACAAGGCAATTCCCTGTACTCGAACTCCTCAAGCCCCTGGCCAACCCTGCTACTGGTACTCCTTTTACTGATATACCAGTCCCAAAAAGGATCTGATACCTGGACAGTTCATGACCTCCAATCTATTCCTACACATAGGTCTGATACCACTTCATCAAAGGACTGATCAATATAGGCAAGTGATAGGGACTGAAGTGTGATGCAGGACAAAACCATTTTAGGAGATGGGGACTAATTTAAAGGAATATAAAGGTTAATAGGGACTGGACTTAATGTGGATGCAGGACAGTATCAAAGGGTGACTGAACACTAAGGGTGGAGTCGAGATACTAAATGAAGGCTGATACATCTAAGCATGTTAGGTAGGACTAACTTCATAGATGGGACTGATATTACTAAAGAACTGGATAATTAGAAGAGGAATGAAATATCTAATTGAATGTTAAGGATTGAATCAAGGACTGAATCATCAACGTGGCACCTGAACCTATGGGGATGGACTTATCATTGATAATCATACTTGCTATCAGTAATAGGGATAGAGCATTTAGAGTTGTGGACTTGTCACGCCCCAGAACCAGAATACTGGAGAGCGGGGGAATGACTCAGTCAGCTACGTATTACGGGTAGAAGAATACCGTATAATACGATCAATGCTGTCTAACCAGACGAGGGGGTGCATACTACATGAAAGTCTTACTATGGTCACTTCACATCTATTGTCTCAATCGTTCAAACAAGAAACAATAATAGAGAACATGTAAGATAAAGCAGTAAGACGTCCCAAACGCTCAGTCAAAATGTTCTTGATATCTGGCTTTACAAAACATAGCCAGAAGATGTGACAAGTATACACAATTGTTAGCAGCTGCAGTCTGACTTAGTTACAATTATGTAAAGGTAAGTACAAGACAATCCGACTAACATGTCGGTGCCAAACGGCTAAGTATAAAGTAAATAACAAAATGAGTGGTGGAGTAAGGGACCCACTCGAGTCCTTATGTGATCATTCCTCTAGTATTGACCATCTTGGAGGTGGAAGTAAGCTGAGTCCTCAGGAACCGGCTCTAAATCTGGCCATGCAAAACCAGAGAGGTTAGACCTCTAATAGCAAGTACCACAAGGAAGCACGATATGAAGGATGAAACCAGTAAGTAAGAGAATATAATAATAGAGCTCTGCTTTCCACCAGGATTCACATAACATCACGACACTTCGAACCACCCTCCCAACCAAACAAGGACAGAAGTTGGCCCGTCATGTCCTGATATTCTGATCATCTCAGTTAGGCAACAGAGTAGGTACAGTACACAAACAAATCATCTTGAACGACCAATCAACTTCTACGGCTTGCTATTGTGAGTCCCAAGTTATCCTGGAATTATACAATAAAGATTCCTCAGTTCTTACTATGTGCGAGCAAGGCTAGTCTATCCAGTCAATCAATTGTGCCAATCATGAATTAGACGAGTCCCAGCGGGACGCCCGTCATCAATATACAATAATAATATAAGCAGATACCGCTCCCTGCCCGTGTGGCAGGTTTACAGTATCTGTGGGAACCAGCCGGCCTGTCGGGCACTAATAGTACCGAAGAGGGCTGCCATGTAAGAACTCGGGAATCCATTCTCTATATGCAATCATTATTTTATTTAATTTAATAGTCTCTACGTTGAGTGAAATCCCATGCCGTGGATCATGGTCATTCAAATACTTTCGTACGGGGTACGATATGCGCAACTCTACAACGATACCCGTGCGGCTAGGTTGTAGGTCTTACATAGCGTAATACAACAATCAAATCTAACCACGGAGTAATCATGCCTTGACCATAAAGTACACATGCTGCTTTGTAGAAAATTAAATAAATTGAAGCCTGCACATGCCTGTATGTCAATATTCGGGATCGGCTAATCGATTACAATAGTTCATTACATGAACGTGTCTTATTCATTTAATTCAATAAGACGACTAGCCAGTCTCTTAGTTCCAACTAGGAACGCATGATCAATTTTAGTCAAGATAACCATCGTCATTAATGGTGACAAGGCATGAAAGTCAATTAGTATTAAATGTGGTCGAGTATATAACTCTCAAGGTTAAGTTCCAGTCTTACTGGGTATCCATAAACCAATCAAGACACAAGGCACGTTCTACACAACCATATGTATCAAAAACATTAACATGCTAAGATTATCCACTTCATAAAAAGGCGTAAGGATATAATAGAAGAATTATCATGCCACCATTAAATGAATAAATTATAGAACAAATAGAAACACCCAGGTCAGGAAGTCACGCCAACAAGTCTATGCTAAGGCCAACAAGTCACGCCAACAAGTCTTAATATGAAGGAGTGAGCGTGTAAACAGCGTGAGCATGAAAAGTGGATCACGTTGGCACGCACAGCGTGAGCGTGAAGGGTAATTCACGAACGCACAGCGTGAGCGTGAAAAAGTAATTTACGCACTCATAACGTGAGCGTGAAAAGTAATTCACGCACGCACAGCGTGAGCGTGAAAAGTGAGCGTGGAAAGTGATAAGAAATTTATGCACTCATAACGTGAGCGTGAAAAGTAATTCACGCACGCACAGCGTGAGCGTGAAAAGTGAGCGTGGAAAATGAGCGTGGAAAGTGATAAGAAATTCATGCACGCACGCAAAGACGTGTACGTAACTCAAATGTTACGCACGCACGCAAGACATGAGCGTAACTCAAAATTCACGCTGACACGTAAAGACGTGAGCGTGACTAAAAATTCATGCTGACACGTAAAGACGTGAGCGTGACTAAAAATTCACGCACGCACGTAAAGACGTGAGCGTGACTAAAAATTCACGCTAACACGTAAAGACGTGAGCGTGACTAAAAATTCACGCTAACACGTAAAGACGTGTGCGTGACTAAAAATTTACGCTGGCACGTAAGAACGTGAGCGTGACTGAACCTTCGTTCCAAGCCAAAAATGAAGTTCCCATGGTTCAGAATGGTGAAGAATGAGAAGCTCTGCCATAAGAACTATCTATTCCGAAAAGCACGCCAGTTTGGTGGATCAAACCCATGGACAACCGAAAACAGAACAACTTAGATCTGGAAGAAACAAGCCAAAGAAATCAAAAATGCTAAGTAGTAAACTCTCTTAGGATCATGAGATGAAGACAAATAAACCATAAAAATGGTTCTCCAAGTGGGAAGCAAGAAGCAAGATGTACTTGCCTGCTGTTGGTAGGTGGAGAGAGTGGTGAGGAAGAAGAAGAAGTAATGGTGAAGGAGAGTTATGAGGAGAAAGAAGGGGATGGGGGCTTTAAATAGAAAGGGTGGTGGTAGGTGGGGGTTGTGGGGTTCGGTCCATGTGAACCGTCATGAACCCAAAAATAACCAACCATGGCCGAACCACAATAAGACTAAAGCAGAGAAGTAAAATACAGAAAGTAAAGTGCAGAAATAAAATTGCAGAAAATTAATTAACATAAAATTAAAAGAATTTAAATACAGAATAATACATGATAATTATTAAATAAATGCGTAGGAGTTGTACATGTATAAAAATACGCATTCTGGGAACGGGGAGTGACAGGAGTGAACTTCAATAAATGAATGAATGTGAACTGTTACATGTAATATATCATTTGAAGTGTCAGCATCGAACTGAGACTGACATATACCATGTATTAAGGACTGAACATCTACTAAAGTGGGGTTGAGTTTAGTGTATATGTTTTGGACTGATTTCACCAAAGTACCACAAGCAGCAGACTGATTAATGCTAATAAAAGGGTTAGGTACTCGAGTGTATCAATGACCAAACTAAACATAAATGGAATTGAGTAAGAAGTGGTAGCTGCACATTAGGAATTAAGTTAGGACTACACCAAAACCAAGAACTGAACTGTTAACACTGATACATTAACCTAGCTATGGTTAAATCTGAACATTAGTTCAAGGATGACTAAAAACACAAGAATTTAGGTCAGTACATAGCAGGGCACTAACTGATACATGTAGTCCCCGTACTCGAGCCATCACTTATATTAAATGATACCAATATGTAAATCGGGACTGATCCTTGATCAAAGAGGGGACTGAAACTAAAAGGGCACGAATGGACTGACATGTAAAACCCAGGTGGACTGAGTTATATTGATGAGGGCTGAATATGTGGATATGCAGGGCACTAAACATATGTAGTGAATGAAGGATGCAGGAGGCCAATCATTTAAAGGGGAACTGTATGGCTGATATAATTCCTTGCACAATATAAACCTGGGTTCAATACATGTGTGCCTGCACCCACATGAATTGAAAATATATTCCTAAAGCCTCTACACATCTCCACAATGATACTTAGGTACCCCTTCCTACTGTCAATTACGAACAAGGTCGTGCTTTTCCTATTGATATCTACTTGTATCAGTCAAGAACCGATACTCAACCCACAACTCTATACCAACTGGCCCCTACTCCCTTCTGTCACCTGTATGAAGACAGAACTCAGAAGTTCTTCATGATGGTAATGAGTATTCAACTCGATTTACTATAAGGTTTTTCGATTTCTACACGTACCCATGATATGGTTTCTATTGTCTCGGGACTATTGTCGAATACATGGTGTTCCATAACAATGTGAATGATGTAAATAAGACTTAGAAACTTACTAACCTTAAATTGCTCCTTGGGTGCGAATGCTAGGTACAGAGTCCTCCAATGGAGTAGCCGACTTTTAGGGTTTGCAGATGGGTCGGTCACAACTGCTATCCATGTATATATATAGGTCGATTGAGGAGGAAGGTGATAAGAACAATCTGATTGAAATTTAAGTTCGACTTCATCTAGAGATTCCTGAGTCTTTATCGAGAACTTAAGAGTTTCTCTCTAATCCGAATCCTGATAGAGGTTTGATCGGATTGTGAATAGCAGTTGGCCGTTTAAATCCTTTAGAATTTAAATTTGTGGATCTTTTGCAATCCAGCCCCTGTAGTAGGATGTGTTTGCAGAAGTCCTCATTAAATTACAAAACCTATCCTCTTTTGTAACATTCATCACCAAAAGAAATATTTAGAGGAGAAAATAATAATAAATAAAAATGTGTGGAAAAAATTTGGGTCAAGGGCTCACAAACCTACCCACCTTAAAATAATTTCGTCCTCGAAATTCTAATTCATAACTATTCCTAAAAATTCAAAAAGGACATATGTCTTAACCTCGATCTCCTTAAATTTAATTCCTCAAAAATAGTTTACAACCTTCTCTAGCCATTTTATAACTACGAAACCTCGAGAACTTCTACCCACCTTTGGTCACACTACTCCTCAAAACTCGGTCACTAAAATCTTATAACCTTCGAACTAGTGGCTAATAATTCTACCGACAGAAATCTAGGCATATGGCAACTATAATCCTTCGTATCTATAAACAACCAAAACTCAATAATCATGCAATATTATACTATAATTTAAGAATTTCTGATAATCCTGGATAGCACGATCGTTCGTCACTTCGAAATAAAAGGGACGATAATTCAATGATACGGAAAACAAGGAACTATAATTGAGAGCAAATATGGAATTTTCAAAGACGTAGAGAATTTTTAGGAGAATTTTCAAGGCAGAGTGGTTTTAGATTTCTAAGGTTTAGTCATATTCGCAGGCTCATATCAGTACAGTTACGTAACCGATATGATATGCTCTGACCTGCATGGGCCACTAAAAAAACTTGTCACGACCCGCACCCGCTTTTCGGACGCGAGCTCGTAAGCAAGCCAGCTACGCATCAAGCAGACTCCAGCCCGACTCGAATACGTAAACGCTGTCACGGCTAGGGTAAGCTGCTAAATCATGGCAAACAAATCTATATCTCCAATCCAAAATAAGTGTACGAAACATGAATGAACATTATGTGTCGTGGTCTGCAGCCTACTAGCATATATGTCCGATGAGACTCCAAAGAAAATAACAAGAGTCTCTAAACTGAATCAATAAACAAGATAACTCATGATAAGGAATATAGAGCACGAAAGGATAACAACGTAATAATGATACCTGAATCCCACAAGAACCGCAAATCCTCCGCCATCCAGAACTACTAGCTAACTCCATGCAATCGCTAAACGTGAAGAGATCATCAGGTCCTCAGAGGACATACCAAGATACATAATATACATGCCTATATAACAGTTTTATCATGCGCAAGAAAATAAACAAGAAAAATAGGAACATGACAAATGACTACGAACACGAACACGAACACACGAACACGAGAACAACTACGCATAAATGAACTGCCGAGCGAACAATGAACACGAGATCAATGGAAGAACCAAACCCTCATCCCGAGTGTGAACTCACGGGTTTGAACTAAGCACTAACCCTCATCCCGAGTGTGGACTCTCTGGTTAGTACTAACCCACGCCCTGAGTGTGGACTCTCTGGTTAGTTCACGGCAAGGCACCTTCGTCCCGAGTGTGGACTCTCTGGTGCAAGTATAACATCCTCGTCCCGAGTGTGGACTCTCTGATGTAAACACCCTCGTCCAGAGAGTGTGGACTCTCTGGTGCAAGTCAAGTCAACACCCTCGTCCCGAGTGTGGACTCTCTGGTGCAAATAATCGACATCCTCGTCCCGAGTGTGGACTCACGGATATAAACAGATCAAGAAAAATACCCTCGTCCCGAGTGTGGACTCTCTGGTGCCAAGGAAACAATATCAAGGATTTAGCAGTTCAATTACACGTACTCGTTCTAGGACACGACTCAAGCAAGGTACGGACGAAAAACTCCAAGTGTGAACCACAAGACCAAACATGAACACGGCTATATGCAATGAAAACAACTCAAAAGAATATAATACGAAAAGCACATGTCCATAAACAAACAAAACTGGGAAATGAAATACAATGCATGTAAATAAAACTGTAGAGGAAGGCAAGGTATACTTGCCTGTGGTCCTGAGCTGCTGCACGGTTCGAGCACTGAGTCGGAGTCCAATAAACCTATATTGTGAATCAATTCTAATCAACACATGAAATCAATCAATGAGTTTATTTAACTATTATAATTACCCTTACACTTAGTGATCTTAATGGCCTAGAGTTTATTTATACTAGTTCTAATCCTAAATCTCATGTCTAGTACTAATGTATAGGAACACTTGTGTCCTATTGTCAAGACTACTAAAATTTGACTATATGTGTACATCCTTGGTACACAAGTCCCTATTTCCTTAGTGATACCTATCCCATGTTACTGCTATACTGCTGTTTGTATGGTCTTACCCGTTCTCTAACAAACTTTATTGCTAACAAGACACAAACAAGCATACCAATAGAATTACCCCTTGTATGAGCCTTTAATACCAAGTCTCCCATGCCTTAGTTGCACATGTGTGCAACTGGACCCCTTTGTATGGTCTAAGGCATACTCTGATCTGCCTGTATCCTCTACATAGGGGATTCTCCTCTGTGTGTGCACATCAATGCACAGGTTGCACTAGTTATTACAAGGCAATTCCCTGTACTCGAACTCCTCAAGCCCCTGGCCAACCCTGCTACTGGTACTCCTTTTACTGATATACCAGTCCCAAAAAGGATCTGATACCTGGACAGTTTATGACCTCCAATCTATTCCTACATATAGGTCTGATACAACTTCATCAAAGGACTGATCAATATAGGCAAGTGATTGGGACTGAAGTGTGATGCAGGACAAAACCATTTTGGGAGATGGGGACTGATTTAAAGGAATATAAAGGTTAATAGGGACTGGACTTAATGTGGATGCAGGACAGTATCAAAGGGTGACTGAACACTAAGGGTGGAGTCGAGATACTAAATGAAGGCTGATACATCTAAGCATGTTAGGTAGGACTAACTTCATAGATGGGACTGATATTACTAAAGAACTGGATAATTAGAAGAGGAATGAAATATCTAATAGAATGTTAAGGACTGAATCAAGGACTGAATCATCAATGTGGCACCTGAACCTAAGGGGATGGACTTATCATTGATAATCATACTTGCTATCAGTAATGGGGACAGAGCATTTAGAGTTGTGGACTGAACTTCAATAAATGAATGAATGTGAACTGTTACATGTAATATATCATTTGAAGTGTCAGCATCGAACTGAGACTGACATATACCATTTATTAAGGACTGAACATCTACTAAAGTGGGGTTGAGTTTAGTGTATATGTTTTGGACTGATTTCACCAAAGTACCACAAGCAGCAGACTGATACATGCTAATGAAAGGGTTAGGTACTCGAGTGTATCAATGACCGAACTAAACATAAATGGAATTGAGTAAGAAGTGGTAGCTGCACATTAGGAATTAAGTTAGGACTACACCAAAACCAAGGACTGAACTGTTAATACTGATACATTAACCTAGCTATGGTTAAATCTGAACATTAGTTCAAGGATGACTAAAAACATAAGAATTTAGGTCAGTACATAGCAGGGCACTAACTGATACATGTAGTCCCATACTCAAGCCATCATTTATATTAAATGATACCAATATGTAAATGGGGACTGATCCTTGATCAAAGAGGGGACTAAAACTAAAAGGGCACAAATGGACTGACATGTAAAACTTAGGTGGACTGAGTTATATTGATGAGGGCTGAATATGTGGATATGCAGGGCACTAAACATATGTATTGAATGAAAGATGCAGGAGGCCAATCATTTAAAGGGGAACTGCATGGCTGATATAATTCCTTGCACAATAAAAACCTGGGTTCAATATATGTGTTCCTGTACCCACATGAATTAAAAATATATTCCTAAAGCCTCTAAACATCTCCACAATGATACTTAGGTACCCCCTTCCTACTGTCAATTACGAACATAGTCTTGCTTTTCCTATTGATATCTACTCGTATCAGTCAAGAACCGATACTCAACCCACAACTCTATACCAACTGGCCCCTACTCCCTTCTGTCACCTGTATGAAGACAGAACTCAGAAGTTCTTCATGATGGTAATGAGTATTCAACTCGATTTACTATAAGGTTTTCCGATTTCTACACGTACCCATGATATGGTTTCTATTGTCTCAGGACTATTGTCGAATACATGGTGTTCCATAACAATGTGAATGATGTAAATAAGACTTAGAAACTTACTAACCTTAAATTGCTCCTTGGGTGCGAATGCTAGGTACAGAGTCCTCCAATGGAGTAGCCGACTTCTAGGGTTTGCGGATGGATCGGTCACAACTGCTATCCATGTATATATATAGGTCGATTGAGGAGGAAAGTGATAAGAACAATCTGATTGAAATTTAAGTTCGGCTTCATCTAGAGATTCCTGAGTCTTTATCGAGAACTTAAGAGTTTCTCTCTAATCCGAATTCTGATAGAGGTTTGATCGGATTGTGAATAGCAGTTGGCCGTTTAAATCCTTTAGAATTTAAATTTGTGGAACATTTGCAATCCAGCCTTTGTAGTAGGATGTGTTTGCAGAAGTCCTCATTAAATTGCAACACCTATCCTCTTTTGTAACATTCATCACCAAAAGAAATATTTAGAGGAGAAAATAATAATAAATAAAAATGTATGAGAAAAATTTGGGTCAAGGGCTCACACCATCGAACGATGTTATCATCAATGCGATATAGATAAAACATGCTTGGATTTTGAGGAATGGTTCAAACGGAGATTCGAAGTAATCGGTTGTGATTCGAAACTTGTTTCGAGAATTTGTCAAATGACTTCATCCTTGAGTGGTGTATGGGATAGCCTCGGGGATGTCGATTGATTGAGGATGTGGGGGTGCCAATGAGTCTACCAGCAAGCATCGCCGTTTGTAAAGCCTTAGATTGAGTATCATTGATTAAGTTGTAATGTTGAAGTTTTTGACGAGTTGATTCGAATGAACTAGAAACAACGCGCATGGGATTGGGATTGCGTAATTACGAAACGTGAAATGATTGTGTCGAAAAATTGAATCGAAGACAAAATTTAATGTGTAACGAGCAAAAAATTTAATGTGTAACGAACGAATGACTCAGTTGAGGAATCGATATGAATCATACACGAAAAGTAAACACGATGGGAAGATACCATGCATGAAAATGTTTAATTTTGAAGTTACGAAAACGACTATAAGGATTTAGGATAAACGTTTGTAAAACCCCTCAAAAATTTAAAGGAATATTTAAATTATTATTTTTTGAATTTTATTTAATTCTAATTTATTTTTTTCTTATTTATATTATATAAAGGGACTATAGCCATGGTTGAGTTTGAATATGCAAGAAGACTAGAAAGTATGGCATGCCTAGCGTAGTCGGGTGCTTTAACTAGCATGCTAGCCATGTTAGGAATGCCATGGTTATACTATAGTCTCTTGCATGTTAACCATTCAAATTATGGCACAAGTTATATTTTTATTTAATTAATAAGTTAAGAAAGCCTTTATGACTTTTTAGGAGACCCGGTTGCACCAAACCTTCCCAAACCTCTTCCAGGCTAAACCCAACCCTATGTAGGCATGTGGGGCATTAATAAATATTAATAATTACATATATTTGTATTTAATTCAGATTTGGATTGAATTTCATAGATAGAATTAATTAGTTCTATATTAGGAAATGCCTTTTAAATTCTCAATCCAATCAATTAGTCAACTCACCAAACAACCAAATCATGCCATAGTGGACCCCCTACCATAGATTTTGGCCAAGCAACCCCCCCAAGGCCGAACACCCCATAGGAAAAGGATTCTCACTCCTTTTCATACATGCAACCCAATAAAGCGCATATATATACATCAACTTAGCCCAAACCCTAACCCTAACTTAATTCTTCCTTTTTTCCATCTCCATAGCCGACCACCCTCTTCCTCTCCATATTTTTGACATCACTTCTCCCCCCATAGCCTCCATACATCATCTCCTCCATTGCACATCTCTCCATCCTTCACAAAAACTCATCTCCTCTACCATATATCCACCCAACCCCTCAAAACAAACCCTAAAACTCCATCTTCTCCATCCAACCATCTATATCCATTTCCAACCCTTCCATACTCACCAAAAGAGGATTTGTAAGCAAGAATAGCGATAAAGGTTGGATCTTTGGCGAGGAGAAGTCGTCACAACCTCTCTAGCAAGGACTAAGAAATCCTAATCATTCCATCTCAAATCCTTACTAAAATTTGGTAGAAAATATGTTATTAAATCTGTAGAAATCATATCTTGATGACTTTTGTTAGGTATAATCATCCATAAAGGTTTCATGAAATATAGGCGTAATATTCATGTTTCGGTAGGATCAAAATAAACTCCATTGTGAAGGAATTATGAGTTATTGGTGCCTATTCTTGAAGTTGAATTTTATGTGTGTTCATATACATAAATTAGGATTTTTATATATTTTTCCACGATTTTAGCAACTCAAATCTGGTCAAGAAAATTATAGGTCAAAACTAGCTAATTTCGGGTAACCGGCTGACCTATAATGTCCCAAACTTGTAGTATAACTCAACCCTTGTACCTCTAATATTATTTTGTGAAATAAAGTATTTACTGCTGTTTAAAATATATTTTTGGTTATTTTAGCAATTTTGAGTCATTAACTATGTTCCGGACGAGTTTCGGGTAGACTAGCTGACTTAGTAATCAACCGGTCATAAATGTCTTTAGAAATATTAATTCTGGAATTTCAGAGATAAACCGGAAGAAAATTAGTTTAAATATTATTTTTATGATTTTTATGTGATTTTTAAGTATGTTATTGAAGAAGGAACATAATCGACTAATTAAAAGTTAGAAACCCTAACACTGTGTTTCGATGTCTCGTGGAACCTGTGTGTGATTGTATGGATCTAAATGGTTCCACGAGAGATTCAATATAATTTTAACACATTACTTTGACTAATTAAGTCGTATCGTAAGTTTCGTAAGTAGTGACTTAATCTAGTAATTAATTATCTAGGAGCGTCGGGTTCCGGAGGCGTGGACGCAGGAGCGGCGTTTCATATTCACAGCGCAGAATCAGGCAAGATACCTTGCCACCTTACCCTGTGATTTGTATATTCTTATTTTTATTTGTTATTTTCAGTATATTCTTATTTGTTGATATTATAAAACTGTGCGTCCAAGTCACACTTGGGTGCAAGCGACTTTGTCGATCATTTTTCTCGCTTTTATTTATTTTCTTGCATTGACTTAGTCTAGTGACCACCCATTTGTTGATGAGGTATAGGTATATCTCATGCGGCCTTGACACATACTTTATCATGTGGTGTGAGTCACATGTAGGACACATACTCGCGTAGTCGGCCGGCCACCGATATGTAGGAGGCGTACGACGGTGTAGAACCCCTCAACTCACAGCCACTCACCCTCCCCCTAACCATTTTCTTATTTTCTTTTCCCTCTCCCCACGTCCCACTCTCCCCCTTCATTCTCTCCCACTCTTCCTCATGTTCTCTCACCTTCCTAAAATTCCTCATCACCACCACCAGCCCCTCAATTTCCTCTCCTTTATTAAACCACCTCCACCCTCACTATTTCCTTCACAAAGGAAGAAAACAACTCACACCTCACCATCACTCTCCTCTCCTCTCCTTAGAAAACCAGCAGCATCCCCATCACCTTCCCTTTCCCTTTCCCTTCTCAAAAACCTCTCACCCGATTCCTTTCCGCGACCCACCGGCGCCCGACCCCGTAGGACCTCAGCGTACGAGTGCATTGCAACAGGCCGTCAGACTTTTTTGGCGCCGCCAGCCACGCCACTGCCTCGACTCCAGCCCGCTCGGCCATCGCCCGGCGGACCCGCGCCAGAGCCCGCTCGGCCACCACTTCGCCGACCCCTCGAGCCCCCTTCGGCCGGATCCCACCGACCCGCACACCTGTGCGCTATTCCGGTACCGCCCGTCCGAGCGCCACCCATCCAGCGACCGATCTGCTGTCACCGTGCCCCACGGTCGCGACAGCGTTGTTCCATTGTCCGATCCGCTGTTCCCGGCCCATCTCGAACTGAGCCGCTGTCCGCACTTCCAGTGCTGTCCCGAACCGATCTGCGTGGATATTTTCCTACTTCTATTTTACATCTGAGAGCTCTAGCCGAGCACCCGAGATATAATCCCGTGTCCCTGTGTCCCTTCCGTAGTTAGTCGGTGATGATGCGGTCCTGACCCCGTTACGGGGATCGACATTTTGTATTGTTGTGTTTGGGGATACGCGGTTTTGTTGGTTACGTCGCGGCGTAGTTTCTCTTTGGTATATTGTTTGCTGTGGGTTTATTTCCTAGTTTGGACGTTCCTAGTATCTATGTTTTGCTCTTCTGTTGGTCATTCGCTGTAGACTAATTACGCTTGAGGTTATTTATAGCTTCTGTGGCTTATATTTAATTTGGATGCTGTGGTTGGCTTTTGGGTTGGATATTCATTTATGTTGGAGATTGGTGTTCCCTTGTTTGGGATGTTCATTTTGTGTAGTGGATCAGTATCGCCCCATGGCTAGGTGGTCCTAGTTACAGAGGAGGTGCTGCCTAAATTTTCGAAAAAGTATCTAAAATGATATTTTATAAGTTCAGTAAATTTTGTGTATCAAAACCTATTTTCTAAAACCCTGGTCCTTGCAAATGGTTTCATTGGTTTTGATTGGGTTTAAAGTGTTGGTTGGTTAGTTTCTGTGTCCCCTGTAGGCAACGACCGTATCGGTCGGATGAGCCTCGACGAAATGCAAACGCTACAGGATTTCCTGTATGTTGAGGCGTAAGCCTAGCAACGTGAGATTGCAGGACCAAGTCTGAGACACCATCTTTCATAAATTTAATTATATTTTACTTTAGAACTAGTTACTGGCTTTTAGTATCTTGGATGCAGGGCCTCGGCCTTCTGATTGGACCGTTTTACGGCACTCAGAGCTCGTCTCAGCCTTATTAATTTAATTTAATTAAATTGTTGTAAGGGCATAAGCCCAGCTTTTCTTTTATTTTCTGTGGCCCTATAATTGTGTTGCTTAGGTTTTTCTATTTTATTTTCTGGTTGTTGTTTGCGTAGCTAGGCGCATAATTAAATTGGATATTAATTATTTTTGTATAAAATTAATAAGGATTTCTCACATTAAATAAAATAAATACCGACTACTAATAAATTAATAAATTCATGTTTTCCCATTTAAAGAAATTTAGCTTTATATATATTATTAAAATACAAAGTTTTGCCAATTAATCGGTAGTTGCTATCTTCCCCAATTAAACCAGTAATAGGCTTATCCAATTAAATGACAACAAACGTAGCTCGCGACGTTAGACAGTTTTCGGTAGATTAATTAATAACTCAAAACTTGACTAGGGTTTGTTTCTAGAAATTGCAACTAACACACCTAGATATGGCTTTCTATGTTTTAAGTCAGGATTCTCAACTGTAGGATTTCGAGGACGTAGTTGACTTCCTCTCCAGTGCCGACATCCTGATCCAGTCATACAAACAGAGGCAAGTTACGGTTATGCTATCTTATATTTTAATTAGTAATTGTTAAGTTGCATGTTTAAACCACATTGCTACACGGAATCCTCTCCTAGGGTTCAAATATTGATTGATATTGATTGTGGGAATATTGGGGGAATAGTGTAGCGTTTATGACCAATACCCCTCATATTGTATATTATTATTGTGCGAGCTTACCCCTCTTACACACGGGGATAAGTCGTATCGCGTCGCTAGGATGCTATTGTACAACCCAAGCCGGCCATAGACGTTACATATTCAAATTACATTGTTTCAAGTATTGAATTGTTAAATTGCTGGAAAATATTATTTCAACTGTTTAGCTTGCACTTTTCCGTTATTATTTGAAATGTGAGGTACATACTCGTACTTGCTCCTTTCCTGACTGGATCGCCCCCAATAGGTGATATTGATGACGCTGAGCTATTGTACAGTAGCTATTATGATCCTGTACTATACCCTGCGGTGTTACAAGAGTCTCCCTTGGAGGACGCGAATCCTGAGGCCGAAGAGCCGGCCGTTTAGCTAGCTGCTATTTCCTTATTTTCTAGTTTCATTATGTTGGAGATTGTAGACTTTTGGTTTCAGTATTTATTTCAGTATTTTACTTTCCAGTTATATTTCTTTTTGTTGAATAAAAGTTTTAAATATTCATAAATTCGTGTTGTGACAAATGTATAGATGTTGTTGAGATTACATGCAAATAGAAACAGCTTACTGCCGTCGTCTCACAACGGTGTATGCTGGGCATGCTCTGAATCGACCCAACAATTTGGGATCGGGTCGTGACATGTTTTTAACGGTGGCCCATGCAGGTCGATCAACAACTTAAGTGAACATACCTAGAAACAACTAGAACACTAGAATATTGATTTATCACAACATATGACCAAATTATCTATATATAAGTAACTATTTTTGCTTGCTTATAGAACGGTAGGTTACCTTGTTTATGCTTGCCCCTAAACTTGCCAGACTATGAAGACAACCTGACCTATGCCTATCAGTCGGTACTAGAAAGATCTTGTTTTCTATGCATGACGCAAGAAAACATGACAAGAGAATCGTAGTAGTAGATTGAGCAGCGAGAGGCTGCTCGAACCAGACCAGGACCAGAAGAGCTAATGATACCTAGAATTATTGATTAACACTAGATGATACCCTACTGAAGCATAACATATTACCCTTGATTATACTTTTTTTGGCCAATATCTTTTCCAAAGTCATGTCTCCCCTACGATACAATTTTTGAAAATTGTAATCTTAATGAGAATGTATGTAAGGCGGTATTTATCAAGGATATATTGGTGGTTAAGAATTGGAAGAATAGAATTTTGGAATACCTAGATATTAGTTGGTACTGATAACAATTGGAAGTGATAATGACATAAGGGGTGAATTTTGACCTGAACAAATTACAATGATAAGACAAAAGACTTATCGAGGAAATGAATTACGAGATGCAAGGATGAAAAGTTATGGATACTTGGGAATCAAAAAACATTTATGGAATAGTCAAGGATGCAGATAAGGATCAGTCAACTTTGTGACTTAAGTAGAGGTTGTTAAAATAATAAATAATAAGGTGTTCTTTAAAATATATATATATATAATATACATGGTGAACAGAGAGTCTACTATATTCACCATGTTACAATATAGGGCCAAAATTATTTATTTTAAAATATTTATTTTGGCTTGCTTATAGTTTTATAGGTTACCTTGCTTACGTACCTAAACCTTATCTAGATTAGGCCGATTGTATGATGGTATGTTTTACTGCCTATTTTATTTTCTAGATTTGTTTTTAGTGTCCCATGGCTTTCGGGATTATTTTCTTCCATATCTTTATCAGATTCTAGCATACTTTAGGATCCATACTCTTTCACCGTTTTTGGATTAAGATTAGACCTTTTTTTTTCAATCTCCTTCTTTAGCAAACCTATTTCCAACCTCTCCATTTGTTGATCAAATCTTACACCTCTATCTTTATTTGGAATCTAGATCCATTCGCTATTTAGAGTTTCAAATTCTTCTATAGCAAACCTAATAAACTATTATCTACCCAAAGTATTTCTACGACTAGTGTATCCAACCATTTCTCTTGACCTTATTTCCAATTGACTTTCTCAGAACCAATTTCGAACCAAATTCTTTTGGAACCATAAAGCCCCAAGGTTAATTGTTACCAAAGAATTGGTTCAACTTAGCTGGTTCACATCTCCCAAGGGAACTATTTTTCGAAAAATAATTCCAATATGGATTGATATTTCCTAAGTTATTCCAAGTATCAAAAATATTTTTATTTGTTGATTTCCTCCACTCAACTCGAAACCTTACTCTCCCTAGGCAACTTCTTGATCAATTCAAGGCCTAGAAAGCTTTTAAACTCAATGCTTGAGTATCATGAAGCACGAACGGTCAGAGAATTGATTCCATCCTAATATTGAATTTCCTTTAGTCATTGAAAAACTTTTTGAATTGTTGAATTATCCCTTTAAATTTCCCATGGACAAAGTTAAGAAAATATTCAGTGACCTAATATGGCTTCGCACATATGCGTCGCAACCATCTATTTGAATTATAGAAACTGTGAGTATACTGTAGCCAGTTGCGCACTGGCGGGGCATAGACTCTAAGTTGAAGTGGTTCATGTGTTGATAGGTTTTTCAATATTATTGAGACTACATCCTAAATGCATCAAATTTGTCTCCTATGTTGTTCAGCCAGGAAATGGATAAAGTTAATTGACTACTCGAAAACCTATTACTATTCAAGTTATGGAGCCAAAATTTCACTGCAGTCAGGTGCACTCTGGCGAGGCATGAAATTTAGGCAAAGTGACTTCGGATATATTTGGGTTTTCGAATATTATTAAGACTATATCCATAATATGGTTTTCTTTTCTGCACCATCAAATTATTCTGACTGTTGTCCGATTAGAGGATTTGTATTTCTAGCGGATTTCCATTTTCAAAAATCTCTTATCACAGCCAGAAAGGATAGATTTTCTATAAAATTGTACTTGATTTTTCGTAGAACTTATTAGGACCATATCAATCTCTATTGGCTCAATCTCTTTCATGTTTCAACCTTAGTACGTTGCATATATATATTTTTATATTTATTTATTTATTTATTTATTTATTTATTTATTATTATTTTTTTAGTTACATATTTTGGAAGCTGCAAATAGTTGAGGTTAGCTTTATATATTAAATAGTTGATGTACATCTTGTGGATGACCATATGTATATAGTTGATAGCTATATGCGGGGGAAACATAGACTGTTACTTATCTCATTCCTTGTAAGGGATCCTTAGGATTAATATTAGATAGCTAAAGGATAGAAAAGTTAGAAGAATACCTTGAGTAATCTAGCCTTGAGGGAGTGGTATACCTAGCTTGTGAATTATTTGGAATAGAATCGTTAGTAGTGCTCACTAGCGTCTAAACCTCATTAAAAAATGATGGTATTTGACGATTTTGAATTTTATGCTTAAAGGAAGAGTTATTGAAGATAAAAGAAGACGTATGTAGAGTTAGCGAGGAAAGTATAGGATTTGGTAATGTTCTCCCATGGAGGAAGTGAATTTGGATAATATATATTTTTTTATTTATTTTTTATTTATTTTATTTATTTTTTTATTTTTTATTGGATAATATATATAAACATGTGAATATAATGATCAAGTAAAGAAACACTTGACGAGGATCAACTTTTATGGTTAGATGACTACTATACCTAAAAGGGATGGATATAGCCATGGAAGGAATAACACGAGCAATGGAGTGATAGGTTCTAGAGAAGGAATAAGCAGAGAGGAATTGAGATAAGACCATTGGCATACAACGATGGATGAAAAATTAATTTAGGTGATTTATGATTTCATATATATATATATATATATATATATATATATATATATATATATATATATATATATAGTTTTAATACCTTGACAAATATCTTAGTTTTATGTAGATACCGAAAGTTCAGCTAGTTAGAGATTGGCTTTGCATGGTATTAATAAGATAGTTATCTTGTAAGTCTTGTCCCTGCATATCTTATCTTCTGACCGTTGAAATAGTGAAACGATATTCTTTCTATTCCCTTTGATCATCACTCGGCCCTCAATGGAAATATCTTACTCGATTACATTCCTATCATAGTTATATGATTCTAATCATCTTTACTATCCTACAATCATATAAAAAAAATTTTGAGTCACAAACCCTTGTACCTCAATCCAATTTGATTTAGAATTTTTTGTCCCACATCTAAGAAGATTCTATTATTTTATGCCTCCTCAATAAACTGTTGGCATTCATTTCTTTCTTGCCGTTTCTGTTTCACGAGACCTCATTTGATTATATTTTAATCGTACCTAGATTTTGCTCGTGCCTAAAATGATTTTGATTACAACAATATTCCAACTCTATCTCAGATTCGTCTGATGATTTAAATTCTATTTTTGATCAATGCTAGTAATTTTGATTGTACCCCGACCCTTTTCTTTGAAATTTCGAGGACAAAATTTTCTAAGGAGGAAAGGTTGTAGAACCCCTCAACTCACAGCCGCTCACCCTCCCCCTAACCATTTTCTTATTTTCTATTCCCTCTCCCCACGGCCCACTCTCCCCCTTCATTCTCTTCCACTCTCCCTCACGTTCTCTCACCTCCCTAAAATTCCCCATCACCACCACCAGTCCTTCAATTTCCTCTCCTTTATTAAACCACCTCCACCCTCACTATTTCCTTCACAAAGGAAGAAAACAACTCACACCTCACTATCACTCTCCCTTCATCTCCTTAGAAAACCAGCAGCATCCCCATCACCTTCCCTTCCCCTTTCCCCTCTCAAAAACCTCTCACCCGATTTCTTCCCGCGACCCACCGGCGCCCGACCCCGTAGGACCTCAGCGCACCAGCGTATTGCAGCAGGCCGTCGGCCTTTTTCGGCACCGCCAGCCACGCCACCGCCTCGCCTCCAGCCTGCTCGGCCACCGCCCGGCGGACCCGTGCCTGAGCCCGCTCGGCCACCGCTTCGCCGACCGATCGAGCCCCCTTCGGCCGGATCCCACCGACCCGTGCCCCTGTGCGTTGTTCCGGCATCGCCCGTCCGAGCGCCACCCATCCAGGGACCGATCTGCTGTCCCCGTGCCCCGCAGCCATGACAGCAATATTCCGTTGTCCGATCCGCTGTTTCCGGCCCGTCTCTAACCGAGCCGCTGTCCGCATTTCCAGTGCTGTCCCAAACCGATCCGCGTGGATATTTTCCTATTTCTATTTTACATCTGAGAGCTCTAGCCGAGCACCCGAGGTATAATCCCGTGTCCCTGTGTCCCTCCCGTAGTTAGTCGGTGATGACGCGGTCCCGACCCCGTTACGGGGATCGGCATTTTACATTATTGCGTTAGGGGATACGCGGTTTTGTTGGTTACGTCGCGGCGTAGTTTCTCTTTGGTATACTGTGTTCTGTGGGTTTATTTCCTAGTTTGGACGTGCCTAGTATCTATGTTTTGCTCTTCTGTTGGTCATTCGCTATAGACTAATTACGTTTGAGTTTATTTATAGCTTATGTGGCTTATATTTAATTTGGATGCTGTAGTTGGCTTTTGGGTTGGATATTCATTTTTGTTGGAGATTGGTGTTCCCTGATTTAGGACGTTTCATTTTGTGTGGTGGATCAGTATCGCCCCGTGGCTAGGTGGTCATAGTTACAGAGGAGGTACTGCCCAAATTTTCGAAAAAGTATTTAAAAATGATATTTTATAAGTTCAATATTTTTTGTACATCAAAACCTATTTTCTAAAACCCTGGTCTTTGTAAATGGTTTCATTGGTTTTGATTTGGTTTAAAGTGTTGGTTGGTTAGTTTCTGTATCCCCTGTAGGCGACGACCGTATCGGTCGGATGAGCCTCGGCGAAACGCAAATGCTACATGATTTCCTGTACGTTGAGACGTAAGCCTAGCAACGTGAGATTGCATGACCAAGTCTAAGACACCATCTTTCATAAATTAAATTATATTCTACTTTAGAACTGGTTACTGGCTTTTAGTATCTTGGGTGCAGGGCTTCGACCTTCTGATTGGACCGTTTCATGGCACTCAGAGCTCGCCTCAGCCTTATTAATTTAATTTAATTAAATTGTTGTAAGGGCATAAGCCCAGCTTTTCTTTTATTTTCTGTGGCCCTGTAATTGTGTAGCTTAGGTTTTCTATTTTACTTTCTGGTTGTTTTTTGCGCAGCTAGGCGCATAATTAAATTGGATATTAATTATTTTTGTATAAAATTAATAAAGATTTCTCACATTAAATAAAATAAATACCGACTACTAATAAATTAATAAATTTATGTTTTCCCATTTAAAGAAATTTAGTTTTATATATATTATTAAAATACAAAGTTTTGCCAATTAATCGGTAGTTGCTATCTTTGCCAATTAAACCAGTAACAGGCTTATCCAATTAAATGACAACAAACCTTACTCGCGACGTTAGACAGTTTTCGGTAAATTAATTAATAACTCAAAACTTGACCAGGGTTTGTTTCTAGAAATTACAACTAGCACACCTAGATATGGCTTCCTATGTTTCTAAGTCAGGATTCTCAACTGTAGGATTTCAAGGACGTAGTTGACTTCCTCTCCAGTGCCGACATCCTGATCCAGTCATACAAACAGAGGCAAGTTACGGTTATGCTATCTTATATTTTAATTAGTAATTGTTAAATTGCATGTTTAAACCACATTGCTACACGGAACCCTCTCCTAGGATTCAAACATTAATTGATATTGATTGTGGGGATATTGGAGGAATAATGTAGCGTTTATGACCAATACCCCTCATATTGCATATTGTTATTGTGCAAGCTTTCCCCTCTTACACACGGAGATAAGCCGTATCGTGTCGCTAGGATGCAATTGTACAACCCAAGTCGGTTATAGACGTTACATATTCAAATCACATTATTTCAAGTTTTGAATTGTTAAATTGCTAGAAAATATTGTTTCAACTGTTTAGCTTGCACTTTTTCGTTATTATTTGAAATGTGAGGTACATACTCGTACTTGCTCCTTTCCTGACTGGATCCCCCCAATAGGTGATATCGATGACGCTGAGCTATTGTACAATAGCTGTTATGATCTTGTGCTATACCCTGCGATGTTACCAGAGTCTCCCTTGGAGGACGCGGATCCTGATGCAGAAGAGCCGGCCGTTTAGCTAGTTGCTATTTCCTTATTTTCTAGTTTTATTATGTTGGAGATTACAGACTTTTGGTTTCAGTATTTATTTCAGTATTTTCCTTTCCAGTTGTATTTTTCTTTGTCGAATAAAAGTTTTAAATATTCGTAAATTCGTGTTGTAACAAATGTATAGATGTTGTTGAGATTACCTGCAAATAGAAACAGCTTACTGCCGCCGTCTCACAACGGTGCAGGCTGGGCATGATCCGAATCGACCTAACAATTTGAGATCAGGTCGTGACAGACGGTTAGGAGTAACTGCTAATAGAATTGAATGCTAGTAGACTTGGCAGTTACTAGAGGTTTATATGATTCATGGAGATTACCCTACTAGGCATTGGGTGGGGAGAACAGTTCCTTAACGTATGGGCCACGTATGCACTTTCCTATTATTGTCAGTTATCTCCACTGGAGATACGGTTCTGGATCCTGATACCTGATTTCCTGCTGGCCTCTGACATTCTAGGAATGTTATGCTTTGAGGTCCCTGGTATCCTAATGGGACCATACCCGAGTTCCTGCACCTGAGCCAGAATGCCCATGCGTTGAAGGTTTGTTCTTAACATCATTTTTACTATAGAATTGGTAGGCACCCTATTGCATGCATCCCCTTTTACTCTCTATTATATATCATATATTATATGGCATGTTCTTTATGTATCTTGTTACGTCCCTCTGAGGACTTGGTTATCTCTCTAGGTATGTGCTTTGTGACTTTTCGCAGGTGTTCTAGCCAAGCTCGTGATCTTCTCCATTTCTTTGAGGATGATTGCTCTTGGTTCATCTTGTTCTTTTATCGATCATTTCCTTGTATATCTTCTTTCCTTTAAATTGGTTGGTAATGGATTTGTCTCCGTCCAACTACATGTATAAATGACAAATTCTTGAGTTGATTATAATATTATTCTTTATTGTTGTGGATGAGATTTAGTTATCATGGTTTTACTGCATTTTACAGCTTATGTATACATACGGGGTTCCATACTGTCACTCCCCGTTTCCAGTATACGTATTTTAATACCTGTACTGCATAAATGTATTTATTTAATATTCATCATGTATTGTTTCGTATTTAAATCTCTTTAAATTCATGTTAATTAAATTCCTGCAATTTATTTTCTGTATTTTACTTCCTGCTTTTATTCTCTGCTTTAGCTTACTTTAGGTTTGGCCTAGGTTGGTTTATTTTCGGGTTATGGTGGTTCATCATGAACCGAACCCACCTACCACCACCCCTTCCATTTAAAGCCAACCCCCCTTTCTCTCTCTTCATTATTTTTCCTTCACCATTACTCTTCTTCCTCATTACTCTCTCCACCTACCAAACCCATAGGCAAGTACATCTTGCTTCTTCATGAGGACCCATTTTTATGGTTCCATTCTTCTGCCCTTGTGATTCTAAGAGAGTTTAGAACTTGGCATTTTTCATTTTGAAGCTTTATTTTTAGTAGATCTAGAAATTAGTTATTTTCGGATTTTGGTGGTTTTGATCTATCAAACTTCTTTGTTTTCAAGTTTTGATGGTTCCATGTTATAGAGAATTTTATTCTACCCAATTTTGACCTTTGCAAAGTTGGATTTGGACTTATTTTGACCAAGTTATGGATTTTGAAGCTTTGGGTTCAAACCATGGAGCTCTTGCTGATTGGAGAAGACAGTGAGCAGTGGACGTGAGCTTTTTAGCTTGAGCCACTGAGCTGCGTGCGCTCTTTAGCGCAGCGCAGTCTGCCTCATACGCTGCCTTTTGGCGGCGTATGGTCTTGTATACGCTACCTTGATGAGGAGTCGTATGGACTTGCATACGCTGTCTTGAAGAGGAAGCATATGGAGTACATATGCTGCCTTGAAGAGGAGTCGTATGGAGTTCATACGCTGCCTTTTTGGAAGCGTATGACTTGCGTACGCTGGCTTGGATAGTAAGGAGTCGTATGGAGTTCATACGCTGCCTTTTGGAAGCGTATGACTTGCGTACGCTGGCTTGGATAGTAAGGAGTCGTATGGAGTCCATACGCTAGCTTGACCTGAGCATATGCTGACTGAGCGTATGCTGACCTGAGCGTATGCTGACTGAGCGTATGCTGACCTGAGCGTATGCCGACTTGAGCGTAGCTTGACCTGAGCGTAGGCTGACTTGAGCGTAGGCTGACATGAGCGTAGCCTGCTTACCCTGGATCCTCTATAGCCCTGTATATTGATATTTTATTAGATATTTAACGTCCATTTTATATCCTTACGCCTTTTTGCATAAACTTGATATAATCATGATATGCTAATATTTCTGTTAAATATAGATTGTTACGTGGGATGTACCATGTGTCGTGAATTGAGTTATAGATACCCCGATTGACTGGAATTAAACCCTGAGAGTTGTAGACTCGACCCCACTGAATACTAGTTGACTTTCATGCCTTGTCACTATTGATAATGATTGTGACCTTGACTAATAATTGATCATGCGTTTCTAGTTGAAACTAAGAGACTGGCTAGTCGTCTTTGAATTGAATAAATGAGACACGTTCATATTAATTATGAACTATTGAAATCGACTGGCTAATCCTGAATATTGGCATACAGGCACGTGCAGGCTTCAATTCATTTATTATTTATTTATCTTACCAAAGAAGCATGTGTACTTTATGGTCAAGGCATGATTACTCCGTGGTTAGTTTGATTGTTGCATTACGCTATGTAAGACCTACAACCTGACCGCACTGGTATCATTGTAGAGTTGCGTATATCGTACCCCGTACGAAAGTACTCATTCTGAATGACCATGATCCACGGCATGGTACTTCACTCAACGTAGAGACTATTAAGTTAAATAAAATAATAATTGCATGGAGAGAATGGATTTTCGAGTTCTTACATGGCAGCCCTCTTGGGACTATTAAGTGCCCGACAGGTCGGCTGGTCCCCACAGATACTGCAAACCTGCCACACGGGCACGAAGCGGTATTTGGTTATATTATTTATTGTATATTATATATTGATGACGGGCGTCCTGCTGGGACTCGTCTAATTCATGATTGGCGCAATGGATTGACTGGGTAAACTAGCCTTGCTTGCGCATAGTAAGAACTGAGAAATCCTTATTGCATAAAACCAGGATAACTTGGGACTCACAATAGCAAGCCGTAGTAGTTGCCTGGCCGTTTAAATTGATTTGTTTGTGCACTGTACCTACTCTGTTACTTAACTGAGATGATCAGAATATCAGGACATGACGGGCCAACTTCTGTCCTTGTTTGGTTGGGAGGTTGGTTCGAAGTGTCGTGATGTTGTGTGAGTCCTAGTAGATAGCAGAGATTTATTATCATACTCTCTTATTTCTGGTTTTAGTTCTCATATCGTGCTTCCTTGTGGTACTTGCTATTAGAGGTCTAACCTCTCTGGTTTTGCATGGCCAGATTTAGAGCCAGTTCCCGAGGATCCAGCTTACTTCTACCTCCAAGATGGTCAACACTAGAGGGATGATCGCAGGAGGACTCGAGTGGGTTTCTTATCTCCCCGCCCGTTTTGTTATCTACTTTATACTTTGCCGTTTGGCACCGACCTGTTAGTCGGATTGTCTTGTACCTACTTTTGCATAATTGTAACTAAGTCAGACTGCAGCTGCTAACAATTGTGTATACTTACTACATCATCTGGCTGTATTTTGTAAAGCCAGATATCAAGAACATTTTGACTGAGCGTTTGGGACGCCTTATTGCTTTATCTTAAATGTTCTCTGTTATTGCTTCTTGTTTGAATGATTGAGACAATAGATGTGAAGTGACCATAGCGAGACTTTCATGTAGTATGCACCCCCTTGTCTTTTAGACAGCATTGATCGTATTATACGGTATACATCTACCCGTAATACGTAGCTGGCTGAGTCATTCCCCCGCTCTCCAGTATTCTGGTTCTGGGGCGTGACAAGATTTTATTGGTGGCCCATGCAGGTCTGATTTCAGACTTGTGGGGTGTTTAATAGGATGTCTCAATCACACATGTTTCCCCTTGATCTCATGATTCGTCAATTCTCAACTATAGCTTGACATTCCAGTATCCTTTGACTTCATTGATCCTTCATGTCCGGTCGTTTGATTGTTCTCTTGTCCCTTTTCTTAGGGGCACCTCGTCCGCACCTGTCAGAGCTGGACAGCAACAACATGGACAGCAACATGGACAACCTGACCAGGTTGGTCAGCAACAAGGGTCAGAACCACTTCATGAGACTATTCAAGAAGAGGTGATAGTAGAACCAGCAGTTGGACCGCAGTATCCGGAGGTTCCAACACCACCAATAGTTCCACCTACCCCTGTGGAATTGGACACCCCAGCCCTTCTGGAGATCATGAGAGGGATGATGGCTACTCAGCAACACCAGATGTTAGCCCAGCAGCGCATGCACGCTCAGTTACAAGAGCAGAATGTACTACTCAACCAAGGGTTGCAGACAGCTTTGGTCAGAGGGCCAAGGCCAGATTCTGGAGCATCAACCAGATTTTGTAAGTTCAATCCCCGCCGTTTTGAAGGAACGGAGGATGCCATCTCAGCAGATGCATGGCTTAAGGATATTGAGGCTATTTTGACAGCCGCTAAGGTGCCGGCAGAAGAACGTGTGGATCAGGTGATGTTGTTACTTCAGGATCTCGCACGTGATTGGTAGGAATCAGAGGAAGTAGGTATCAGACGTCCCGTTGCTTGGGACGATTTCACAGCAAGATTCAAGACGAAGTACTACGGAGTTGTGGCACAGTTTGAGCTGCAACAGAAGTTTATCAACCTCAAACAGGCCGGCAAGACGGTAGATGCTTATGCAGCGAAGTTCTGCAGATTGAGTAGATTTGCCCCAGAGATGGTAGCAACGGAACGCCAGAGGGCTATGAGATTTCAGCAAGGGTTTCATCTTGAGCTCTTGCAATTGATAGAGGGGCACAATTACCGGACTTTTGATGAGATATTGACGGCAACCCGAAGGCATGAGATCACCATTCAGAGGATCACAGTTAGGACTGGAGGTCAGAAGAGATCTCACAGTCAGATTGAAGGAGAAGGGGGAGCAGCGCCCCGAACAACAGCACCATCCCTTGGCATTCGCATTCACGATGTGGCAATGCGAGGGCCAGTACCACCACCCAGGCAGCAGCAGCAACAGAAGAAGAACCAGCAACCCCCAACGGGCTGTACTTATTGTAGGAAGATGTGGCATACTAGAGATGTGTGTCGGACATTGAACGTACTGTGTTTGATATGTGGAAATCCAGATCATCGGGTTACCACATGTCCCATGAATTCGAGGTCAGGAGTACCAGGGCAACAGTTTCCTGCTCTGCCAGCACCAGGGGCACGACAGTATCGAGGACCAGCAGTGGCAGTGAGACCATTGGCCCAGCGTCCGTTAATGCCGCAGGCTCAGATGTTTCGGCAGCAGGGACCGCCGATACAGCAACACCAGCATAGACCACCCCAGCATCATCAAGGAAGGGGCCAGCAGCAGCACCAGGCTAGGCCACAACATGGGAACCAGCAAGGAGGTCGAGGGCAGGCATTCACACTGTCCTTGGAAGAGGCATTAGCATCGGGAGATGTTGTGGCAGGTAACATTCTCGTCGCCTCATATCCCGCAGTAGTATTGTTTGATTCGGGAGCATCACACTCATTTATATCTACACAATTTGCTACACGACTAGGAATAGAGTTCGAGGCATTGCCAGGGAGGTTGAATATACTCACTGGCAATGGGCTCGTAGGAGTTAGTAGAGTTATTCTAGCATGTAGTGTTGTAGTTTGCGGGCATTCCTTACCCGCCCAGTTGATAGAATTTCCTGTCAGAAATTTCGACGTTATCTTAGGCATGGACTGGCTGAAAGACAGTCATGCGATAATAGATTGTCATAGTGGGAGTGTATCTTTTGATATTCCAGGCATGAAGAGATTCACCTTAGTCAGATCAGAGGCAACTCAGCAAGAGCAGGGAGTAGTAACAGCAATGGAAGAAGTTCAAGTTCCGAAGGTAGTTGAAGAATTTCTAGACGTGTTTCCCGAAGAACTTCCAGGTCTACCACCGGTTAGAGATATTGAGTTCAGCATAGAATTGACACCTGGAACTAAACCAATATCAGATCGGGTTTACAGAATGGCGGATTCGGAGCAGGCCAAGGTGTATCAGCACATAGAGGAATTGAAGGAGAAGAAGTTTATCCAAGCTAGCATATCACCATGGGCTGCACCAGTGGTACTTGTAGGGAAGAAGGATGGGTCATCCAGATTGTGCATCGATTACAGGAAGCTTAACGCGGCAACAGTGAAGAACAAGTACCCACTACCAAGGATCGACGACTTGTTTGATCAGTTGAGCATAGCTAGAGTTTTCTCCAAGATAGATCTTCGTTCAGGATACCATCAAGTGAGGGTTCGAAAGGAAGACATTCCTAAGACAACATTCAGGTCGAAGTATGGACATTATGAATTCTTAGTAATGCCGTTTGGTTTGACCAATGCTCCAGCTATATTCATGGATTTGATGAACCGTATCTTTATGCCATATTTATATCAGTTTGTCGTGGTTTTTCTCGACGACATTCTTGTGTACTCTGCTAGTGAAGAGGAACATGAAGACCACCTCAGGAAAGTGTTGCAGGTTCTGAGAGAGAACAAGTTGTATGCCAAGCTCAGCAAGTGTGAGTTCTGGACGGATCATATTTCATTTCTGGGTCACATCATATCAGGAGCTGGAGTAGCAGTGGATCCCAAGAAGGTAGAAGCAGTAGAGAGTTGGCCAGTACCCAAAACCGTAGCTGATGTACGGAGTTTCTTGGGATTGGCAGGATATTACAGAAGGTTTGTATCAGATTTTGCAAGACTTTCAGCACCCATGACCCGCTTGACACGAAAGGATGTACCATTCGTCTGGTCGGCAGAATGCCAGGCATTATTTGAGAATCTGAAGCAGAAGTTGATATCAGTGCCTATTCTTACATTGCCAGTTGGACCCGGAGGTTTTACAGTATATTATGATGCGTCAGGAAAAGGACTTGGCTGTGTCCTCATGCAGCATGGGAAGGTGATAGCGTATGCATCTAGGCAGCTTCGAGACCACGAGAAGAATTATCCAACTCATGATTTAGAGTTGGCGGCAGTAGTATTTGCTTTGAAGCTATGGAGACATTATTTATATGGTGACCGAGTGGACATGTACACAGACCATAAAAGTCTGAAGTACATTTTTACTCAGAAGGAGCTGAACATGAGACAGAGAAGATGGTTAGAGCTGATCAAAGATTATGACGTGGAGCTTCAGTATCATCCAGGCAAGGCTAATGTGGTAGCAGACGCTCTTAGCAGAAGAGACGGTGCATTTATGTTGACAACGCAGAAGCACATCTTAGAAGACCTTCAGGAGATGGGCATCGAAGTTATACTTCCTAATGATATAGGAATTCTGGCGAGTCTACAAGTTCAATCTGACTTGGTAGGCAGGATCAAGGCAGCCCAGGCACAGGACCCAAGGATTCAGAAGCTTAGAGCAGAATGTGAGTCAGGACTCAGAAAGGAGTGCAAATCCACGAAGATGGTACGCTTAGGTTTGGATCACGTCTATGTGTACCTAGTGGAGATATCAGACAGGAAGTTATGACAGAAGCTCATAGTTCTCAGTATTCTATACACCCTGGAGGGACCAAGATGTACCAAGATATCAAGCAGCACTTCTGGTGGAACGAGATGAAGAGGGAGATAGCTAGGTTTGTTTCCCGTTGCTTGATATGTCAGCAAGTAAAGGCAGAACAGCAGAGGCCAGCTGGATTATTGCAACCGCTTCCTATCCCGGAATGGAAGTGGGAACACATCACAATGGACTTTGTGACCGGTTTACCGAGATCACCGAGTGGTAAAGATGCTATTTGGGTGATAGTAGATCGGCTTACAAAGGTAGCACATTTTCTTTCTTTCAGAGTAGGGCAATCTACAGAAAAGTTGGCAGAGTTGTATATGCAACAGATAGTCAGGCAGCATGGAGTCCCTGTCAGTATTGTGTCAGACCGAGATACCCGCTTTACATCATATTTCTGGAAGAGCTTGTATCATAGTCTGGGTACCAAGTTAAGATTTAGCACGGCTTACCATCCGCAGACGAACGGACAATCAGAAAGGATAATTCAGACTTTGGAAGATATGTTGCGAGCTTGGATTTTGGAGGATCTTGGGAAAGCCACCTGCACTTAGTTGAGTTCTCATACAACAACAGTTATCAAGCCAGTATCCAGATGGCGCCATTTGAAGCACTATATGGTAACAAGTGTAGATCGCCACTAGCATGGGATGATATCGGGGAAAGGAAGATGCTAGGCCCAGAAATGATTGTTCAGACAGTTGAATTGGTTAAAGGGATTAGAGAGCGACTTCGAGTTGCGCAGGATCGACATCGTCATTGGGCGGACCAGCATCGTAGGCCGCTAGAGTTTTCTGTTGGGGACCACGTGTTCCTACGGATCTCACCTACCCGTGGGGTCATTAGATTTGGCGTTCGCGGGAAGTTGAGTTCGCGATACGTAGGACCATTCGTTATCCTTGATAGGGTAGGCGATGTTGCTTATCGTTTATCCCTTCCACCTTCGTTACGAGAGGTGCATGACGTGATTCATGTATCTCAATTGCGAAGGTATGTATCGGACCCCAGCCATATCCTTGATCATTCTGAGTTGGTTGTTGGTACCAACTTGTCTTACGAGGAGCAGCCTGTGTCCATCTTGGACCGAAGAGAGAAGATACTCAAGAACCGAACAATTAGTCTTGTCCGGGTTGCTTGGGGTCATCACTCATTAGGAGAGTCAATGTGGGAACGTAAGGATGATATCCGATCACGGTATCCACACCTGTTTGACTCACAAGGTATATTTTTTCTGTGTACCTTAATTGTCTTGATTCCTCATGCTTATCACCTTTTGGGTAGAATTGCTTGATATCGTAGATTGTTAAATATAAATATGTTACTTGCTATGGACATTGTAAAATGATTGCTTGCTTAAATTGCTTGTACTAGTTTGGCCTTGATATTCCTATCCTGCTTGGATTTGAAATTTCGAGGACGAAATTTTTCTAAGGAGGGTGGAGATGTCACTCCCCGTTCCCAGTATACGTATTTTAATACATGTACTGCTTAAATGTATTTATTTAATATTCATCATGTATTGTTTCGTATTTAAATCTCTTTAAATTCATGTTAATTAAATTCCTGTAATTTATTTTCTGTATTTTACTTCCTGCTTTTATTCTCTGCTTTAGCTCACTTTAGGTTTGGCCTAGGTTGGTTTATTTTCGGGTTATGGTGGTTCATCATGAACCGAACCCACCTACCACCACCCCTTCCATTTAAAGCCAACCCCCCCTTTCTCTCTCTTCATTATTTTTTCTTCACCATTACTCTTCTTCCTCATTACTCTCTCCACCTACCAAACCCATAGGCAAGTACATCTTGCTTCTTCATGAGGACCCATTTTTATGGTTCCATTCTCCTGCCCTTGTGATTCTAAGAGAGTTTAGAACTTGGCATTTTTTATTTTGAAGTTTTATTTTTAGTAGATCTAGAAATTAGTTATTTTCGGATTTTGGTGGTTTTGATCTATCAAACTTCTTTGTTTTCAAGTTTTGATGGTTCCATGTTATAAAGAATTTTATTCTACCCAATTTTGACCTTTGCAAAGTTGGATTTGGACTTATTTTGACCAAGTTATGGATTTTGAAGCTTTGGGTTCAAACCATGGAGCTCTTGCTGATTGGAGAAGACAGTGAGCAGTGGGCGTGAGCTTTTTAGCTTGAGCCACTGAGCTGCGTGCGCTCTTTAGCGCAGCACAGTCTGCCTCATACGCTGCCTTTTGGCGGCGTATGGTCTTGTATACGCTACCTTGATGAGGAGTCGTATGGACTTGCATACGCTGTCTTGAAGAGGAAGCGTATGGAGTACATACGCTGCCTTGAAGAGGAGTCGTATGGAGTTCATATGCTGCCTTTTTGGAAGCGAATGACTTGCGTACGCTGGCTTGGATAGTAAGGAGTCGTATGGAGTTCATACGCTGCCTTTTGGAAGCGTATGACTTGCGTACGCTGGCTTGGAGAGTAAGGAGTCGTATGGAGTCCATACGCTAGCTTGATCTGAGCATATGCTGACTGAGCGTATGCTGACCTGAGCATATGCTGACTGAGCGTATGCTGACCTGAGCGTATGCCGACTTGAGCGTAGCTTGACCTGAGCGTAGGCTGACTTGAGCGTAGGCTGACATGAGCGTAGCCTGCTTACCCTGGATCCTCTATAGCCCTATATATTGATATTTTATTAGATATTTAACGTCCATTTTATATCCTTACGCCTTTTTGCATAAACTTGATATAATCATGATATGCTAATATTTCTGTTAAATATAGATTGTTACGTGGGATGTACCATGTGTCGTGAATTGAGTTATAGATACCCCGATTGACTGGAATTAAACCCTGAGAGTTGTAGACTCGACCCCACTGAATACTAGTTGACTTTCATGCCTTGTCACTATTGATAATGATTGTGACCTTGATTAATAATTGATCATGCGTTCCTAGTTGGAACTAAGAGACTGGCTAGTCGTCTTTGAATTGAATGAATGAGACACGTTCATATTAATTATGAACTATTGAAATCGACTGGCTAATCCTGAATATTGGCATACAGGCACGTGCAGGCTTCAATTCATTTATTATTTATTTATCTTACCAAAGAAGCATGTGTACTTTATGGTCAAGGCATGATTACTCCGTGGTTAGTTTGATTGTTGTATTACGCTATGTAAGACCTACAACCTGACCGTACTGGTATCATTGTAGAGTTGCGCATATCGTACCCCGTACGAAAGTACTTATTCTGAATGACCATGATCCACGGCATGGTACTTCACTCAACGTAGAGACTATTAAGTTAAATAAAATAATAATTGCATGGAGAGAATGGATTCCCGAGTTCTTACATGGCAGCCCTCTTGGGACTATTAAGTGCCCGACAGGTCGGCTGGTCCCCACAGATACTGCAAACCTGCCACACGGGCACAGAGCGGTATTTGGTTATATTATTTATTGTATATTATATATTGATGACGGGCGTCCTGCTGGGACTCGTCTAATTCATGATTGGCGCAATCGATTGACTGGGTAAACTAGCCTTGCTTGCGCATAGTAAGAACTGAGAAATCCTCATTGCATAAAACCAGGATAACTTGGGACTCACAATAGCAAGCCGTAGTAGTTGCCTGGCCGTTTAAATTGATTTGTTTGTGCACTGTACCTACTCTGTTACTTAACTGAGATAATCAGAATGTCAGGACATGACGGGCCAACTTCTGTCCTTGTTTGGTTGGGAGGTTGGTTCGAAGTGTCGTGATGTTGTGTGAGTCCTAGTAGATAGCAGAGATTTATTATCATACTCTCTTATTTCTGGTTTTAGTTCTCATGTCGTGCTTCCTTGTGGTACTTGCTATTAGAGGTCTAACCTCTCTGGTTTTGCATGGCCAGATTTAGAGCCAGTCCCCGAGGATCCAGCTTACTTCTACCTCCAAGATGGTCAACACTAGAGGGATGATCGCAGGAGGACTCGAGTGGGTTTCTTATCTCCCCGCCCGTTTTGTTATCTACTTTATACTTTGCCGTTTGGCACCGACCTGTTAGTCGGATTGTCTTGTACCTACTTTTGCATAATTGTAACTAAGTCAGACTGCAGCTGCTAACAATTGTGTATACTTACTACATCATCTGGCTGTATTTTGTAAAGCCAGATATCAAGAACATTTTGACTGAGCGTTTGGGACGCCTTATTGCTTTATCTTAAATGTTCTCTGTTATTGCTTCTTGTTTGAATGATTGAGACAATAGATGTGAAGTGACCATAGCGAGACTTTCATGTAGTATGCACCCCCTTGTCTTTTAGACAGCATTGATCGTATTATACGGTATTCATCTACCCGTAATACGTAGCTAGCTGAGTCATTCCCCCGCTCTCCAGTATTCTGGTTCTGGGGCGTGACACATACATTGGAGTATACTTCGTATGTATACACCTGGCATGTTTACGTACTTAGTACTAAGTATTTTGGGACTGGGGCGTTACATGTTTTTGTGGTGGCCCATGCAGGTCGAGTTTGTCACTTTGGCTACGTTACTGTACAGATGTGAGCCTGCATATAGGATTAGGATATAGGAATCTCATCCACAAGCTTGACTTCCTCCCTCGATTCCAAATCTCGAACTCTTGTCCGATTACCTTGACTTCCTTCTGCTTGATTCCTTTCACTGTAAATCTTATCTTCTTTCGTGCTGAATAGGGAGGTTAGGAGATAACTCATACGAGTATACGTGTTATTTTCCTCAGTTACTCTATTAGTTGACTTTATAAGTTGAGTAGTATGACTATAACCTACCACCCGTATCCTTGTAACCTAGTATTAAAGTGTAACAGAGTGATAATGAATATATGCTAGTGTAGGAGAGATGTTTACCTAGAATATAGAGATTCTGTAGCCCATACCCATTGGTCAACCAAGGCCTGATACAAGAACCAGTAGGACGACTGTATACGCAAGCACACCGGATAAGACTTAGATCATTGTGAAACTTGAACTATTTATTACTGCTTTCAACATATTCTCCCGTACTTATACCTTAAACTACCATGAATGACGACGCTATTTATAGCCTAGTTTTGTAAGCTTATTCTTTGTCGAGCTTGTTCAGGACATATATATATCGGGGACGCCCACAAGCATATTGTCTAATTAGAATCAATGTATTATGGTCTGATCGACCATAGTGCACTTGATTCACTCTTCATATGATTATCCCACGTGGATTGAGATATAGAGGTATCTAGGATCTCATCCGCGACTGCATTGACAATTCCTCTTAAATTACACATTCGCCTTTGAATCACGTAATTGTATTCAATGACATCCTTTTTGAACTCTTTATTGCTTTTGTCTTTCACTAATTGGAAAGACGAACGCTCTATTTGATAGATAGATACAGAGTATCCCCATGGCCATTGTAGTTATATACACAAGTATAGCAACCATCGGCCAAGCCATATAACTACAACCTTGCCTAAAGTTGCTCGTCCTTCCCTCGACCCTAATACTAATATCGTGACCTTTTAGTCATTTGAGCTTGAAAAATGAGTAAGATCTTACCCTTGGGTAAACCACAAACCTAGGAGACTATCTAATCTATAGGAATTAATTATTGTGAGTCTCTAAATATTCATCTTGATTCTTGGCTTAACTAGCAACCCGTATGCCTTAACTCAAACCTTACTTGACTAGGCCCCCACAGTTTAGACAGAGAAGAATAGACGAAAAAAAGGACGAGCATTGTAAGGACTGCGGTAGACACCCATTCCAAGATTAGAGATTCAGCAGATGTTACTCTAGGTACAAAATTCTATTATCAAAGAAGTGACTTAGTATTAGAACAACACATTCACCAACTTAGCCAAAATCTATAGTATGATGCCCCGTCATTATGTTGTATTAGTAATCAACAAGTGATGCATGAGCACTACATTCAATACCTCTAGAACCCTTGTGACTATAGTCTGGCAGGTTTGACACAAATAGAAATTCACGACTTAGTAGTTAGAGATCTTTCCCATAACATGCTTTAGAGCTCGTTATCCCACCGATAGACTCTCGTATACCATGGACAAGCGGGTCATTCCATCTTATCGACTCAGGTACCACTGTACGCGATCATTTCCATTTATTAGGACTCGGGGTACGATCCTCGAAACTGATTCACAACTACCCTATCATGTTATAGATCACATCATGACTTATTATTACCAAAGGTCAAGGTACGATGTCGCGACTCAAATATTCCTAACCTTATTATTCCTAAAACTATGTCCTAGTCTCTAGAGTGAATAGATTGTAAGCCTTTTTACTTTTAGGAATTTGGAGATCACCGATTGATTGAGGTAAATTGGTTCTTACTAGGATGATAAATTAGTTACTCGTGAACTCCCACTTTTTTTAGATCTTTTGGTGTCCCTTACCGTGACTTTGATATTTGGAGTGTAATACTAGCTGTAATCTTCCAACAAAATTTATATGCAAAATTTAAACGAGTTCACCTTCAAGTAGACATATCATGTCCCACTCAAACACATCTCCTTGCACTCTATTATTATGATGCGATTTTCAGGTCAAAAGGGACTAGCGATAACCCTTACCATAACACCGATGTACTTTTCGACTGTAGTTAGAGATCCAACCTTGACTCAAATCTTTTGGCCCAATATATGGTTGTGATCTACTCGAATCCCTCTACGCATATGCCACTAGTGTGCCACTCAATAGGGGCCTCGTGTTCTACTTAAACACAAAAGTCACGGAAGGCACATCTCATGACTTACAGAACCTATTCTACCAACCTGACGGGAAATTGGCCGAACCACTTGAATTTGAACCTATTCTACATTACCCTAACTTAGGGGATGGTTTAAAATTCCATAAAATTTGTCCAGACACTATAGATTAAATCTAAAGTTTATGCAATCAAAGATTGAAGTCCAATTAGGGAACCTATTGAGACTCAGTTAAACCTATTATAGCCCATCGCCATATTGGGACTATAAAACCAAACTTGATGAAATAGGCCCTCACCCATATTATGTAGGTCCTACCTTTTGGCTCACTAATTCTCCTTCTATAGATTTCGTAACTGCATCTCTTCCTAGCCTATGTTATGCATCTCTCAGTACCAACTTGCTTCCGGATATACTTGACCAAGACCTCTCATATTGTCTTGACCAAACATAGTTAATATGTAGGCCATATTAAAGTGTAATACCTAGACTTCCTATAGAGTCCGTGACTATGATTAGAAATACCTCATACTTCCATATACCTCCTTGAAATTTGACCTTCTTAGAAGCCCTATTATTGTGCTTTTCCCGATTAACCAACTTCTATAAGTTGGGTAGAACATTGAACTTATTATACTCTACCTCTCAGAATGGGATTACAATCATGACCGTTCTTCCATCTGTTTGCAAATTATGAAATAATATTTTATTTTGCATTTTATATCCCTTTGCTCGTGCGTTTAGATAACTACGGTAACAGATTGCAACCTAAATTCTTCAAGTCAATCATAGAATCATTTTTATTTAAATCAAGAGCAAAATTTTTGAGGCAAATAGATCGCAAGCCTCTCTAAGAAACATAAGATTTTGGAATTAGCAAGTTGTTGGAAATGATTGGTTCCAATTAGACTAATAATTCAATGGTTCATAACGTCGACCCATAATCGTATCATTTGATACCCTCGACCGTGATTTTGATAATTGAAGCACAACACTAGCCTTTTCCTTTCGACAAAGTTCACACTCACGAACTAGACTAGTCATGCTACTCACATGACATACATGTCCCACACAAACAAACTTTATAGTGCTCCATTTAAATTACACAACATGTATGACACATTGTGTCGTCAAAACAAACCATAGAGACCCAAATTCGATCTATTCGATTTCACCCATGCAAATATCGACCCATTCCCTTAACTAAATGGAATACTCAAGATCTATGCAAGATGTAGCACACCTATGACGTATGCCTTCCAACAAGCAAGCGCATGCCTCCTACACAACACCAAACATCAGCCCACACATATTAGTCGTTATGACTTAGGGTTTTCAGAACACTTGTGTTTTCCATAAAGAAATTCTCTTTATTTGTTGTGTTTCTGGGAAAATTACAACTGTAGGAATCCGATCTAGAAGACGATCGCTTTATCCCTTGGACTATGCGAAGAAGCAAAGCTCTCAAAATTTTGACAGTAGATATCAATGTATCTGTACAATGAATGAGAAAAAGAACTCTATTTATAGAGTCAAAAATAATAACTGAAAAGATAACTGTCTTCACAGCCTGTGCTTAGTTGAAAATCACGCAGGATTTAACATACGCAAGGCTGTGAACAGTTACTGGACGTGGCCTGTAACTGTTGGACACATGGCAATCATGCATGAGTCGTGTGCAAGTTACAGGACACGCAGGCGAGAGATCAGTGGCATGGCTGCCACGTACTCCAATTTGATGAAATCCACGCAGACTTGTTGAAGACGAAATCCACGCGAACTCGGTGTAGAAAGCTTCAAAATCCACGCAAACTTGGGGCAGGAAGCTTCAGGATCCACGCAGACTTCGAGGCAGAGAACTCAAAAATCCACGCAAACTTGAGGAAGAAAACTTCAGAATCCACGCAAACTTGAGATAAAGATCACAAATACACGCAGACTTGAGATAGAACTGCCAGCTGTCTTGATTCGGCGTGTCTCGACTGACACAAAATCTCTGACAGTGATTGCTTTGTCAGTCGCATTAAATGACAAGAAACCCTTTTGGTACGCCAACTCGACGAAGGCTGAGTCTTGCTGAAGAAGATTTCGAAAATCACGCAATAGACGGCGATAATCTCTCGAAGTCTGTGCATACGTGGCATACGAAGAGACATTCTTCGACTGTTGTGCTGTCAGTCATAATTACTCTCTGACAAATGATGAGTTGTCTCCCCAGCGTGATTTGTTTATATTGTCTGGATCAACTGAGCGTGACTTTTGACTCTGTCTTGATCAACTCAGCGTGACTTTCATTTTTGAGGCCTACAAAACCCTCTTCAAAGTTTTCGAAAAATGATAAATTATTTCGAAATACTTTGAAAATAGAGATGCTAAAATGGATTTAGTCACGCTGAGATGACTCCAAAAATTTTTGGAAGTCGAAAAGACTTCGAAGTTCTTTGAAAACATCCAAATGAACTTATTAAATGTCATAATGACTCTTCGTTCTCCGAGACTGATTGTATCCAATTTATGGTGGAATATGAACCGCCGGCGAGCTCTGTTATATAAACAGGGAGAAGATTCATTTTTAATCTTCATCTTACGTCAATATGACACCAAAGGAAGAAGCTGAGGAAGAAGCACGCAAGTTGGGCTTTTGTTCCCATGGTGACCCCACTTTTGGGGGCGAAGAGCCAGAGCCCCTTGTCTTCGAGCTCAAAGATGATCCCTTGCAACTAGCCAAGAATTTCTTGAGCTATTTTGGCTTGGATGGCTCGTCCTCTTCTGATGGGCGCAGCTTCATAGAGCATCGTGAAATGTTTAAAGCTCTGTTGCACTGTCTGGGAATTAAGAGCGTAGAAGAACTAGGCACCAAGCTCAGTCGCTCTGGAAAATAGAGCGTGACTTTTATGCTTTTGTTGTACTCTTTTTGTCTTATCTTTTGTAAGGCCATCAGTGCCTGTCTTGAAGAATGTAGTACAACTTTTGCATTGAACAGCGTGCATTAATGAAGAATGTTAATTAGCACTCTTTGACTGTTTCCAATGTTGCGCTGTCTTCCAAAGCACACGTGTCATTCATTCCATGGTTTACGAGCGCTATTTACGCGGATCTTTTCCAAGAATAGACTTGTACTTTGTCCTTTAAATAGGCAGCTGAGTTTCAAAGATACTCATCTTTCATTCTTCTTCTTCTTCTCTGAGAACGAAATTTTTGAGAGATTTTATTCTCAAAACAGGAAAGCAATGCCTTCTAATGTTCGATTTCTGCATACTGTATCAAACATGAATTTGCCAATCCTTAACACCAAACTTGAAGGTAAGTCTAGTATAGTACGCATACTATTTTTGCTGTTGAAGATAGGCTTTCTGTTTCTGATTGAACAATGCACGCTTGACCAGTCAGTGCGTGTCAAATGACATTTCTGTTGATTAATTCTCTTTTTCCTTGCTGTTTTCTGCAGAAGCTCGGCTAAAGATTTTCTTCAGAACTGGCATTGGTGATGTGGATGCTGTGGAGAATATCCTGCTGACACCAACATCAGGGAGCTCATACGCTTTTGACGCGTACATCAGACAACTCAGAACTCTTCGTGGGATAGAAGGGTCTTCCTTAGATGGTAGGAAGAACCTTTATACACGAGAGTTGGATGGTGGAGTCAACTCTACCCCGAGAAATCGGGTAGTAGAGTTCCTTTCACGGGAGAACTAGGAATTGTATCCCAAGGTTTGGATACATTCCTGTCTTCCTTAAGAGGTTACCCCCAATCCACCAATTGTATTGGCAGCACCACGACTTCGGGCTGCCATACTCTGTGGTTCTCCTCTCGTCTGAGAGAGAAGACCAGAGTTTGATTCCTGCTGATCTGGTCGTGACTGGGACCCAGACAGTCAGGAATTGCCACCAACAACGAACCTGACGGAGAAGGTCCGACGGAGAAGATCCAAAGAAGAAGATAGATCTCTATTAGGTTATTATTGTGGTGTAGAATGAAAATCCAAGGTTTGTAATAGATTTCCATTATGATTTGTAAGAAAGTCTAAAAAAATGTAATAGACTTTTTTTTTTGGTGAAATGAGAATGGAAATGATAATTCTTCTATGCTCAATGATTTGTTTTTGTGGATGAATTGTGGACATGATAGATAATAAAATCATCTTTTCTGTTTTAGAGTATATGATATTATCAGAGGTATTATGGACGTGATAATATATAGGAACTCAAAAGAAAATAGATTAATTTCTATGCAGAGGTCAAAACATGAAAATGAGTAAGCAGATTCGGAATTGATTCAGAGGTTATGAAAACATGATAAATAACGAATCCCCACTTAATAAATTGATAGAAGATTATGAACGGATGAACCGTTAGGAAATGATGAACAGATGAACTGTCGAGTGGATGTAATAAATGAACGAAAGAACCGTCAAGTATTAATGAATATGTGAAACGTCGGATGAATGTGAGAAATGAATGGATGAATGAATATGTGAAACGTCGGATGAATGAGGAACTTCTGCCTATAAATATAGCAGAAATCTGGCGAGAACGAATACTTCTACTCCTCAACATAAAAATGTCATCTGGAGAAGCATCCAAGAAGACTGAGATAGCCTCAAAGGTTCAGAAAGGCACTGAAGAACGCCCTGCTGGTCCAGTCAAAATGAAGAAGACGGAAGCAGGCGAAGGTTCGTCTGCACCCAAGCCACCAAGGGACATTCTGGATTTTCTGCTCGAACCAGGAAGGACTGAAGAAGAGGAAGCCATGAGGATGGCCGCTTGCAAATTCCTCGTGGGTTCTAACAAGGAGGTTCTCGGCTCTTTTGCTGATCACGTCTTTGAGAAGGACGGTAGTGGCCCACGTCCAAAAGTAGAAAAGGATGATAGTGATCTTCCTTAATATCATGTATCATCATTCATGATTAAAAATAAAATAAAAATTTTATTTCTAAACATGAAACTGTCTGATGATTACAAGCATTTATACATAGTACTTTTTAAGAAATTTGCCATTAATAGGCATCAAAACTTTTCGACCATCCAATTCTGAGAGTTGATAAGCTCCATTTGAGAAAACTTTGCTCACAATATAGGGACCTTCCCACTTTGCGTCAAATTTGCCCTTACTCATATGAGTCATAGTCATAGGACGTCTGACTGTTAGAACAAGTTCTCCTTTTTGATATGATCGAACTCTGACTTTTTTATTAAAAGCTCTTGAAATTCTAGCTTGATAGAATTCAATATTCTGTTGAGCAGATAATCGCTTTTCATCCAGAGCTTCTAATTCCTGAAGTCGAAGACGATCGTTATTTTCAGCAGTGAGTTCATTAGCGATTGCTATCCTTAAAGAAGGAATTTGAATCTCTAATGGAAGAACAGCTTCGCAACCATACACCAGAGAGAAAGGTGTACATTTGGTAGCATTACGAACTGTAGTGCGATAAGCCCACAAACATTCCCCGAGCTTGTCACTCCAATTACGTTTGTTAGTGGAGACAAACTTCTTTAGGAGTTTGATGATAGTCTTGTTGAAAGCTTCTGCTAATCCGTTAGCTGCTGGATTATATGCGGTAGAAGCCACATTATTGATCCGATGATCGTCACAGAATCGAGTAAATTTCTGGCTGACGAACTGTGGTCCATTATCATGAATAATACGTCGAGGAACACCAAATCTGTAGATGACGTGGTGCTTAATAAAGTTGATGACATTAGACGTCTTAACTTCAGATAAAGGGATGGCTTCGGCCCATTTGGAGAAGTAATCGGTTATTGCGAGAATGAACCGATGACCTTTAGATGACGGTGGATTAATCGGGCTGACAATGTCCATGCCCCAAGCTTCGAAGGGCCATGATGCTGCCGTTGGATGTAGAAATTCTGAGGGTTGATGAATAAAATTCGCATAAATTTGACAAGCTTTACACTTCTTTGCATATTCGATGGCATCAGATACCATGGTGGGCCAATAATAACCCATACGTCGAATACGGTCTTAAAGTTTTGGTCCTGGCTGATGTGCTCCATAAATTCTATCATGTGCTTTGCGAATGATTTGTTGAGCTTCGTCACCGACAACACATCAAAGGAGTAAACCATCATAAGCTCGACGATATAAGGTCTTTGTTGTATGATTGTAGTAGAATCTGAGTGATCGTCGTCTGATAGATGCTGCCTCACTCGGATCATCCGGAAGAATATCATATAATACGAGATCTAAGAAAGGAAGTCTCCAATCTTTATCCGTATTCTGATTCTCAGTCGAGTTACTGAAGATGAATTCCATGCTGGAATCAGATGAAGATGACATCGATTTACGACTGAATCCAAATCCTCTTGTTGTGTTGACGTCATGAGATGTTGATTCTTCAATGTTAACTGGAAGTCCTAGAGTCAAGTTATTTTCAAGATGAAATAATTCTTGATTACGAACAACAATCATTTGTTGCCGTCTGATTGGAATAGCCAGCACCGCTGCAAGATTAGCAAGGGCATCAGCTTCTGTGTTACATGCTCGCCTAACATGTTCAATGAAGAATTCTTCAAACGAAGAAGCCATAGATATAGCTGTTTTATGATAAGGAACTAGATCTTGATGGCGAACTTCATAAGTACCCCTGATCTGATTGACAATGAGTTTAGAGTCTCCATACGCCTCCAAATGTTGAATATTCAGATGTTTAGTAAGTTGAAGACCAATAAGTAATGCATTGTACTCAGCTACATTGTTTGAACACGGCTGATCGAGAGAATAAGCTCTTTGGATAGCAAGACCTTCTGGCGATACAAGAACAATTCCAACTCTAGCGACAATATTGCCATTAGGACCAATTCTTGATGCTCCATCAAAGAATAGACGCCAAGTAGGTTCTTCTTCAGCAATTTGATTTGAATCTAGGACTTCATCTGGGATTTTATCATAGAGTTTTGAATTTTCTGGAATTGAGTGAGCAGCCAGAAAATCAGCTAAAGCTTGTCCTTTGACTGATTTCTGAGGAATATAGTGCATGTCATACTGAGCAAGTAGGATTCCCCAGTTAGCCAATCGAGAATTCAAAACACTGGGTTTCTTCATCATGATCCGTATAGGATTGATCCTGGAGATGACATGAATAGTCTGGCCAATGATATAATGATGTGTCTTTTGGACAGCAAACATCAAGGCTAGACATTCTTTTTCAACCGGTGAATATCGAGGTTCAGCTCCGGTCATAGTGCGGCTGAGATAATAAATGGCTTGTTTATGGCCATTTTGATTCTTTTGAGCGAGTAATGCACCCAATGAATGACTCATTGCTCGAGTATAGAGGAGGAACGGTATTCCTGAGACGGGAGGTACCAATACTGGAGGGCTCATCAGATATTGTTTTATATCATCGAATGCTTTCTGACATTCATCATTCCAGACAAAAGAGACACCTTTCTTCATAAGTTTGTTGAATGGTCTGCAGCGTCCTGATAAATTAGAGATGAATCTCCTGATATAAGCGATTCTTCCTTGAAATCCTCGTAGCTCTTTTAAGGTGCGTGGAGGACGCATCTCTTGGATGGCTTTGATCTTCTCGGGATCCACGTGTATACCTTTAGAGGTAATGACGAAGCCGAGAAATTTACCACTAGAGACGCCTAAGAAGGACTTAGTAGGGTTCATCTTTAATTGATACTTACGCATTAGATCAAATATAGTCTTCAAATCTTGGATATGATCCTCCTTTTGTCGACTTTTAACTGCAATATCATCAACATAGCATTCGACTATTTTCCGCAAATGTTCACGGAATATAGTGCTCATAGCTCGTTGATAAGTTGCTCCTGCATTCTTGAAACCGAATGGCATAACTGTATAACAATATGTACCAATCGGCGTTCTGAAAGAAGTGTGCTTCTCGTCCTCTGGAAACATTTTGATCTGATTGTACCCAGAATACCCGTCCATGAATGACATTCGTTCAAATCCACATGTATTATCAACCATGACATCAGTGATTGGTAGAGGGAATTCGTCTTTAGGACATGCCGCATTGAGATCGCGGAAGTTTATGCATACTCTGATCTTGCCAGTCTTTTTAAGAACAGGAACAATATTAGCCACCCAATCGGGATGTTGTTCCTCTCTAATAAACCCAGAGGTAATGAGTTTATTGACTTCAGCTTCAATTGCATCCATGATGTCTGGACGAAATCGTCGCTGTTGTTGTTTGACCGGTTTAGTATTCGGCAAGATATTGAGCTTGTGAGTTGCAATTTGAGGATCAAGCCCTGGCATATCTTCATAACTCCAAGCAAAGACATCGATGTAATCACGAATGAGTTTGATCATGTCTTTCTTATCAGTTTCTGAAAGACTTTCACTGATGAATATTGGTTTGGGAGATCCCTCTTCACCAACATCTATTTGAACAAGTTTATCTTCAGTCGGAGGTTCTTTTTGCTCGAAACGGAACTCCCATTGATTATCTAATCTTTGGGCCCACTGTTCTGATTCAGGTGAGATTTCAAACTCTTCTTCGTCTTCATCACTTTCTTCAGAATGGTCAATGGAAACCATGTTGGAAGACAAAATGTTGCAGTAGAGGTCACCGATACTCGTATCGGAATCCCAAGAAGTGGTACTAGAAGAATCAGATCTCTTATCTTCGTCAGACTCGGGATCTTCATGGATAATATTGATGAAAGGAGTAGGAGTAGTATAACCCAATCCGCATTTCGTCCTTCCATATTTCAAAGGAGGAATCCGGACAGGTATTTTTCTTCCTTTTCCATCACTGAGGCCAGTCCTGAAGTCATAGCCCATATTTTTGATGATGTCTCTAGATTGCTGACTATAACGACGTAGTTGTAATCTTCCAGTATCATCATTTTTGTCATCATCTTCAAGATCAGTAGGATTTTGAGGTCCTTTGTAGAAGAATATTGGAATGTCTCCTGGCTTTCTGCTTGGAACTAGAAAGTATGAAGATTGTACAGGTTCTAGAGATACATCTGTATGAGCAGTCTGTACAATTTCTATGGTTATTGTGTTCAAGTCATCTAACAGATGTAAATAACTATGAACATAATTACACACATCAACGTACTGCAAAGGTGGAGACTTTTCATTAAATGTAAAAGCAGCAATATTTACATTGGGAGAAGGCTGAGCCTTAGAGATTTTAGCCAAGTCAATGACTAAAGGGGGAGAAGAAGAAGAAGAAGCGTTGTTTCGATTAAGATCGATAACAAATGGCTCAGAAGAGGTGAGCTCCCTTGAAGTTTGAGATGGAAGAATAATCCGCCCTCCAACTGGAATTAGCAGAGTATCTTGTGAAGATACAGGAACTGTAGTACGCCCACTGACAGGAATGATCAGTGTATTTTGAGTAGATGACTGAGGTAATGGAGAGATCCGTCCACTCACTGGGATGATGAAAGAATCTTCTCCAGAGGGTTTAGGAGATTGTTGCTGAGTAGTTCGACTTTTAACAGGGATTATTAAATTCTCACTTTGTGCATCTTTTTTCTCCATAGCTTGTATGATCCTTGTATACTCTTCTTTGTACATTCGGGAATCATTGAAATAAGCTTCAACCCCATGGAAGGGATTTATATCAGCAACTTCTTTTTGTACTCTTCCATTGCTATCAATGTATTTAAAACATTGATGAAGAGTAGAAGGCACCACATTAATTTCATGAAGAAAGGGCCTCCCCAGAAGAAGATTATAGGATCCCGCGATCTCGATCACATAGAAAGTGACTTTAGATCTGAAATCGCCTATCTGAAGCTTCAGATGAATCTTTCCCAAAGGCTCGCTTCGGCTTTGATTGAATCCCAAGATAGTAGTAACCGTCTTGGAGAGCTTGTGAAGAGGGATTTTTAGTTCATCCAACAGACTCTTCGGCATTATGCTTATAGTAGACCCTGGGTCAATGAGGATACGATCTATCTTCATCGTATCAATATAACCAGTGTAGTAGAGAGGTCGGTCATGTCGATTATCCTCCAGTAGCATGTCGTCTTGTGTAAAGGTGATATTTGGGATAATCTCCAGTACACTGTTGCAATGTAAGCAAGTGGCAGGTTCCGCAGCTGGCTTCTTCAATTGTGCAAGACAGGAGTCAGCTTATAGAAGTGCTTCACTTAACGTCTCCCGAGTCTCTTTGGAAAGACGTAGAAGTTCAAAGAGGGACATTCTAGCTGGAGTATTAGCAAGCTGAGCTAAAATGTCGAAATTATAAGACTTCTGAAGTCCAAGAGGAGAGGACTTCTTGATTGGCTTATCAAATCGAGCCTGTTGTTTGCCTTTCTCCAGAGCTGTAGGCTTGGGAAGAACAGGTTCAGTGGATGATTCTTCTTCAGGAAGAACATTAGAAGCATTTTTATCAGCTGGAGGGATATCAAGAGGATCCTCAGGACTTTTAGAATAATCCTTTAGGTAAGGTTTCCCCGTTCGAGTAGCACTAACAAGTGCTTCTTCTTTGTCTTTTGGCTCTGTGTCAGAGGTAGACCCAAGAGAAGTCATATGACATGACTGGATCTTTCCAGCCTTCTTGGACTTTCGAGAAGAAATCTTTTGAGGAGAAGGCGATTCGAAATCTGCCACTAGATCAGGATGGATCCACATAATTTCTCCAGTCTCCAAAGTGATTGGTGCTAATCCTTCAGACTGTGGAAGAGGAATATTTACTATTTCAAGAGTCGCCTTGGGAATAGGAACAATCCCACCTTCAAGGAGTTGAGGAGGGAAATCTCCGAATTGCATAGAGACGACATTAGAAGTGACAGTCTTCTCTTTTGGAGTAAGAGAGATAGCTCCAGATTTAATCATTTCTTGGATCTTTCCTTTCAGTACATAACATGTACGAATTGTATGACCCAGCATTCTGTGATACGGGCAGTATTTGGGATGATCTGTCTTACCAGCTTCATCAGGTTTCTTGATCTCAGGTAATTGTATCTTATTACCTTTCAGCAGACATTCAAAGATACCAAGGACATCGTCGTCATCAAAAGAATATTCTTCTTTGGGGCGAGGTGTTCTTGATTGTTGAGTTGTAGAAGAAGTCTGAACAGTTGATGTATCTTTGCTCTGAAGATTAACTTCAAGAGTTTCTTTTCCCTTGCGAGCATTGTTTTTATTGTTAGCACCTTGTCCTGTTTCTTTAGGAGTCATCTGCACTCCTAAACCTTTGAAGGTTTCAGCACTGATTTCTGCAGCTTTGGCACTGACTATGAAGGAAGGCCAATCTTGAAATTGAGTGGACCCTGTCCACATACTGATGATTGGCAACAAGTTTGATTTGCACGTGTCAATGGTGACAACATCAGGAGTTCCAAGAGGCATCTTCAGAGCTTCTTTTCGAAACCGTTCAATGTATTCCTCTGTGGATTCATTATTTTTCTGCTTGATTCTAATAAGAGCAGACATAGTCATGTCATTCAGCCCTTCATAGAACCTTTCAAGAAACATCTGTTTGAAACCAGCAAATGAGGTAATGCTCCCATCTGGGAGACTCCTATACCATTCATAAGCCGTTCCCTTGAGACATCCAATAAATACCCGAGTAAGGAGGGCATCACTTGGTTGCAGTTGATCAGTCATCACTTCAAAGTGATTAATAAACTGACTTGGAGAAGTGGTTCCATCATAGAATGAGATAGTAGGAGGCTTGTATTTAGGAGGATATGATACTTGCTTCCATTCTATCGGATAAGGTTGCTTGATGCCTAACCTTTGTAAACCATCCTTCTGTTTGAATGCCTCGAATTGAGTTTTGAGATTCTTCAATTCTTCAGAGACAACTCCCGAAGATTGTGGAGTTGTGGCTTGTAGAGAATAGTTGGGAGGAGGAACAGCATTGTAAGTACTACCCCAGCTCCAGAGAGACTATGATTTAGTTGAGCTGGTCCAGGAGTATTGGATTGTACTGCTGGAGGAACTTGTACTGGACTTATATCAGTATCAACTGGTATAGCATCTGGTACAGTCTGTCGATTTTGCAACTGAGCTGTCATGAGTTCATACATCGACTTCATTGTGTCAGTCATAGACTTCATTTGCTGTTCCAAAGAAGAAATTCTTTGATCTTGAGGAGTCAAGGAAGAAGAAGGTTCATCAGTATTCCCATCAACCATGTAAGTCGTGACTGTATGAGGGATTATTGATGAACTAGTGGATGTTGTATGTTCTGAATCATTGCTTCGTGCATCAAAGTCAACTATAGGAGAATTACCCCCAGTAGGAAGGGGTGGGAAGTTAGATTCTCCAAGGAATTCAGAATCAATTTCAGGGATCAAATTTCTTTGACTAGAAGCCAGGACTTTTGCTCTGGTGTTTCTATATACTCCATCTGGACTATCAACTCTACCCCCGGTGTCCCGAGAAGTCATGTTGACAGAGGCAAACAAAGGTTCATCTTCATCAGGCATAGGTTCATACTGAATCCTATTGAAGACAGACTGTCGTTTAGTTTGACATCTGCATTGCATTGTGATTCTTGGCTGGAAGTCACATTCATGATCACCATGGTCTTGAACCGTTGATTGACATCTGTACTGAATTATGACTCTTGGATAGAAGTCACATTCAGCATGTTCCTTTGACATAGAATTACTCCTTCTCTTCTGTTGAAGATATTCCCGTAAATCTGTTTGTGAAGATTGAGGAGTATACTTCCTGTTCTTGGGTCTTAATGACTCTTGATTATACAAAGAGTGATTAATGTGAGCCACATAGTTTCTTGCATACTCTGCATCTGGATCTTTTATCTTCATATCCAATTGGTATGGTTTCTTAACACTAGAAGTGCTGAGTTTTGTTCTTAAATCAGTGGAAGGTAACACATTGGTTTTGGAAACATGGAGTTTTCCTTCCATTGATCTGGATATTTGCAGAGAAGGAAGAGTTGAACCACTCCTTTGATTAGGAGTTGATAACAGACCCTCTTTAATGGACAGATTCTGTGCCTAATTTGAAGAAGTCATAGGAGAAGATATTAAGGAATATTTCTTCTTAGACTGATTCAGATTTTGAGACATAGAATGTCCAGAAGGAAGAGTAGTCAAAAGACCATCTCCTTTCCTTTGACTAACAAAAGTATCAGTCAAAGCTATTCCTGAAGTAAAAACTACAGGAGCAGAAGAAACAACTAAAGAGTTATTCCTTTTCGAAGGGACTTTGTGTGGAAGACCACCCCCAGTTCTAGTAGAACTCGGTAAAGAAGAAGAGATAACTAAGGAGTTATTCTTCTCTGATGAAATACACGCTGAAACAGATTTGGCTAAAGAGCCCGTACTGTCAGCGTGACTTTTGATTTTAGAATTACACGCTGGAACAGATTTGGCTAAGGAACCAGTACTGTCAGCGTGACTTTTGAATGTGAGATTGCACACTGGAATAGATTTGGCTAAGGAGCCAGTACTATCAGCGTGACTTTTAGAGTTGAATTTGCACGCTGGAACAGATTTGGCTAAGGAGCCAGTACTGTCAGCGTGACTTTTAGAGTTGAATTTGCACGCTGGAACAGATTTGGCTAAGGAGCCAGTACTGTCAGCATGACTTTCAACTTTGGAGATACACACTGGAACAGATTTGGCTAAGGAGCCAGTACTGTCAGCGTGACTTTTAGTTACTGTCATCTTCGAGCGCACAAGAGTGTGCGTGCTTGCAGTGGAATTCTTGCCAGTGTTAGGAGTAGACACTGTGGCAGAGACTTCACCATTGACTGCCAACTGATTCTTAGGGACATAGACAGAATGTCCCTTCGACTTGGCAGTGATGATGGAGGCTGGAGTGGGCTTGCCACCCTTAGCCTGCTGCATTTCTTCATAGGCGAGTTGATCGAATTTGATCGTCATCACCTTCTTCGTCGAGCCGATTGACGAAGTGTCGCATTGAGTTGTTGCCATCTCAGAAGAGGAGATGGTTTTCCCCAGCAGAGTCGCCAATTTGTTTTCCATAAAGAAATTCTCTTTATTTGTTGTGTTTCTGGGAAAATTACAACTGTAGGAATCCGATCTAGAAGACGATCGCTTTATCCCTTGGACTATGCGAAGAAGAAAAGCTCTCAAAATTTTGACAGTAGATATCAATGTATCTGTACAATGAATGAGAAAAAGAACTCTATTTATAGAGTCAAAAATAATAACTGAAAAGATAACTGTCTTCACAGCCTGTGCTTAGTTGAAAATCATGCAGGATTTAACATACACAAGGCTGTGAGCAGTTACTGGACGTGGCCTGTAACTGTTGGACACATGGCAATCATGCATGAGTCGTGTGCAAGTTACAGGACACGCAGGCGAGAGATCAGTGGCATGGCTGCCACGTACTCCAATTTGATGAAATCCACGCAGACTTGGTGAAGACGAAATCCACGCGAACTCGGTGTAGAAAGCTTCAAAATCCACGCAAACTTGGGGCAGGAAGCTTCAGGATCCACGCAGACTTCGAGGCAAAGAACTCAAAAATCCACGCAAACTTGAGGAAGAAAACTTCAGAATCCACGCAAACTTGAGATGAAGATCACAAATACACGCAGACTTGAGATAGAACTGCCAGCTGTCTTGATTCGGCGTGTCTCGACTGACACAAAATCTCTGACAGTGATTGCTTTGTCAGTCGCATTAAATGACAAGAAACCTTTTTGGTACGCCAACTCGACGAAGGCTGAGTCTTGCTGAAGAAGATTTCGAAAATCACGCAATAGACGACGATGATCTCTCGAAGTCTGTGCATACGTGGCATACGAAGAGACATTCTTCGACTGTTGTGCTGTCAGTCATAATTACTCTCTGACAAATGATGAGTTGTCTCCCCAGCGTGATTTGTTTATATTGTCTGGATCAACTGAGCGTGACTTTTGACTCTGTCTTGATCAACTCAGCGTGACTTTCATTTTTGAGGCCTACAACTTGCCGAATCATATTCTATAGCCTGGGTTCTTTAATTATCATCGATTCTCATTACTCGGCCATAAATTTTTCTTCCCTAAGTTTTCAAGCTCACTTCTTAGTTTCCCATGTTAGACGTAGAACAAATTCTTCTGAACCGACACACCTTAGTATATTCAAACAAGAGGTTGCTACCAGCTTGTCAGAAGCATGACCCCTAGAGTGACAATATTTGATTGTAGTAATATTCTTATAGTTATTATTGACCAAGAACGTCATGGTGTTATCGAGGCTCACTTAGAATCCAAGAATGTGGTAAGAAGTGTCCATTATTCTCGTGCCCCTCCATAGAATTTGTCCTCCTCAAAGTCTTGTAATGACGACAATCTTTACGGGTGGCCAACTTCTATAAGTTGGGTAGAGTCTGGAAGGAAGCATACCCCATCTTGTAGAATATGAGGTCAATTGGGATTCCTATGACAACCACCCCTCCATCCTTTCAAAAATTGAGCTACGATTTGACGTACCTACTCTCCCTCCGTACAAAATATCGTATTCTTGATATTATGATTATTTTTAATTTCGAGGACGAAATTGTCATAAGTTAGGTAGATTTTATTTAATTCTAATTTATTTTTTCTTGTTTACATTATATAAAAGTACTATAGCCATGGTTGAGTTTGAATATGCAAGACGACTAGAAAGTATGGCATGCCTAGCGTAGTCGGGTGCTTTAACTAGCATGCTAGCCATGTTAGGAATGACATGGTCATACTGTAGTCTCTTGCATGTTAACCATTCAAATTATGGCACAATTTATATTTTTATTTAATTAATTAGTTAAGAAAGCCTTTATGACTTTTTAGGAGACCCGGTTGCACCAAACCTTCCCAAACCTCTTCCAAGCCAAACCCAACCCTATGTAGGCATGTGGGGCATTAATAAATATTAATAATTACATATATTTGCATTTAATTCAGATTTGGATTGAATTTCATAGATAGAATTAATTAGTTCTATATTAGGAAAGGCCTTTTTAAATCCTCAATCCAATCAATTAGTCAACTCACCAAACAACCAAATCATGCCATAGTGGACCATAGATTTTGGCCAAGCAACCTCCCCCATGGCCGAACTCCCCATAGGAAAAGGATTCTCACTCCTTTTCATACATGCAACCCAATAAAGCCCATATACATACATCAACTTAGCCCAAACCCTAACTCTAACTTAATTCTTCCTTCTTTACATCTCCATAGCCGACCACCCCTCCCCCTCTCTATATTTTCGACATCACTTCTCCCCCCATAGCTTCCATACATCATTTCCTCCATTGCACATCTCTCTATCCTTCACAAAAACTCATCTCCTCCACCATACATCTACCCAACCCCTCAAAACAAATCCTAAAAACTCCATCATCTCCATCCAACCATCTATAGACATTGCCAACCCTTCCATACTCACCAAAAGAGAATTTTTAAGCAAGGATAGCGAGAAAGGTTGGAGCTTTGGCGAGGAGAAGTTGTCACAACCTCTCTAGCAAGGACCTTTGGTAAGAAATCCTAATCTTTCCATCTCAAACCCTTACTAAAATTCGACAGAAAATATGTTATTAAATCTATAAAAATCATATTTTGATGACTTTTGTTAGGTATAATCATCCATAAATGTTTCATGAAATATAGGCGTAATATTCATGTTTCGGTAGGATCAAAGTAAACCCCATTGTGAAGGAACTATGAGTTATTAGTGCCTATTCTCGAAACTGAATTTTATGTGTGTTCATATACATAAATTAGGATTTTATGTATTTTTCCACGATTTTAGCAACTCAAATCTGATCGAGAAAATTGTAGGTCAAAACTAGCTAATTTTGGGTAACCGGCTGACCTAGAATATCCCAAACTTGTAGTATAACTCAACCCTTGTACCTCTGATATTATTCTGTAAAATAAAGTATTTTATTGCTTTTTAAAATATATTTTTGGTCATTTTAGCAATTTTGAGTCATTAACTGTGTTCCGGGCGAGTTTCGGGTAGACTAGCTGACTTAGTAATCAACCGGTCATAAATGTCTTTAGAAATATTAGTTATAGAATTTCAGAGATAAATCGGATGAAAAATTAGTTTAAATATTATTTTGATGATTTTTATGTGATTTTTAAGTATGTTATTGAAGTAGGGGCATAACCGACTAATTAAAAGTTAGAAACCCTAAAACTGTGTTTCGATGTCTCATGGAACCTGTGTGTGATTGTATGGATCTAAATGGTTCTACGAGAGATTGAATATAATTTTAACACATTACTTTGACTACTTAAGTCGTATCGTAAGTTTCGTAAGTAGTGACTTAATCTAGTAATTAATTATCTAGGAGCGTCGGGTTCTGGAGGCGTGGACGCGGGAGCGGCATTTCATATTCACAACACAGAATCAGGCAAGATACCTTGCCACCTTACTCTGTGATTTGTATATTCTTGTGTTTAGTTGTTATTTTTAGTATAATCTTATTTGTTGATATTATAAAACTGTGCGTCCAAGTCACACTTGGGTGCAAGCGACTTTGTCGGTCATTTTTCTCGCTTTTATTTATTTTTCTTGCATTAACTTAGTCTAGTGACCACCCCTTTGTTGATGAGGTATTGGTATATCTCATGCGGCTTTGACACATACTTTATCACGTGATGTGAGTCACATGTAGGACACATACTCGCGTAGTCGGCCGACCACCGATATGTATGAGGCGTGCGACGGTTAGGAGTAACTGCCAATAGAATTGCATGCTAGTAAACTTGGAAGTTACTAGAGTTTTCTATGAGTCATGGAGGTGACCCTACTAGGCATTGGGTGGGGAGAACAGTTCCTTAACGTATGGGCCACGTATGCACTTTCCTATTATTGCCGGTTATCTCCACTTGAGATACGGTCCTGGATCCTGATACCTGATTTTCTGCTGGCCTCTGACATTCGAGGAATGTTATGCTTTGAGGTCCCTAGCATCCTGATGGGACAATACCTGAGTTCTTGCACCTGAGCCAGAGTGCCCAGGCGTTGAAGGTTTGTTCTTAACTGCATTTTCACTGTAGAATTGGTAGGCACCCTATTGCATGCATCCCCTTTTACTCTCTATTATATATCACAGATTATATGGCATGTTCTTTATGTATCTTGTTATGTCCCTCTGAGGACCTGGTTATCTCTCCAGGTGTGTGCTTTGTGACTTTTTGCAGGTGTTCTAGCCAAGGCCGTAATCTTCTCCATTTCTTCGAGGATGATTGCTCTTGGTTCGTCTTGCTATTTTATCGATCATTTTCTTGTATATCTTCTTTCCTTTAAATTGGTTGGTAGTGGATTTGTCTCCGCCTAACTACATGTATAAATGATAAATTCTTGAGTTGATTATGATATTATTCTTTATTGTTGTGGATGAGATTTACTTATCATGGTTTTACTGTATTTTACAGCTTATGTATACATACGGGGTTCCATACATTAGAGTATACTTCGTATGTATACAGCTGGCATGTTTATGTACTTAGTCCTAAGTATTTTGGGACTGGTGCGTTACAACGTTGCTCGATGATTTGAGTTAGTAAAAAATAATGCGACTTGAGGAAAATATGTTGCGTGATGACTTAAGATAAACAGATGAACATACATGATTTTGAGTTTTAAAGAATTGATCATGTAACTAGTTCGAGAGATAATGATCGAATTTGATCTTGAATGTTGAGGAGATTGTGGTAATCCAGTTCAGATGATAGCATCAGTTGTACGACTCGAAGTTCGATGCAAAAGAAGATCGTCAGAGTATGTGCATCATCGATGGTATTGAGGCGTATCAAAGATCGATGTGCAATAACTTAAGGGTACTCTAATTCGAAGAATGACGATCGTGTAAAATTTTATTGTTTCAATGGATTCTATACTTGGGATTTTGATAGAAATGAATGTTGAGATAAAAACGAAAGCGTTTTGATAATTTCGTTGATAACCACAACGTTGACATTCTTGTCTTGTGCAAGCGCAACTCCAGCCTCACACATGCGTCACGTCGGATTAAGGCAATCATTCTGCAGGAATGCTGGCATGGTAATTCTTGTCCAGCGTGAATGATCGAACTTGCGAAAGATTATGGCGTGGCAATTGGATTGTTTTGACTTGTGGTTTGATGCGAAGGTGAATTCGAGGATGGTTCAGACTTGGGATTGACGATTAAGTAAGTTTGTAGATTAAGTAGATCCAATCTGCGTATCAAGAATGAATTAATATAGACTCAAGTCAAGAGTTACGTCCCGATGAGAATGATTTTCTACGGGAGCGTTGGCAAGGTGATTTCATGTCTAGCGTGAATAATCGGACTTGCGGAAGATTGGAACGTGACATATTGTTATGCTCGACGACCTCGTGATCGAATACGTAAATTGTGTTGTATGACTTAGAGAATATGGTATAAGAATTATGGTTTTGTAACAAATCGTGCCGTAGTGTACTTAAGTTGGACAGGTGGATTATATCGAACATATTTGTAGAGATAGACTACGCAAACTGCTAGTTTGGACGTACGATATGGATATGCCGTAGACTGGGTTGAGCATATGAACTTACCGTATGATGGCTTTGCTGAACGACTCGGATCCCTGGGATTGAACGCCGCGAACGCGAATAGGAGGAATCTATGCTCGAAGTTTAGAAATCGGAGTTATGCGAGCTTGGGTAGAAACCCCGTACTATCAAATTTGGTTTGACCTTAGGATGGGGTCAGTGTTGATATTATTGTTTGGGAACGGTGATTCCAATATTGACGATTGACTTTAGCCTGGAGAGATGGCCTAGCGGTTAGGCAAAATGTTGCTATTTCGATAGGTAGCATCGGTACGAGAGATCTTGAGGATTGATAGGATTGGATAATAGTATTGGTGGATAGAATAAATCAAATATGTGGAATTGGATTCACTATCACCAGGCTTGGTTGAAATGCATATATATCAGGGACGCCTTAAATATGTGCACGATCTATCTAAGTGATGTGTTGAATTTAGGTAAGACGAAAGGAACGGGGAGGTATCAAGGATTTTGAAATCGTGTGTTTCACAGAAAAACATTTGATGGTAGTACGATCGTTGGATTCAATGAGCTTGAATGTTGATTAATCAGGTGGTTTATCCTAGAACCAAGTTGTCATGTGCGGGATGAGTATAAGTTACCTAAGTTGAGATATAGTTGTTCGATGTGAAAAATAACTAAGACATGAGCACGGCTCGGATTGAAGAAACGCATAGGCGAAGTGTGTGCGAGAATAGTTGGATGTTAAATCAAAGTGATAAGTCGATGAGCGTGTACTCAGTAAGTTTCGAGGACGAAATTTTTTTTGAGTGGTGTATAATGTAATGTCCCGTCCCGTTTAGTTCAATCGGAGGAATCAAAATGCCAATGGTATTGGACATAGCCATGCAACGGCTTGCTCGAAGTCCTACTCCGCCAAGGCAACTCCTCGCTCAGGTGGGTGGCTTCGGTGAACTTGCCTCAGCTTAGACTTCACACTAATAAAAATAAAGTTTTCAATTGCACAAGCAAGCTTGATAATAAAAGTGACGAATCCACATAGCTAAGAAAATAATCCTAAGTTAGGTCAGATTGAGTTAGAATATGGAAAGGTCCTACGGTCGGCTTAGAATCGTACACGACGTACTTTCAAAATAACACTCGGTCCTTCGTTCCGTGGCTTGGGAGAAGAAAGCTTGGGAGAAGAAAAGTTGGTTTATGTTGCCACAAGCTATGAACTTAGCATAAGTCATAGGCGTCGCACGTACAAATGCTTGATAAAGCATGCACTGTCCTACCATCCAATGCTTGGCATAGCAAAAGTGTCCCACAAGTCTCAATACACGTTTCTACGGTGCAAGGCTTGGCATAGCCTTTGCTCGTCCTACGGGTTAAGTTATTGCACGATTGAGTTAGAAAAAAGTTATGTCGGGCTATCGTAGTCATAGCAAGCACTGTCCCACGATTTCTGTGGTTGTCATAGACACATAGTCCCACGATCTCAAAGCTCGTCATATGGAGTATGACTTGTGCAATAGTGTCATACAAAATACAAGTTGGTTTAAGGCACGATCTACGGTTGGTTCAAAGATAAGTTTGCCACGGTCTATGACACGTATAGAACACGTTTTGTTCAAAGTTATGTTGGAAGGCTATGAATTAGCCATTCATAAGTTGAGTCAATAAGAGTATGGAAACACTAGGAAATATGTCGGGACTGTATGTCAGTCGCCGAGGAGAAGTATGTCGGGACTGTAGGTCAGTCGTCGAGGCAATCCTGGTTTGGGCTCTACAAAAAAAGTATGAAAAGTAAAGAAGTGAAGCAAAGGAAGTAAGTTATGATGGTTAGGCCGTGCATTTACGTTGAGTCTAGAAGTTCTCGTAGCGCGGTCATGTATAATTTGTGCACAAGATTTTGCACCTTCGATTCGGTAGCCTGGGGCTACAGGACCGTCTTGGCCTAGGATGGAAGTATGGTAGTTAGGAAAGAACACGCCGCGGTGATTCGAGGACTTGAGCAGTGCTAGCTACCCTTAGCTGCAAGGGTCTCGTCTGTACCAGCTACATGTCCAAGATGGCTTGAATTGCCAGTGACCTTTTATATAGACAAGTTGGTGTGCTTAGCGGCAATCCGCATGTACGGTGTCGGTCGAATAAAAGGAAGTACAAGCACGGTATGAGTTATGTCAAAAATGGTATGCACAGTTGCAACACCAGTATGGAGCCTAAGATTTGGCTAAATAAAGACACGTGCTTCGGCACGAGATGCGGCGTCGAGTATTAAGTCGTTTACTCAGAGTTGCATTAGTCGGATTTGAGTCTTTCGAGTTAAGTCAGGAAGGGTCATAAGGAAAGTTGGGTTAAGTTATATTGAGTTGTGAGGCATGGCCTCGATATCGTAGCACGAATAGAGTTTATGGCATGGCCATGTTGTTGCATCTCAAGTACGGGTCGAAAGGAAAGCACAAGTTGACATGTTGATTTTATTGTCACAAGAATGGTACAGAGACACAAGATAAATAAGTTATTGGTGCAATAGCATGGTGATGGACTAGAGACACAAATAGGCCAAGGGTTTATGTCCTAAACTCGATCCTAAGACAAGAATAGAAAGACAATCATAAAGGTTTTATGTTGCACAAAGTAAATGAACGTGTTGGTTTTGTATGTGTGGACGAGGAGCTCACACCACCAGTACGGTTGTGTACTGACACCCACACAGTTTTCATGTGCAGGCACAAGTAGAAGATCGTTCGGCACGTAGCTCGCTTGGATGCGTCGAGGCATGGAGTTTCTTGGCATTTCGAGGCATGCAACCGCACGGAGTCGAAACTTATACGGGACATAATGTATGGACATCGCCTTCTGAAGCATTCGCTGGTTTGTCATGTTATATTGAGAGATGAAAGAGAGCAGAGTGACTTGTAAACAGAGATAAAAGTGAGCTTGAGCGACTTGTAATCTTGGCCTTGCACCTATGTAATCTTATATTCATTATCAATAAAAAGACTGGATTTTGGTTTTTGTACTCATGTTGCCTGTTATTCAAATTTTCTGCTTGGGACTTCTGTGCGACGATCTCGTCGCTGTAGAAGCCTAAAAAGTATGAACATCATCATGCTCTACTCATAATTGGTGCCAGCATTCAAATAATCAAATGGCGCCAGACAACAGATGGCGCGTGACATCAATTGGCGCTGGCTAACACATGACAAGCTTCCTCGAAAAGCTGAAACAGTTTTCATCATGACTGACAGCACGTCAGTCGAGGAAAATTTGTTCAAATCCCGAGCACGCGACGCTCGAAGAGATATGTCAGATTTTTTATAATGATTAACAACTGTCTCGCACCATTTGTAGTTGGCGCTAGATAATCATTCAGAAAGGCACTAAATCAGCAATTAGCGCCTGGCACCACCCAACAGTTGGCGCTATTTGATCAAATCATCCAGAAGCAGTTAGATGACGTGGCGCACATGCCACAAATCTCGAAGAATGTATACGTGATGCTGCCCATGACCAAGAGCATCTCCATCACAGAATGGCACTCATCCAACCAGTTAAACCAACCGTTCGTGCGACTGGGTGAATGGCACGCCAATTGCAGTGTATGCCAATTAGGATAACTACTTAACAGTTATCTCTAAACTATTTAAATAGAGTTTCAAATCACTTCACAAGCATCACTAATGATCATAATCTCCTGAGCACTTGCTGCAGCACTCTCCAAAGACTTTCTTCTTCGACATCGCATCATCTAAAGGATAAAGTGATCATCTTCTGATCAGATTCCTACAGTTGTACTTCCCCCAGAGATCAACTTGTACACACTCTTCTCAGTTTGTAATCAAACATTTTTGGTTTTTGAAAACAAAATGACGACTCTACTGGGGACGACTTTTTCCTCCGACGAGAAAGTGATAACTCACTGCAATATTGTGTTGGTCGGCACGATGCAGAAGACTCTGGTCGTAAAAGTCGACCAAACTGCCTACGAAGCCATGATTGGTGCAGGTGGTGCCAAGCGCGCCACCACTGTTGCTGCTAAGAATAGGGCACGCGCCATCTGTACTCCAAAGTCCTTTAGTGCACCAATGATAACTTTTGTGCCAAGATTGGAGAAAAGCTCTGTAGCTACTTCCTCTTCCTCGCCAATTTTGAAATTGGTAGAGAGTGCTCTAACCACTACCCTGGCGTCAACCAGGGGATAGTGCCACATGGCCACTTCCTCTTTTTTGCTAATTCTAAAATTGGTAGAGGGTGCGCCAGTCATGACCCTAGCGCCAATCAAGGGACATCGCCCCATGGATACTCCCTCTTCCTCCCCAGTTCTAAACTTGGTGGAGAGTACACCAAGTACTACCCTGGAGCAGAACAAAGGAAAATGTCCTATGGACAATCCTCACTTCTCTCCAGTTCTAAACTTAGTGGAGAAGTTACATATCACTGCCCCTACGCAGAATAAAGGAAAGCGCCCCATGGCCGATCCTTATCGTTCCCCAGTCCTGGATTTGGTAGGGAATGTATCTGATTGTGCCTCTGTGACAATCAATGCGAGAACACTTATGAGAAGAAAGTCTATTTCTCTTGGCAGAGACAATCAAATTAATGCCAAAGACTCTTCTCGAAGTCCATCTTGTGCTACCCATCTGCGTCGCGCCAAACGCTCTCGAATAATATTCACAGAACAACATGGCATCCTGCTCACTCCTTATGGCCAGCGTCAATCAAGCTAGAGCCAGGATCTTCCTACCATGGGCATTTCAAGAATTAAATAGGAAAAACTGAGGATGTCTCAGACAGATAGCCAGGTGGCACATGACTCTGATATGCGCACTTACCTGAACCAGCACAGAACACCATCAAGCCTGCATCAAGAACAATCTGCGCCATCTACTAAGTTGCACACAGGAAGAGTTTCTCATATCAAGAATCATCTCACCTATGCCAATGAGCTCAGTACTTTTCTCTTTACACAGGGAACAAAGTATCTCAAGAACCGAAATCATGTTCCTAACATCATCAAGGAATATGTACCTCCGACTTCTCCTTATCCTGTCACTATAACTGATCTTTGCGAACTTGTACAAAAGCAGAAGATCGTAAGACCATCTCATCCACCTGTAACTCCACATCAGATATATCACTGTAATCATCACCATGAAGTAGTGCTCAAATGTTGCTGTCAATCAGCGAAACGGTCTGTCTTCTACCGTTTGAACTATACTCGGACTCCTAAACTCATTATGGTGGACGAAGATGAGTTTCTATATGCTTCGGTCAACATGTCATCCCGAAGTACCGGGGTGGAAAACGTCCAAAACATAATGCATCCCATAATCCCAGTCAGCAATACCTGGATAGTATCCGTGACTCTGGTGAAGGGGTCTACCAAAACACCAGATCAAGAAATTGAGACCTACTCGGTCAAAGGAATCTCCCCTCTCCTAATCTTAGGGATGTCCTCAGTCAGAGAAATCCTCTTGATTCTGACCAAGAAACAATCGGTCAAATGAATCTTCCTTTCGACCAGGAAATAATCGGTCAAAGAAATCTTCCTGATTCTAACGATGATTTCTTCGATCAAAGAAATATTCCCAGTCTTTATCCTGGGGGTAGTTCCTTGCATGACTTCGACGTCGATAGTGAGAGCTTTGAGTGGACTATCTTTTCCACCAGCTCATCATTGGTAGCCAGAGAAGTAACCGCTTATGTCACTATTGAAGAACAAGATGCATCAAACTCCGGCAGTCAAAAACTGTAACACCCAGTTTTCTAAATGATGGTAATTTTGAAATTTTGTGATTTTAATTATTTATTTATGATATTTAAATCATGAAATGATTTTTGGTGATTTTAGTTCATTTTAAAACTATTTAAAAACAATGACTTATGATTTTGATATGCTGCTAGTGAAAGCCTAGAGACTGTTTGACCTTGAGCCTAACCATGTGATTGGGATATTTATTTAGCATTTTTAGCCTAGAGATAATTTGGTCATTTTGACTTATTGGAATTGTTTGATTAATTATTGGATTGGTGGTTGTTAATTTTGACTTTTACAAGTTGCGACTTAAGAGACTAACCTAGATGTTAACTGTAGCTATGGTGACTTGAATAGCATGGTGGGACCCTAGTCTAACTTAAGTCAACCCAAGTTAAGTCATTTAGAATCAAGTTTCGTATAGGAGAATAAATGGTTAGGTTCATGGACTTTTGACTTAAGGAGTGATTTCCTTTACCATTGAAACTTGGCCCAAGCCCATTAGTCATAGCCCTAACCCTAATTTTATCCTTATTTGGCCAGCCACATTGGGATCCCCACCCTATATAATATCTCTTCCTATTCTTCTTGCCTCTTTTGTATCAAATCAACTTTTGGAAAATGAAAGGTATTGTCATTCTTCCCCAATCCATAACTATTCCATTCTAATTCCTTTTTGACTCTAGTTTCTAGCATTAGAGTCTAATCCTACTCTATTTTCTGTTCATGGAGAGAAATTTCAGTTTTGGTACAATTTGGAGATTTTGGCTAGCAAGGGGAACCATTCTATTTGGGGCTTTTTCTTGTCATTGACACACTATAGGTAAACCCTCTAGATTGTGTTTTAATTCTGATTTCTTTACATGGATGTGTAGATCAAGGTGTCCCCTAGCTGTCCCTCAAGTTTGGTAGGAAACCGTGTCCATTTCGTGTCCGTATCGGACACGTATCAATGTCATTACTTAGGTATTTGATGAAATGCCCCAATGAAGTTTTTCTTACTGTTTTTAAAAACTAATTTTACACAAATGTAGATCTATATGCGTGTTTTCATTCTTCCTAGGTTTAAACACGAATTCGTGTCGTATTCGTGTCAAAAACGACCGTGGACACGCTGCAGGAGACACTACACGAGGATCGTGATGTCCCCTGCTTCTCGGGCACTATAGCGGACACGACACAGCACGGTCTGACACAAAACTTGGTGGACACCTAGGCCACGTGTCTGACACTACACTGCCAAAATTTCATCGGTTATTATCGAGTATATTGGGAGAAATCCCACCTGCACTAAATTTACACTGTCACGCGCACACGCGAGCAGTGGCTCTGATACGCTCCTCGTTTGTCAACACGACGACACGTGGACTTGTGTCAGGGTCCTAGACGTGTATCCCTACCCTAGGCGAACACGTGGGCATGTGCACGTGACACTTGGTGCACTGTGTCGTGTCCACGAGACACTGGCATGCCCGCACAACACTGCACTATGTGTGCGTGTCCGTGTGTGTTCATGTGGGGTTGGACACTTTGTGTCCCATTGTATGGATACAAAATGACTCGTGTGACACGAGAATGATACTTTATCAACCTCCAATTTGATGTTTTATTGGTTTTGTGATTCCAATTTAGGGTTTGTTCATGTTCTCTGATACATGCTTGGTTTTTGTATATTTCAGAGTTTAAATATGAATTAAATTGATAAATAATGTTAATTTGATGATGTATTAACATATACACATATTCTAGTTATGTTTACACAGCTGAGATTCAATGATATACATGTTGGTTGTATTTGAGTTCATCCATTCGACTGATAAGCAAAAACTGAGAAATGGATATGCTACTAATACTTCAAAAATGAGTTGGGTTTAGATATGACTGAGTTGGGATTTTAATTCCTGTTTTCCTGAGATTTTCACATATGAGAATGAGATTGATGCATGCATAGTAAACTGAGTTTGCCGAAATCTAAACCTGAGAATTATCCCTTTATGTAAAAACTGAGAAGTTTCCCAATTTGTATAACCTGAGGATTGTTCCTATATGTAAATTAAGATGAATGATTGTATGCATGCACACACATGTTTACACATTACAACTGAGCATTGAATGGAACCTATCTATATGCACACAGTACATACATAACTGAACTATGATGTTTATCTACACACACACACTCTACTGAATTCAAAACTGAGAGCTAATATACACACACACTCATACATTAATTTCTCACACACACATGTACTCGAGACTTACACATCAACCACATACACATTGCACTAAACCTGAGACACCGATACATTACTGCTGCACTGATACCTAAACACACACACACATGCACTCTAAAACTGAGGTTTAATGACCACTTCACACACACAAATCTGAGATTAGAAGATTGCATGTTCAACCTGAGATTTAACTTGGGTTGAATAGTAAACTGAAATTGGTTTTGACTTGAACTCGGGATTAGGTTCGATGGATGTAATCAAACAGAGGATGTTGTATTAGTTTGATACGTTGAAACCTGAGAACAACCCCCTTTTCCTACTGTCCTTGACACTCTAGGTACACACACATGTAAACCCCTCACTTTTCACTCATTGCATATTCACCTCACACATAAACCATTCACATATCACTACATTAGATTCAAATGTTCACTGCATACTTGCATGTTCTGCATCACCCTTCCATTGATGCATTGATATAGCCTAACCATTAACCTATTGTTAAGTGAAATCCTATATGTAGCCCTATATACATTGATACCTTGTTAGCCTAAACATTGTTAATATACATTGCAACCTAGCCCTCTCTATCTCTCTAATTATATATATTTTTTTAGCCCTCTCTATCTCTATCTCTCTATCTCTCTAATTATATATATATATATATATATATATATATATATATATATATATATATAAAATATATATATATATATATATATATATATATATATATATATATATATATATATATATATATATATATATATATATATATATATATATATATATATGTTGTTTGCAAATGAATGAATGCATTGTAATATGTATACAAGGATAAATGTATGTATGTATGTATGTATAGGACTATGCAAATGAAAGCATGTAATGCAATGTATAATGCAAGATGATGAAAACCATGTATATACATCTATGTAATATGGAATATGTATAATTGTCTACATAGATGTATGTAATGTGTGTTAAATAGACATGTATGTATACATGATAGCCTATATTCATTCCTATGTGTGTGCCTATATACTTTGAGTGTATATGCCCATCTCTCTCTCTCTCTCTCTCTCTCTCTCTCTCTCTCTCTCTCTATATATATATATATATACATATATATATATATATATTTTATATATATATATATATATATATATATATATATATATATATATATATATATATATATATATATATATAGATGACTATAAACGTGCCTGGGAGCGGATCAAAAGACCCCTTAGAAAACCCCCTAAAAACCCCCCTCACTCTAATTCGTAATATTAATGTTAATATTAATGTTAATATTAATGTTAATGTTAATATTAATGTTAATATTAATATTAATGTTAATATTAATTTTTATTTTATTTTTTTTCTATTAATTTTAATGTTAATGTTAATATTAATGTTAATGTTAATGTTAATGTTAATATTAATATTAATTTTAATGTTAAATTTAATGTTAATTTTAGTATTTAATGTTAATATTAACATTAATATTAACAATAAATTACGGATTAGAGTGAGGGGGTTTTCAAAGGGGGGCTTTTGATCCGCTTCCTATATATATATATATATATATATATATATATATATATATATATATATATATATATATATATATATATATATATATATATATATATATATATTTTATATATATATATAAATATATATATATATATATATATATATATATATATATATATATATATATATATATATATATATATATATATAATATGTATATATGAAGATATATATAATAAGAAAATATATATATATATATATATATATATATATATATGAAGATATAAAATATATATATGAAGATATAAAATATATATGTATATATGAAGATATATATATGATTTTGTGTGTTTAACAGCTTTTGTTAGCCGTGTGTTTGTGTCTATGTGCTAGCCTAGGCTTGGTTAGGCTTAGTAAGACTTGCTGGGTTAGGATTAACCTAGTTGACCTAGTTTGACTAGTGTGGTTGACTAGAGTTGACCAAGTGTTGACTTTAGTCTAGTTTGACCTAGACAGCATGCAGATGTATTGTACATTTCATTTATCATCCCTGTATACAACTTGACTTGTGTTGCTCTGAATAGGAGTCAGATACCTCATCCCGGACAGTATATTAACTTCAGACATTCAGAAACCAGGCGAGTACATTCTCTTATCATTTCATAACTTACTTAGGATTATATTCCTGCTCTAGATTACCTTATTTGATGCTGTCACGATATTATCACGGATTGGTATTATATGGATCCCTACATTGAGATGTTATCCCCCTCGGGAGCATCGGATACTTCATGTTATGTGTTTCATGTACACATATTCCTCGCTCTCATGTTATTCATGTATACTCATGTGCTTCATTTACGTTCATGTACGCTCATGTACTCTCATGTGCTCTCATGTACGGCCATGTTCCTCATGTACTTCATGTGTAACCTATACTTCATGTATACCCCTTCATGGGCCTTCATGTGGAATTCATGTGCACTTAGTTCTGAGTCCTCATGTATACTTCATGTACACCCATTTATGGGCTTTCATGTGTAAATCATGTGCGTAACATAACTTGTCTGGATCCTTGTGTATTGATTGGGGTATGGGGGAGTATAAATAGTCATGTGAACAATTCCAAAGTAGTATAACCATGTGAGCCTCTTTAGTATATTCATGTGCAAATCCAGCCGTTCACATTCGACTTTGTACTCTACATCACTAGTCAATGATAGTTCTCGACTTATAGTAGATATTTCCATTACAGTTCTCTCATTTACATCATGTACATTCTTTCGGTTTTTATGTAGCGTACTCTCTTGTATGTTTATATTTTTTAACCTGTTATGATCTGCGTGAGATGTATTGTGCTCGCTCATGTCCTGACTGAACCTATTAAATATATTACAGAGGATGATGAGGAACCCTGCACCCCTTACTATGGAGCTTGCCTAGATGACACTCGCGACCTGGACCCTTGGGAGGTTCAGGCAGCTGCTGAGGATGATACCCATGCATAGTATAGATAGTTTAGACTATTCTTTCTTTTCATGTTAGTTGTTGTCTTTGATTTCAGAGTTATATTATTATGGAGATATTGAGATTTGTGTTTGTTAGCTTTGATTTATTTCACTTCTGTTTGTACCTCAGTTTTGAGAATTTTCTTATTTATTCCATCGTGCTATAATCTACCTCTAGATTGTGATTGAGTTGGACCTTCTATGACTTGGCCTCCAGTTGGAGAGTATTTCATATTATGTTAGCTATGTTCATGACCTAGAACAGCGTTCTATCGCCGACACTACGGCGTAGGCTGGACGTACCCACTTCTCGTGCCCCTACACTGGGTGCGGGTCGTGACACATTTTTAGTGGTGGCCCATGCAGGTCAAGTTTGTGTAGTGATATTCGAACTAGAGTATCACTACAGTCTGCAGTAGGATTAGGATTATTCTTGAGGTACTCAATCACATTAGGAAAAACTCTTAACTGAATTCCTGCCATCTAAATTCTTGTTGAAGATTGATTCCTTGAAATAACTGTCCTCCCTTGAATTATCATTTCTATCTCAGTATTGATTCCTTGTTGATCTGTCTCCAGGATGGTGATTGAGATACGATCGCATCGCTCTGGCCCAGCAGACGCTGGTGAGAGGTCTGCCACCCCTCGCCCGATTGTGGATGCTGGGACCATGGCACCTCCTATTTCTGCTCATATAGGAGCATCTGCAGCTTTTGGGAGTGCACCTCCACCTGTTAGGAGGTCTTTCCCCGTCATTCCGGATATGTTCCAACAGCAGCTACCTTCAGGGACAGTGGATGCGGCTTAGATATTTGCCCTTTTCCAGCAATTCCTGGAGACTCAGCAGCAAATGCAGCATAGCCAGTCTGTTGATTTCTGACAGAGCATAAACGATACCCACCAGTTGGTCAGGACGACAGTAGAGCTGGTGACTGCTCAGCCACTGGGAGGCCAGATGCAGTAGTATCAGCCGAAGACTCCAGACATCCAATCCTTTAAGAAGATGGGACCCGAGACTTCAAAGGTACAGAGGGCATCATATACGCTGACGATTGGATAGAGCATATTGAGGAGATATTTCGATTGGCGCAGATACCAGTTGGATTACAGATCGAGGCAGCAGCCAGTCAGATGCAGGACTTGGCCCGTACTTGGTACCAGACGGACCCGAGGGTTGGTACAGCCGGTCAGACTTGGCAACCTTCAAGAAACTGTTCAAGGAGAAATTCTTTCCCGATACAGCACTCGGTGCCTTGGAGGCGCAGTTCGAGAGTTTGGTTCAAGGGAACCAGACCATTGAGGAGTACGCCGGGGAGTTATGCTATTTGAGTAGATTCATTGAGGATCTTACTGAGGCCGGGAAGGCGAGGAGGTTCCGCAGGGGCTTGATCAGGGAGATCAGGTCGTATACCATGAGCAGCCGCGATGCCACTTTCGAGCAGATTCTGGTAGAAGCCATGGCAGCGGAGGACGATCTTAGGCTGAAGGAGAAGAGGACGCGAGAAACTCATGGAGCTAGTGGCAGTACGGGCCCGGCCAAGAGGCCCCACTTACAGATTCAACAGCAGTATCCGCAGTAGAGGCCCCACTTACAGATTCAACAGCAGTATCCGCAGCAGAGGCCCCACCTACAGATTCAGCAGCAGTATCAGCAGCCGAGGGTCTAGTTTCAGCAATATCAGTTTCAGGACCGTGTACCCTTTCAGCAGGTGCAGCAGCAGCAGAGGCAGCAACAGGCCCCGGGACAGCAACTTGTTATCCTTTGTCCTTTCTGTAAGAAACTAGGGCACGATTGGGGCGAATGCCGGAAGAGGCTGGGCAGATGTTTGCTTTGCGAAGGATCCGATCATCGGCTGAGAGAGTGTCCTGAGTCATTTGGACGAACAGTTCAGGAAGCAGGAGCTAGGGCTCCGGTGGACCAACATAAGGGATTACCCTTACCAACTCAGCAGCAGAGGTACATGTAGCATCAACAGTAGGCCAGAGGAGGCCAGCAGGGGCGAGCTTTCGCCATGACAGTCGAGGATGCACAAGCCATTGGAGATCTTATTGCAGGCTCCGTTCTTCTCGATTCCATTTTTGTAATTGCCTCTTACAACTGTCTTGAAATTCGATTCCATCTTATCCTTGTTGATTGATTAATTTTGTTCTATTGTTCTTGTGATATGATTGGTTTTCTTCTGAGATAAGTTATATAAGCTAGGTCACCTCAGTTATGGGATCTAGAATCTTCGATAGTCATGTTAGCTGGCATAGTAAGGACACATAGTCAAATTTTGGACGTATTTTTCTGGTGTAGGAATTTAAGGTTTTTGCTGCCAAGCATGCGGCAATGCAAAATTTTTAAATATCATGATTCTAGAGGTATGTACCTTAGTCAAGGACTCTGTGTTTATCGTAGCCTTGCTCACTAGCATGATGAAGATTCTCAGTATCATGATTTTGGACAGACGCATATGATTGTCGAACTGTATGATTTGAGACTATGATTGTGGGGGTGTTTGACCTAGAAGGAGTACTAGCATCTTAATTTCGAAGACAAAATTTTTCTAAGGAGGGTAGACTTGTAACACCCAGTTTTTTAAATGAGGGTAATTTTGAAATATTGTGATTTTAATTATTTATTTATGATATTTAAATCGTGATATAATTTTTTTGGTGATTTTTAATCATTGTAACACCCTAGAGACTGTCTGACCTAGAGCCTAACCATATGATTGGGATATTTATTTATCATTTTTAGCCCAGGGGTAATTTGGTCATTTTGACTTATTGGAATTATTTGATTAATTATTGGATTGGTGGTTGTTAATTTTGACTTTTACTAGTTGCGACTTAAGAGACTAATCTAGATGTTGACTCTAGCTATGGTGACTTGAATAGCATGGTGGGACCCTAGTCTAACTTAAGTCAACCCAACTTAAGTCATTTAGAATCAAGTTTCGTATAGGAGAATAAATGGTTAGGTTCATGGACTTTTGACTTAAGGAGTGATTTTCTTTACCATTGAAACTTGGCCCAAGCCCATTAGTCATAACCCTAACCCTAATTTTATCCTTATTTGGCCAGCCACATAGGGATCCCCACCCTGTATAATATCTCTTCCTATTCTTCATGCCTCTTTTGTATCAAATCAACTTTTGGAAAAGGAAAGGTATTGTCATTCTTCCCCAATCCATAACTATTCCATTTTAATTCCTTTTTGACTCTAGTTTCTTGCATTAGAGTCTAATCCTACCCTTTTTTCTGTTCATGGAGAGAAATCTCAGTTTTGGTATAATTTAGAGATTTTGGCTAGCACGGGGAATCATTCTATTTGGAGCTTTTTCTTGTCATTGACACATTATAGGTAAACCCTCTAAATTGTGTTTTAATTCTGATTTCTATGCATGGGTGTGTAGATCTTGGTGTCCCCTAGCTGTCCCTCAAGTTTGGTAGAAAACTGTGTCCATTTCGTGTCCGTATCGGACACGTATCAATGTCATTACTTAGGTGTTTGATGAAATGCCCCAATAAAGTTTTTATTATTGTTTTTAAAAACTAATTTTACTCAAATGTAGATCTATATGTGTGTTTTCATTCTCCCTAGGTCTGAACATGAATACGTGTCGTATTCGTGTCGAAAACAGCCGTGGACACGCTGTACGAGATACTGCACGAGGATCATACTGTCCCCTGCTTCTCGGGTACTGTAGCGGATACGACACAGCACGGTCTGAAATGAAACTTGGTGGACACCTAGGCCACGTGTCTGACACTACACTGAAAAAATTTCATAGGATATTATCGAGTAGATTGGGAGAAATCCCACCTGCACTGAATTTACACTGTCACGCGCACACGCGAGCAGTGGCTCTGATACGCTCCTCATTTATCGACACGGCGACACGTGGACTCGTGTCAGGGTCCTAGACGTGTAGCCCTACCCTAGGTGAACATGTGGGCATGTACACGTGACACTTGGTACACTGTGTCGTATCCACGAGACACTAGCATGCCCGTACGACACTGCACTATGTGTGCGTGTCTGTGTGTGTTCATGTGGGGTTGAACACTTCGTGTCCCATTGTATGGACACGAAATGACTCATGTGACACGAGAACATGTGCACGATACTTTATCATCCTCCAATTTGATGTTTTATTGGTTTTGTGATTCCAATTTAGGGTTTGTTCATGTTCTCTGATACATGTTCGGTTTCTGTAAATTTTAGAGTTTAAATATGAATTAAATTGATAAATAATGTTAATTAGATGATGATTTTACATATACACATACTGAGTTATGTTTACACAGCTGGGATTCAATGATATGCATGTTGGTTGTATTTGAGTTCATCTATTCGACTGATAAGCAAAAACTGAGAAATGGATTTGTTACTGATACTTCAAAAATGAGTTGGGTTTAGTTATGACTGAGTTGGGATTTCGATTCCTGTTTTCCTGAGATTTTCACATATGAGAATGAGATTGATGCATAGTAAACTGAGTTTGCCTAAATGTAAACCTGAGAATTATCCCTTTATGTAAAAACTGAGAAGTTTCCCAATTTGTATAACCTGAGGATTATTCCTATTTGTAACTTAAGATGAATGATTGTATGCATGCACACACATGTTTAGACATTACAAATGAGCATTGAATGGAACCTACCTATATGCACACAGAACATACATAACTGAACTATGATGTTTCTCTACACACACACTCTAATGAATTCAAAACTGAGAGCTAATGTACACACACACTCACACATTGATTTCTCACACACACACATGTACTCGAGACTTACACATCAACCACACACACATTGCACTAAACCTGAGACACCTATACATTACTGCTGCACTGATACCTAAACACACACACACATGCACTCTAAAACTGAGGTTTAATGACCACTTCACACACACACACACGAATCTGAGATTAGAAGATTACATGTTCAACCTGAGATTTGACTTGGGTTGAATAGTAAACTGAAATTAGTTTTGAATTGAACTCGGGATTAGGTTCGATGGATGTAATCAAACTGAGGATGTTGTATTAGTTTGATATGTTGAAACCTGAGAACAACCCCCTTTTCCTGCTGTCCTTGACACTCTAGGTGCACACACATGTAAACCCCTCACTTTTCACTCATTGCATATTCACCTCACACATAAACCATTTACATATCACTACATTAGATTTAAATGTTCACTGCATACTTGCATGTTCTGCGTCACCCTTCTATTGATGCATTGATATAGCCTAACCATTAACCTATTGTTAACTGAAATCCAATATGTAACCCTATATACATTGATACCTTGTTAGCCTAAACATTGTTAACATACCTTGCAACCTAGCCCTCTCTATCTCTCTATCTCTCTAATATATATATATATATATATATATATATATATATATATATATATATATATATAGCCTAACCATTAACCTATTGTTAACTGAAATCCAATATGTAACCCTATATACATTGAATGCATTGTAATATGTATACAAGGATAAATGTATGTATGTATAGGACTATGCAAATGAAAGCATGTAATGCAATGTATAATGCAAGATGATGAAAACCATGTATATACATCTATGTAATGTGGAATATGTATAATTGCCTATATAGATGTATGTAATGTGTGTTAAGTGGACATGTATGTATACATGATAGCCTATACTCATTCCTATGTGTGTGCCTATATACTTTGAGTGTATATGCCTCTATATATATAGATGCCTATAAGTGTGCCCTATATATATATATATATATATATATATATATATATATATATATATATATATATATATATATATATGATTTTGTGTGTTTAACAGCTTGTGTTAGCATTGTGTTTGTGTCTATGTGCTAGCCTAGGCTGGGTTAGGCTTAGTGAGACTTGCTGGGTTAGGACTGACCTAGTTGACCTAGTTTGACTAGTGTGGTTGACTAGAGTTGACCAAGTGTTGACTTTAGTCTAGTTTGACCTAGACAGCATGCAGATGCATTGTACATTTCATTTATCATCCCCGTATACATCTTGACTTGTGTTGCTCTGAATAGGAGTCAGATACCTCATCCCGGACAGTATATTCACTTCAGACATTCAGATACTAGGTGAGTACATTCTCTGATCATTTCATAACTTGCTTAGGATTATATTCCTGCTCTATATTACCTTATTTGATGCTGTCATGATATTATTACGAATTGGTACTATATGGATCCCTACATTGAGATATTATTTCCCTCGGGAGCATCGGATACTTCATGTCATGTGTTTCATGTACATCATGTTTTCCTCACTTTCATGTTATTCATGTATACTCATGTGCTTCATGTACGTTCATGTACACTCATGTACTCTCATGTGCTCTCATGTACGGCCATGTTTCTCATGTACTTCATGTGTAACCTATACTTTATGTATACCCCTTCATGGGCCTTCATGTAGAATTCATGTGCACTCAGTTCTGTGTCCTCATATATACTTCATGTACACCCATCTATGGACTTTCACGTGTAAATCATGTGCGTAACATAACTTGTCTGGGTCCTTGTATATTGATTGGGGTATGGGGGAGTATAAATAGTCATGTGAACAATTCCAAAGTAGTATAACCATGTGAGCCTCTTTAGTATATTCATGTACAAATCCAGCCGTTCACATGTCGACTTTGTACTCTACATCACTAGTCACTGATAGTTCTCTACTTATAGTAGATATTTCCATTACAGTTCTCTCTTTTACATCATGTACATTCTTTTAGTTTTCATGTATCGTACTCTCTTGCATGTTTATATTTTCTAACCTGTTATGATCTGCGTCAGATGTATTATGCTCACTCATGTCCTGACTGGACCTGTTGAAAATATTACAGAGGATGATGAGGAATCCTGCACCCCTTACTATGGAGCTTGCCTAGATGACACTCGCGACCTAGACCCATGGAAGGTTCAGGCAGCTGCTGAGAATGATACCCATGCATGGTATAGATAGTTTCGACTGTTCTTTCTTTTCATGTTAGTTGTTGTATTTGATTTCAGAGTTGTATTATTATGGAGATGTTGAGATTTGTGTTTGTTAACTTTGATTTATTTCACTTCTGTTTGCACCTCAGTTTTGAGGATTTCCTTATCTATTCCATCGTGCTATATTCTACCTCTAGATTGTGATTGAGTTGTACCTTCTGTGACTTGGCCTCCAGTTGGAGAGTATTTCATATTGTGTTAGCTATGTTCATGACCTAGAACAACGTTCTACCGCCGACACTGCGGCGTAGGCTGGACGTACCCACTTCTCGTGCCCCTACACTGGGTGCGGGTTGTAACAATAACAAAAGATTGCTGCATTAGAGGCTAACTTTAAAACCATGGCTGAAATGGTTACAAGTATGCATGCTGTGATTGTAGCACAACATACTGTTCTGCCGATTGCGAATCCAATTCCAACCCAAAAACATGTAGCAGCATCTGTCCCTGTCAATATTAGTCTGGGGTGCAATCTTCCCACAATGCTACTATACCCGCTCAGGTTACTCTAAGTCAGTCTGGTGCTGGGAGTGGTGCTTATCATATAGTTCTGCCTCCTAACACATCGAATCAGTCTACTGCTCCCCAAGCCTCGAGAGATACCCTGGAGGTAGTAAAGTTTTTGCGTAACCAGTTCGAAGCCTTCAAGTAGAAGGACGGCCTGCAGAAGTTAGGGATCAAGCAACCCTACCCTGTAGAGTGGAAGGAAGCTCCGTTTCCACCTGCGCACACGCCACCAACCATTATGCTGTTTGACGGCAGCTCATCTCCGAGTTTGTATCTCAATCACTTCGAGGTAATGACTGACCAACTCCAACCAAATGATGCTCTACTCACTAGAGTATTCGTCGGGTGCGGCCTATGACTGGTATCATAGTTTACCAGATGGTTGCATAACATCTTTTGCAAGATTCAAGCAAATGTTCATGGAACGATTCTATGAGGGAACAAATGACATGACCATGTCGACCCTCTTCAAAATCAAACAACCGCCTAATAAAACTGCAGAACATTTCATCGAGCGCTTCCATCGTGAGGAACTCAAAATGCCTCTGGGTACTCTAGATGCACTAACAATAGATACATACAAATCAAATTTGTTACCTATAGTCAGCATGCGGACTGGACCTACGCAATTCCAAGACTGGGCCTCCTTCATAATAAGTGCCAGGGCAACCGAAGACAATGCTGACAAGTTCAAACAACTAGGCATCTAGATGCCTAATCTTGAAAAAGATGAACATTCTGCAACCAACAACGGTGGTCATCAGAATAGCCGCAAAGGCAAAGAAGCTTTAGCCATCAATGTGAAAGGCAAAGAAGCTTTAGCCATCAATGTGAGTCAGTCAACACCTACCACGATGGCACCTACCACGATGGCACCCCCACGATAGCAGTTACAAGATGTCAGAGCACCAAATATACAATAGTAAGGCATCCCATACATTACATATTTGTATGATCATGAAGCTAGTCATACAAAATGTGAAGACTAGCAAGAGTTTCAGTCATATATGATCAACCCTAGGATTTGTGGATCATGCTACAGCCCGTAGGCAGACAGTAAGTAAAGTGCAATCGAGCTAACACGTGCTCGTCGGCTAAACGCCACAAAAGAATACTTTTATAATAGAGTGGGAGAGCAAAAATAAAACCTACTCGTTGCCAGGGTTACGCCTGGTGGTCACCATCTGGCTGGAAGGTAGGGAGATCCTCTGGAGCTGCTCCAGTATTTGGCAATACAAAACCAGCTGGCTCAGATCCCATAAAGAGCAAGTGCCACAAAGGAGGCTTCACTTAAGAACTAAAACCAGCATATCAGAACATAAAATAAGAAAGATAATAATAAGACATGAAATCTAAATAGAACAATAATTGTCAAGAGGATGGAAAATTATTTCGATCAGTTATAGATAAAGTAAGCATAAAAATCATGTTCCGAAGTAGCCAAGTACTGGAACAAGACAGGGCTTGGACTGGTTAGACTCCATCCAACATTCACAGCCATACAATAAGTACGGCTTGATACTTTAACTAACTAGGGTTATCACAGGCCTAGTTACTAGCAAGATACAATGAGATGTTCCAACAGCCACAAGCCCTGCAGACCAACCAGGTTATCCAGACGAAATTAGGGGTTGAGTTCATGTGGGTACATCGTCCAAGAAATACATGTACCCTAAGTAGCATGGATGGTGCAACACATGACAGTGTGCTAAAAATGTGCCCTACTGGACGGCAGGCTACAAATCCCATGATGGCGCGTCCAGATAACGGGATTGCCAGTAGCTGAAAAATCTCTTTATGACTACTGGATTATTCTAATTATTAGCCTTAGTCAGTTTCAGTAGGTACCCCTGACCATGGTACTCAGGGGTCCATGTCCTAGACATGATGTAAGACAATACTGGTTCACTTATACAAACACAATCGTCTACGGTGTCCAGGCCATATACATTCTTGTCATGTTATGCTAGCCGTCGCAACAGCATTCAATAGTTTCCATCATGCATACTTGTCATATCATGCCATGTCATGTCACGTCAAATTACTAGTTATACCATGCCGTGTACTAATTCGTGATTATCAAGTTCATGACAAAAGGTGCAAGAACATAAAGGACAAGCGGGGTACACCAAGGGGCTCAAAGTCTCTACGGTAGCAAAACTACGCTAGGCCAAGGGGGCCCTGAGCATAAAATAGCTTTACGCAGAAAAGACCAAGGAAAGACAGCTCTACGCGAGCGAGATTACACTCAGGCGAGACTCTACGCGAGCGGGGCTGCACGCGAGCGAGACCCTACGCGTAGAATTTGGATCAACTCAGCATAGAACAGAGTACGCTGGCACGTAAGCACGTATGCGTAAAGAAAAAACACTACGCTGGCACTTAAAATATATGGGCGTAAAGGGACAACACTACGCGGGCACGTAAACACGTGTGCGTAAAGGCTTCGCCTTCTCCCCAAGGCCGAGACATGCTACCATGGGACTCGAGAAACTCAAGAACCCTATCTCGGCCAAAACTTGGTGAAATCCAACCATTCAAAAGACAAACTTGCGTAAAATCGAAAATCCTACTTCATGGAACTCTCAATCTCCGGAAACCACTATGTTTAGTAGATCAAACCATGAAGATTCGAAAAAAATGCTAAAACCTAGATCTACAAAAATTTATGCATCCTAGTGAAAAATGCAAAGTTCTAAACTATTCTGAGGCCACGAGAAGAAGCTACTGGAACCATAAAAATGGGTTCTCAAGTGGAAGCAAGGTGCACTTGCCTATTGTAGGTGTTCGGTGGAGAAGAAATAAGAAAGAAGAAGAGGAGTTAATAAGAAATGAATGAGGAGAGAGAAGGGTTGTTGGGTTAATAAATGATGGATGGTGGTAGGTAGGGGTTTGCATACTAACCCAAACCGAGCCAAACCAAGCCGAACCCAACCGAACCCAATGCATGTCAAAGCCAAAATAGACCACACGAATCATGAAATGATAACTAACCCATGCCAATGCAAAAACCCAAGACTAGCCACCCAGGACAAGTCGGAATACGGGTCCGAGATACTTACACGTATACTAAAATATGTATAAAGCAATCCGAGGGTGACAACTCTACCCTCCTTAAAAGAATTCCATCCTCAGAATTTAATCAAGAGGCTAGAGAGGTCGAGCAAGCTATACTAATCACAAGCAGGTTATAACTAGGCAATCAATCAAGCAATCATTCATGCAAGCAATGAAGTTGAAGGCATAAGGCATAAGAAGACATTATACCTTACGAGTCAAACAGGTGTGGATATCGCGATCGGATATCATCCTCATGCTCCCACGTTGACTCACCCAAAAAGTGATGACCCCAAGCAACACGGACTAACTTGATAGTCTTGTTCTTGAGTATCTTCTCTCTTCGGTCCAATATGGATACGGGTCTCTCTTCATACGAAAGGTTGGCACCAACAACCAATTCCGAATGATCGAGGATATGACTCGGATCCGGGATATACTGTCGCAATTGGGATACATGGAAGACATCATGCACCTCACGTAACGATGGCGGAAGAGCGAAACTTCTATTCAAGTATTGGCCCAGGATTTGGTGGCCAAGGAGGATCAAGCTATTGCTGAGGGTAGCGGTCACCAAGATAATAGTGATCAAAGCCCTAGTGATGCTAATCAGAGCTTCAAGGAACTGCCAAGCAGTGAAGACTCTGATATTAAAGTTGAAGGCGATGAAGGCCCAGGTGATAATGAAGATGAGGATGAAGATGTTGACATCGAAGGAGATATCGACATTGAGGGCGATAAGATCTCTAATAATGATAAGAAGGATGATGCTGATAACGAGGGTAATGAAAACCCTAAAGAAGTTGATGCTAAGGAGATTCAAACCCCAGCTGAACGCATCTTTGAAACAAAGGGGGCAGAGGTGGCAGCCCCAGGTGACCAGGCTAAATTCACGTCAAGTGGTTCTAAAGCTGGTAGTAGCCACGCGGTCGTCTCTGAAAACACCATTATGAGGCTTATTACGGAGTAAGACACTACGCCTCGTGAGACTCCATATGTGCAGCCAGACTCAGGTAAAATTTTGAATTTATTCACCATTGCTTCTTTGTTATTGTTTGACATGATATATAATGATTATGCTTTTTGATCGCAGAGGGTCACGTGGGGACCATTACTGTAGCCCCATTGGCGTCTATAGCTTTCAGCTTTAGAACCCTACGATTGATGGTTCTGAAATCGTAATACCAGGAGTGTTCTCTACATCAGCTGGAGCTGGAGCACTGATAGTCGGAGGTTCTGGAGATAAAGATATATCAATACAAATTTCCACAGGATCAACATCAAGTAACTCTTGCTGAATAGAAAGAGTTAACACATCACCTTGTGAAGAAGAAACGCCTTCGGGCGACAACGACAATGTTCCTTGGCTAGGAGATTGTTCTGGAGAAGAAGATGCGGGAGAAAATGCAGTTTTTCTACCCCGAGCTTTCGTGGACAATAGCTTCCTCTTGGCCGAATGCTTGAATAACGGCTGAGGAGACGCTACAACCATCTCAGTGAGAATAGACGGTTGAGGCTGTATTTCTTTAGAAGCAGGTTATTCTTTGCTTGTCTCCACTTCAGCCCCTATACTCTTTCTTGTGAATGGAGATGGAGTTGAACCCCTGAGTGAAGTAGTTATGTCGGGTGACAAACCGAATTCTATTTGCTGTGTCTGTAGTCTAGTCCTGACTCTGGGCTTCTCAACGGCGGTTGTCTCTTTTGTCTTATTCTTTCCTGCAGCAGGAGAAGGAGGAGTATCTTGGGCTGACTGGGTGGAGGCCCCAACTTTTTGCTTCTTCGCAACCTTCTTGGCAGGAGATTTCTCTTTATGTTTCCTAATAAGGCTGCTCAATGGATCCTGAACTTCATCAACGGGACCCGTATTCACAATTTCTAGAGGATCCTCGGCAGGGACATTCTCCTCAGCTTTAGTTAAGATTATGGTAGCCGCGTCCCCATTGAATGTTTTTCGTGCTCCGATGAAACTGTCATTTAGCAAATAACCTTCAAAGTAGGTGTTGGCTGAAGTATAAAAACACGCATATGAACTTAATATGCACGGACCGTTTTCAACAGTGGTAAAAGGCATGGTGAATAGAGCCCATGTGCCTCTAGCAATATAGTATCTCTATCCACGAGCACCATCAATTAGGTGCCCGAAAGTTATAAGACATGTCGTCGCATTGATGACGTGTAGTTGGTCATAACCAAATTGATGAGCAAAGCGACTTGGCAAATAAGGCTCCAGATAGCAATTATTTTCAAACCTGTATACTAGGTGTGAAGGCCTGATTGACTTCAACCAATTAAAGGCCTCAGGAGAGGGGCGATAACCGAAGGGCTCTAAATCTTGGATAGGGGTCGAAAAGTTTTCATATCCAAGTGGAGAAGGGGTGCAGAAAAACTTCCAGTCTACTCCCCTATTTAGTGCCTTTCTGCAGTTAGATATAGACATAACCTTCCATTTTGCCTTAGCAAATCTTCCGATAAAGTTGGCTGCCAACGCTCCTCCGACTCCAAGGTCAGAATCCATCAATGAAGGGAGATGGAATAATAACCAGCCAAACAAATATGTGTATGGCATTTCGGGGCAAGGATATTCCTTCCGATTCTTAGGTTTTTCTATTAAACCATCAGTGAAACTCCGAAGTCCTACATTCAGCCGACTGATCATTACGGACATTATGTCCATTTTATAGCCAAATGCCAAATGTACTGCTGCAAATAGCATGCCGCGAAGGATTCAGACAACGGCACTGGCACCTGGAATGACAAACCGCCGTAACCATAGAGAAAGAAAGCCTGCTAAGGTAGCTTCTGGAGATAAATCGATGCCACTCTGTTTTATATAGCTTTCCAGAGGAGTATTGACAGTGTAACCATTCGAGGGTTTACCTAATTCTGTGTCAACACAGCCAGATTACTCTATAAGCCAGGAAATAGTTTGAGCATCAAGTGGCTCAAAGAAGCAAGGCGTACATTCAGACTGATCTTACACTTTAGGGTATGTGTTATGACCAAAGAAGAGCTATACCAACCATTTAGATATATAGCATGTAGCACCGCTCTTGTACAGATGCATGTAGGTGTAGAAGCATAGAAAATATTAGAATAATGATCCATGCGGCTCTAAGTAAGAAGCTTATGCGGCTCACACAGGAGCGGCCCTATGCGGTTCAAAGAAGACTCTAAATCGCATGCGGCTCGGGAACGTATGCGGTTCAGCAAGGCATATGCGGCTCGATGGACGCCATGTGTGATCCTTCCCTACAACTGGTCGTTTTGAGTAGTGGCCTCATTTATTGCTCCAGCACGATTCACTATGGCGACCCTGACATAAAGTTTCATAATGGCCTTGCCATAATGACTGACTCCTCGGGAAAAGAAGAAAATCTCTGACCAAATCCGTCAGAAGTCCCAGATTGCCACGTGGCAATCAGTCATATGCGGCTCCCTGAGAACCCGTTCCATGCGGTTCGATACAACGCTAGCTCATGCGGCTCCCTGGGAACACATTCCCTGCGGCCCAATACAACGCCAGCTCATGCGGCTCACAAAGATTACGCATATGCGGCTCGATGAAGCATCGTCCTATGCGGCTTACAAAGAGTATCTCTCTGCGGTTCGAGGATCGTCAATCCTATGCGGCTCTGACAAGACTCATAATTAAGACACGTGGCATGGGATCAATAAGAGATTTAACCGAATCTCAACAAATATATTTGACATCATCGTCATAATTACTGAGATCAGGGTATATCATTTATCGTCAAGCTAATGGGACACGTGGCGAGCAATCAGACATTGGCATAATCAATCACGAGGATTTAAAGCAGCTAGCATTAATTGCTCATGAGATACGATGCTATCCGTATTAATGGCCGAGATTCACTATAATCAGGATCAAGGGTTCAGATAGAATAAAGGAGCGCCGACATTCCAAACAGATAATCATTAGCAAACCCTAATGATCACCCCCCACTCTTATAAATAGCCAGCATCATTCCCTTGTGAAAAAAAAAGAGAGAGGTCGGCAACAAAAGAATAAAAAAATAAGAAGAGAGAGATCTACACAGGGAGAGCTCCCCTTTTTTCTTGATAATCACAGAGAGAGAGAAGCCAGGAGAGCAATCCGAGGAGAGCAAGAAGAGCATTTCTTCATCAACGTCGAGCAGATCTTCCCCGAGCCAAGGCTGCATACTGATCGTCCAAGGAGTAAGGCAGAGCGGCCGTCGCTTTCTCGAGCCTCTATCGTCACCCCCCAGAATCAAAAATAAACAATCGTACTTAGTCTGCTGTACCTAGGTTTTCGTCCCTAGGCTTTCTTTGTACGAGCGAGTTTGTATTGTGAGTCTAAGTTCAGTCCTCCGATAATTGTTCTGTTCTTTTACAATCAATGGCAAACACGATGGCGACTCTGCTGGGGACTAACTTCTCCACGGCTGAGGAGTTGGTGACGCAATCAGATGCAACCAAACTTGGCTCCACACAAAAGAAGATGGTCGTCCGCTTCGACCAACAGGCGTTCGAAGAGATGCTCTCTGAAGGCAGCGCTGGCCCGGCCCAGAAGCGCACCCGCACCACGAAGGCTCGCAAAGAATGGAGACCGAAGTCATTTGCTCCTCCTCAAGTCCTCGATGGGATGCCCTCTGTTGCTCAAGACGGCGAGAAGGATTCTCCTGCGGTCCCACTTCAGATCGTAGACAACTCTGCTGTCCCCAAGTCCGGCAGAAGAAAACATTATGATGCTGGACTTGCAGGGACAAAGAGGGACTCTACGCGGACCGAACCACAGAAGAGTATTAGCCGCAAGGAGAAAGCCCATGCAGATACGTCCGCCAACCGCATGAAGAAAACTCATGCGACTACTTCTGTCAGCCGCATAACTTATGCGACTACAGTTCCCGACAGCATGGATGAGACTCATGCGGCCAGTAAAGTCAATCGTTTGCAGAAAACCCATGCGGCCACAGATGCCAACCGCATGCGGCCAGCCTGCACGGTCGTGACCCCTAGCCGCATAAGAACTCGTCCGACGACAGGAGACAACCGCATGCAGACAGCCCGCACGGTTTTCGCTCCCGGCCGCATAGCATCTGCTCCATGCTCCTCTCGATCAGTTTTCGACCGTCTCTCGTACGGTCCGAACCCTGATGACTCTCTGGATGATAAGCCAGACTCTGTGATGTTCAACTTGGACTCTTCCTATTATGCACCCACAAGTGCTAGAAAGAAGAAGTCTAGGGCAGCGCGGGCTCATCAAGCCCAGACAGCTGCCCCAACCTCTGACTATCAGGGCGTCCCGCTGATTATCACACGGGCCTCTGATGGAAAGTTGTACAGAACCGCTCAAGTCCAATCCCCGGCGGCGAACGGACAGAGTGGTTCCTCTGACCTGCGTGAGGCGATCCTCCACAAACGCAAGGAAAGAGAAGGGGCCTCGGCGTGCAAAGAATCCTCACATGGACGTCACTGCACCCAGATCATCGTCAACTGCTGCTGCAACAACGCGGCAGTGACGGAAGATCGTCCGTCCGTCTTCCACAGACTACAGCACCCGAACTCAGAAGATGAGGCACCTCCTGTTGTCTCCTGCAATTCCGCTCAGAATGTCCCCGCCGAGGGGAGAGGGAAGAAGACAAGCATCTCCAGTCCAAAGATATCAGCCACTACAACTAAGAAATTGTCGGCTAAACGGTTGCCCTCCACCGGAGTATACCAACACACCCGGTCGAAGACAAAATCTGCTGCAACAGGAGACTCATCGTCCCCGACCCTGGGGGTCGTAGGAGCTGGGGGTAGTACTCCTCCGAACGTCCACAATAATCCAACGTTTCGAGGAGACGAACCCCGAGAAACAACCCTCCCATCGGGTACAACAGATGCTGATGTCCCCGAGGACATCCATGATTCTCGAGATGAAGCAAGCTCCGAAGCTGGGGGTACTGTCCCTTCCGAGTCCGAACCTGAAGAGAACAGCCCCACATATCCAGATGATTTCTCGACGCATGGGTACGACTCGGAGGATACATCCTCCACCACTCCCTCCGTCACTCCTCATGTGAAGACGGTATTCATGACAGACAGCAATCAAGGCGGTTCCAGCGATCGCCAGCGCATCGACACTTTGGAGGCCATATTGCATGCCTTGGTCAAGTCTGTAGACGAGATCAAAGCGGCACTTCCTACTCTGCAGGGAGTGACACCTGGCCAGACAAGCACGGGTCCCGCAATCAACGTAGATTCAAATTCAGCGGCACCAAACCAGGGTAATAATCCTCCCGAGATAACGGCCCCTACCGCGACAGATGAGGCCCGAGAAGTAAGAAGAGAGGTTCAGGAGCTCCGAGCAATGTTCCACGCCCGAGAAAACTCTCAAGACCTCAGAATACGGCAACCATATCCTGCTGAATGGAGGGATGTTCCCTTTCCGCCAAGATATAAGCCGTTCAATATCAACCCATATGATGGCAAGACTTCAGCAAGTCGATACATCACTTACTTTGAGGTCACTACCGACCATCTGCCCCATGATGACGCTATCCTCACGCGGTTATTCATTGGGGCATTGGAAGGAGTCGCCTTCGATTGGTACCGTAACCTGCCAGACAATTGCATCCACTCCTTCGCTGGCTTCAAACGCTTGTTCTTGGAGAGGTTCTATGAGGTAGGGCAGGACGTTACGATGTCTACCCTCATGGACGTCGTTCAAGGAGAGAAAGAACTGACGAGAAATTACATTGAGCGGTTTCGTTAAACCGCAATAAAGTTACCATCTTGCAACCCGGACTCTTCTTTGATTGAAATTTGCCAAAAGAGACTACTTCCAACAATTAGTCTCTGGATGGGCGAAAGTCAGTTCAAGGACTGGAAGGCTTTTATCATCAGTGCTACAAGTGCTGAAGAACGATTGAAGAAGGCTCGCCAACTGGGGTTGCATATCTCGGAGGGAGAGAACAAGAGCAAGCGTCCCAACACCAGCAACGACAAAGGGAGTAGCCCCTCCAACAACCGGGACAACAAAGGCAAGCAGGCTATGGTGACCGATACAGCCCAGAAGCCCGAGCCACAGCCGACAGACAAACAATGGCCTCAAATCACTTATTCCTTTGAAGACGGACACGTCAAGCCTATCTTGGACATGCTTATACAAGGAGATAGGATTCAGCTTCCTCCACCAAGACGGGAGCCTCGGCCGGCTGATCTGGAGAACCCAAAGTTCTGCCATTACCATCGCTACGTCCACCATGCTACACACGACTGCTACCAACTGAAACGGTATATCCAAAACCTCATCGATTCGAACGCCCTGGCCATCGATTTCGAAGAGGTAACCGTGGCAGCCAACATGGTGTCCGTACAATTTGGCAGCTTCCCTCCAACAGAGACTCAGGACGGGGTTATACCCATCCCTTTGGCAACAATGGAGATTGCTAATCTGCCGCCTGCTCGCGATCAAGCTGTTGGTCTAGTACCCCTCACCACATCACGAGGGAAAGTCATGTGGGTCCATCTGGCCTAGTCCACAAGGTAACACAGCCCTCTCCACCTTCTAAAAGGAAAAGTGAAAAAGTCAGATCCTGCCGCACTGCCTCGGCGGAAGAAGAGGAAGTCTCGGCCGTCACTACTCGATCTGGAACACAAGCCCAACCGGTGACCGAAAACGCGACTGATAATCATCCGCCCACGACCAATGATGCTCCGGGACCGGCTCAGCCTTCGACGACCGACAAGCCTAGGCCGAAGGAGACTCGCTTCTACAAGTCTCTCCGGAAGGAGACACCTCAGGGGCTGGAGAGGCCCTACAACTTCGACATCTTAGCGCAATTAGCTAATACCCCGGCCAAATTGTCTTTATATGAACTCCTCAGGCTCTCAAAGGATGTCCGCACGGCTTTAAGTGAGGCGCTCCAAAATGTCGACGCATACTTGGCTCAGGTCAACCTCACGGGAGATAACCAACCTGCAGATAGTGCGTGTACGGGAGCAATGCCCAATATCGTCTTCTCTCCGCAAGATATGCTCATCAAAACTAACCTGCATGATCGCCCGCTATACTACACGGGATACATCGGCGACGTAAAGGTGGACCGAATGCACATTGATCCGGGGTCCTCTATAAGCATCATTCCGAAGGGACTGCTACATCATCTTCGCATTTCGATGCATCGCCTGACACCTACAAGCACCGCCATTAGCGGTTTCAATTCGGGCAGGAGCTACCCAATAGGGAAGATCCGTTTGAAGTGTCAGATCGGCGATCTCCAATCAGAAGTCACCTGTTATGTCATAGATGCCGACACTTCTTACAATATCCTTCTGGGGAGGCCTTGGATACACGATTACATGATCGTGCCTTCCACGCTACACCAGTGCTTCAAATATGTCGATAAGCACGGCTTCGTGAGGACAGAGTTTGCCAATATCGATCCCTTCAAGGGGGTCGAATCTTATTACTCAGACTCCTGTCTGTACGAAAAATCAAAGAAGCATCTGGTCGAAGAAGATGTGCAAGCTCACAACAAGACGGCTACAGGATCAGAAGAACCTCTAACGATCCACCTTCAGGCTCGCAAACCGGGCAATTCTGCACCCCTTACGGCCACTCTGCGTAAGGACGCAATCAGCCTCTCCGCACAAGAAGAACAAATGAGAATCCGGCTGCCAAGGTCCGGCCAAGCGCCGAGACCCATAACAGGGCCACTTACCATCAGACTACCGAGAGTCGGTCAGCTCCAAACGGAGAAGCCCAATCCCTCCGACAGACCGCTCACAAGACGCCTTCCCAAGAAGGTTCTTCACCCCGATGCGAGGTCTGACACTTCTAGCGAACCAGCCACCCCTCGTCTCACATCAAGTACCAAACTGGGGGTTGCTAGTTTACCAACAACTCCATGATCTGCTCCGCCAGTTGAGCCTCTAAAGATCAAGCTGACTAGGTCGTCCTCTCAGTCTTCATTTATACAGGGGGTGGCCGAAGAAGAACCAGAATTGGCCAAGTATGTGGCTGCCCACTCCGATACCCCTTCCGCAGATGATGTAATCCCTCTAGAAAAGATACCTTACTTCATCAATAAAGGGTTATCTTTGAACTACACCGAGCTCAATAAGCTAGGTACATTGTATGCTATGGAACACGGTATAGGCACTCACCTACATACACAGGTGACAAACGTGTACACCGCCATCCGACTTACTCCAGTAGAAGACACTTACCGAATAGTCGAGGGAGGGGACCACCCGATCATCTTCGGTCGGACGAACAACCCACATCCCCTCGCTATGGAAGAAGTCGACTTCGGGTCAGATGCTGGAAGACTGCCTCTGTATCTCTATAGCCCTCAATCCAAATATCTCATGCAAAAACAGGGGTATGATCTAGAGACAACGCCAGGACTGAACTACGGCACTGGACGACGATTACCTTTGAAGACGCCAGCCCCGGCGGACAAACCACGGAACTACTATAACAAAACCCGATGCGGTTTAGGGTATGTAACGCCTACTACGACCCCTGAAAGCTCAGATGAAGAATGCGACTGGCAGTCACATTCAACCGGATCACCGACTTCCGACTCAGATACCAGTATCGGAGATGTGTTCAGACAAGTCATGTCAGTCAACATGGCATTCACCGACGCTTACGAGGAAGACGAAGACATCCCCGAAATCCTTGAGCTAGAGCCATGGGCCCAGCAGTTAGACGCACAATGGGAAAAGTGGTTCGAACTGAGAGAACCTCCTACCGAAGATGAGGTCATACAAGTGGATCTCGGCAGCGAATCTTCTCCAAAACCGATCTTTATCAGTAAAAGCCTAACTGACGAAGAACGAGAATCGCTGTTAGTACTTGTCAGAGAATACATTGATATGTTCGCCTGGAGCTATGAAGACATGCCGGGGTTAAACCCTAACATCGCTCTCCACAAACTCAATATACGGCCAGATGCAAAGCCAGTCAAGCAGCAACAACGACGCTTTCGCCCAGGCGTCATGGACGCGATCGAAACTGAAGTCAACAAGTTAATAGCCAGCAGCTTCATTCGTGAAGAGCAACATCCTGATTGGGTCGCCAACATAGTACCCGTCCTCAAGAAGAATGGGAAGATTCGAATCTGCATCGACTTCCGCAACCTGAACAAGGCATGCCCCAAAGATGAATTTCCCCTTCCTATCACAGACATCATGATCGACAATACATGCGGCTTTGAACGTATGTCATTCATGGATGGATTCTCGGGGTACAATCAAATCAAGATGTCTCCCGACGACGAAAAGCACACTTCATTCCGAACCCCGATTGGCACATACTGCTACACAGTCATGCCATTCGGTCTAAAGAATGCTGGCGCTACATATCAGCGAGCCATGAGTATCATTTTCAGAGAACATTTGCGCAAGACAGTGGAATGCTATGTCGACGACATCGCCGTCAAGAGTCGCCGTAAGGAGGATCATCTGCAAGACCTGAGAACGGTGTTCAACTTAATACGAGCCCACAATCTGAAGATGAACCCTACAAAATCATTCTTGGGCGTATCCAGCGGGAAGTTCTTGGGCTTCATCATCACTGCACGGGGTATCCATGTAGACCCCTTGAAAACGAGGGCATTCATGGAGATGGGTCCCCCGAGAAATCTCCGTGAACTTAGAGGCCTCCAAGGGAAGCTAGCTTATATCAGGAGGTTTATTTCCAACCTCTCCGGGCGATGTCGACCGTTCACCCACCTCATGAAGAAGGGAGTCTCATTCGTATGGGACGAGGAATGCCAGCGCGCTTTCGATGACATCAAAGAATATTTATCAAATCCTCCAGTCCTGGTGGCCCCGGTCCCTGGAAAACCATTCCTGCTCTATGTACGAGCAATGGAACACTCCCTCGGTGCCCTGCTGGCACAAAATAACGACGCAGGCCACGAGCAGGCCATTTACTATCTCAGCCGAATGATGGTCAGGCCCGAACACCGATACACCGCTGTGGAGAAAGAATGCCTCGCCCTGGTATTCGCCATTCAAAAGACGCGGCACTATGTCGCGGGGCAAACCATACATATGATCTCACGAATCAACCCTCTCAGAGTCCTCATGACCAAACCAGGGGCCCTCAGCTCTCGCCTCGCCACATGGGCAATATTGCTGTCCCCCTATCATATGATCTTCGTCCCGCAAAAGGCCGTTAAGGGTCAAGCCCTAGCAGACTTTTTGGCAGCCCACCCAGGATCGGAGTCATCCAGAATCTATGAAGAGATCCCAGACGAGATCGCCGATTCGAATACAGCCATCCACGATAACATATGGCGAATGTTCTTCGATGGCACCTCAAGGACCGGACCCAAGGAAAACATCGTCGTCGGGGTCGGAGTGGTATTAATTTCTCCTACTGGGCTGGTGATCAATCGCGCCTACTCCCTCACGAAACCGTGCTCCAACAATGTGGCCGAATATAACGCTCTGGTCATTGGCCTCCAACTTGCAAAAGAGCTGGGGGTAGAATACCTTGAAGCATACGGTGACTCCCAACTAATCGTCAATCAGATCAGGGGCTCATACGAGATTCGCCATGAAGACATGATCCCCTACCATCAAATTGCGATCAATATTATCTCATCATTCGAGGGATTCTTCATCGAGCACGTCCCCAGACTCCAAAATATCGAAGCTGATGCCCTAGCAGGCCTTGCCGCTTCCTTAGCAGTGCCGAACCAAGCTCATCATTCGGTTGACGTAATAGGCCACGAACTGGTCTGTCCCAAGAACAACGTTCAAGCCATGGCAAGTTATTCCGCCCAGACGGTCGACGACACACCAGACTGGAGACAGCCGTTCATCGACTTCGTCGTATACGACATCCTTCCAGAGAATCCAAAGGAAGCCACCTCTATCAGACGGCGTTCTCTCAGATTCTTCTACGATACAGAGACGAAAATGTTGTATCGCCGCTCCTACGATGGATTATTGCTCCGGTGCTTGTCGAACGCGGAAGCTACAGAAGCGGTACGAGAAGCTCACGACGGTGTCTGTGGGGCCCATCAACCCGACCCTAAGCTACAGGACCGCCTTCGCCGGATGGGCTACTACTGGCCCACGATGGTGGCAGATGCGATAGATTATGCCAGAAAATGCAAGGCCTGCCAAGTCCACGCAGACTTCATTCACCGACCATCCGAATTTCTACATCCAACAGTGGCGTCCTGGCCATTCGAAGCATGGGGGATGGATATCATTGGTCCAATCACCCCACCTTCCTCCCGAGGACATCGCTTCATACTTGCGATCACTGATTATTTCTCCAAATGGGCGGAAGCTGTCCCACTCGCAGAAGTTAAAACTTCAAACGTGATCAGCTTTCTTAAGCATCACGTTATCTACTGCTTCGGACTACCACGAAGAATCATCCATGATAATGGTCCAAAGTTTATAAGCCATGCATTCTACCAATTTTGCGATAAGCACCGCATTCTGAATGTCGCTTCGACACCATACAACCCGGCAGCAAACGGGTTGGCAGAGGCATTCAACAAAACAATCATCAAGCTCCTCAAGAAGCTCGTCTCCTCCAACAAACGCGACTGGAACGAGAAGCTCGGCGAGTGCTTATGGGCTTATCGCACCACGGTTCGAACATCTACCGGGAATACACCATTCTCTCTGGTGTACGGGAGCGAGGCAGTCCTCCCTTTGGAGACTCAGATCCCCTCACTCCGCGTCGCCCTCACTTATCAATTGACGACGGATGATAACTACCGACGACGGCTACAAGAGTTGGAGGCTTTAGATGAAAAACGTCTCCTAGCTCAGCAAAGGATCGAGCTATACCAAGCACGCATCTCAGGAGCCTTCAACAAGAAAGTTAAAATCAGAACATTCCAAGTGGGTGATCTTGTTCTGGCAGTCCGGAGGCCGATGGTCATGACTCACAAGACTACCGGTAAGTTCCAGCCAAAATGGGAAGGTCCATTTATCATCGAGACCGTGTTCTCCAACGGCGCCTACCGCCTCGCTAAGCAGAACGGAGATTTGCTCATGTTGTCCGTCAACGGCAAGTTCCTGAAGAAATACTATGTTTAAACATCATTCTCCAGATTATCGAGTCATGTACTCCTTTAGTACCACTGAACTCTCATCCATCATTCTCCAGATTATCGAGTCATGTACTCCTTTAGTCCCACTGAACTCTCATCCATCATTCTCCAGATTATCGAGGCATGTACCCCTTTAGTACCACTGAACTCTCATCCACCCTATTTCAGATTATCGAGCCATGCACCCGCTGGTGCCGCTGAACTCTCACTCCCTCAATAGTCCAAATTACCAAGTTATGTACCAGCTGGTGCCTCCGAACTTATATTCCGGTCACTCTTTCAGATAGTAAGTCAAGTATGATTATACCTCTGAACTTTCTTCCTGGCAGAGATCCTCCCTCAGGATTCACTACCTGCACTCCCAGTGCACAAAAAGGGTAGTCGATCCACCAACTTCCGAAACGACCATGTCCCCATTACCTCTGAGTCGTCTTCACTTCCACCAAAAACAAACCGCCCCCTCGCATAGAACTTCCACGTTCTCTTACCTCTGAGTCGTTCTATGTACCCAATCTTCATTGAGCCCACTCCTGCCATGTCCTCATTACCTCTGAGTGGGAAGGCTCCGTCGAAGAAATCGTCATATTTGCCATGTCCACATTACCTCTGAGCAAGTATGTCGGTCCTCTTTTAACCTATTATCTGTACCCACAACCGGAGTACGACAAGGATAATAGGTCCACAAATGTCCTCTGTTGACCACAAATGTCCTCTGTTGACCATAAATGTCCTCTGTTGACCACAAATAGCTTCCGTAAAGTCTCTCCTGCCATGTTCTCATTACCGCTGAGCAGGAAGATTTCACGATAAAACCTTCATATTTGCCATGTCATCATAACCTCTGAGCAAATGTGATCGGTTCCCTTTCACCCCATTATCCGCATCCTGAACTAGGGTACGCCAAGGGTAATAGGTCCACAAATATTCATTCGCTAAGCTTCTTAGCATAAATCTACCATCTTACCATGCCCCGGGAGCCCAGCTGCTCTACGGCATTCCTTCCCCCAGTACCGAGAACATCCATGACCACTTTGCCGTGGCTGTCCCGGACATCCTATCTAAACTGTTATCCGTACCTAAAACCAAGGTACGCCTAGGATAACAGGTCCACAAATAAATCCCCCAGCAAGTCCAAATTCCATAAACACCGCAAGTGCAAGAAAGAAAAGATGAGTTGAAACATGCTTATTTATTCAAAAATCAAAGGGCTACATCAGCAGGGATCACACCCCCTTGCAAAAATTAAAAAGAAAGAAAAAAAAAGAGAGAAAGAGAGAAGAAAAAGAAGACAGAAAGTCGATCACTGCTCTGGAACACATAACGCCGTAAGACGGTCCTTTATCAAGGCAACCGACCGCTCAAGCTTCTGTCTGGCTCGGCGCTCCGCTTTCTGATTCAACACCGCCGCATCCTCCAGATGAGCATGGGCTCGCCAGTTGTCCTCAAACTTCTTGAAGGCCCGCTCCAGGTTGACAGAGGATCGGGAAATCCTCTCGGCCTCTCGAGCAATCAACTCTTGTTCTGCACGAGCAGCCTCCCGCTCTGACTCTAAGAAGACCAACTCCTTCTGGAGTGCGAGAATTTGCTCCTTCGTATCAGCTACTCCACGAGAGGCAGTTTCTTCCCGGGCTCTACAAGCCTGACTCCGATGACCCAGTCGGTCATAAGAGACGGAGAACTTGTCAAGGTCCCCCTGCACAGCCGGTCCGGCAGTTTCTCGAGCGAGCTTAATCCTGTCCCTAGCAGCGACCAGGAAGCTCCGCTCCCGTTCAGTCGCGGCGGGCAAGCCAGCCTGCCGCACTGCCAGCAGTTGGGTCACAAGCTGGTCAGCCTCTGTCAACTTCGGCTCCAGGAGCGCTGCTAACCCCAGCCCGCCAGGAAGACCCTTCAGAGTGTCAATTTGGCCCCGAGCTCCCCGTAGAGACAGAGAAAAAGGGACCCCCCGTTCCACGGCAGCGTTTACACCCCTCCCTAAGTGGCGATAGAAGCTGTCAACCACATCCTGCGTCACCTCGTTCAGAGCCTCCGAGGAAACTGGTATCAACGGGAGTGTGGCTGGTAGCACGGAAGAAGACGCGACAGAATCTGCCGCTCCTGCCACAAGAGAAACCAACTCCGCACGGACGCTTGAACCTTGGTCAATTCCTCTTCAGCGGCCCGCAGAATTTGGATGCTCGGCAGGGTCGAGAAGTCAATCTCCGGAGCCGTATAAGCAGCCGAAGACGAGGCCGGGGCCAGCACCAACTCCATCCCCATCTGCCCAGAGCTGGCAGGATGTCCCTCAACATGCGATGACGAAGGGGAGAAAACACTCCTTTTCCCCTGATCACGGTAGACCGGGCCTTCCCCAAGAACATCAGCGGCAGGAGATAAAGGGCCAGGACCTGCACGGCCAAGGCAACCATGAATCGACTTGACCCGAAGGATATGCTGATAGAGCAAATAAGCCCCCTCGGTGGTCAATATGTGGCTCAGCTTACCAGTGGAGGAATATGGAGGCTGAGGTTCGCCTACAGCCATCACAACCTCTTCACCAACAGCCTCCGAGTCAGGAATAAAAGACTCATCCGCCCTTGCATCCTCGGGAGGGGATGTACCGAGGATGGCGTCATCTCGCTGAAGTTCAGAAATCTCGGAGACGGGCCCAAGGAAACTTTTGTCACCCCGGGCTGGGGCCTCAGCAGCTTGGGAGTCCTTAGCCGCCGCTGAGAGAGCTCCCGCAGAGAGGACCGCGGCACACATGTCGCTAATCAAAGCGGCAAGGGCCGGATCAACTACTGAGGCAGCAGATGGTTCAGGAGAGCCTGGTTCGTCAGACGCCTACAAAGAAAAATGATCAAGTCATATCCCCGAGAGGAAAGAAAGCTACAACAAAGATAGAACTCCGACTTGGACTTACCTCCGGAACATCGTCTGCACCTTCACCCTTCTCGGTAATAGGTGTCCCACGAGACCTAACAGCAGCTCTCTTCACGGAAAAGGTCGCTCTATTTTCAGGAGATTCGTATCTGACCCATTTACGCGAGGGACCAGATACAGCTGAAGGGTGTTCTTCTCTCACTGCTCCCTCTTGTGTAGTAAGTGGCGGATCTTCCGCTGGTTCATCAAGTGGGGGAAGCGGTTGATCCGCCACTTCTTCATCCCCACCCGAAAGGGAGTCTTCGCTATCATCCTCCTCCTCAGCCGACTCGGAAGGTTCTGATTCAGGGAGAGGAATCTGGAGCGCCAGTTGCTTTCTAGCCTTAGCCCCCTTAGGCTTCTCCTCTAAACCAGTACCTACGATGAAGCTGGTACTCGGATCGAAGTTAACAGGAGGCTTGTTCGCCATAACGTGATACAAAGCGGCCATGTACAAAATTTCCCTCGGCGCCTTGGCATCGGGAACCGAGAAGCTGGCCCGAGTATGATAAGCGTCATAATAATTCCACGCTCGGACGCCGTCAAGAACGCTACCTTCAAAACCCAAACAAGGGTTGGGAAAATCAAGGAACAACTGGCTATAACCAAATTGACGGGAAAACCTACTGGGTAGGTAGGGCTCCAAGTACACATTATCCCGGTTGCGATAAACCAGATACGCGGGGCGGATATTGCACAACCAAGCAAGCATATCCGGAGACAGAAAATGAGAAGGTCCAGTACCATCAAGGTGTACCTTCCTCACTTCCTCATCAGAAAAAGGAGGAATAGACACAAAGAGATCACACCCATCCACTCTCGCCAACGCCCTCCGACAAGCTGGCATAGTGTTGCATTCCCAAGACCGGTGATGGCATTTGAAGAGGAAAGCATCCTCGGCCGTAGCATCTTCCGCTATCCCAGGTCCCAGCAAAGACTTATAGTGCATCGCCAACCACCCCATTAGGTAGTGAAAGGGCAGTTCTACGCGCTCAAAATCCAAAGTCTTCTTGCGAGCAATAACCTTGGACAAGAATGTCCGCAGACCATGATGTATGTTGCATACCATAGCAGGAAGGAGGGCCAGCCTAACTCCGAATACTAGCTTAACGGCAGGGAGGATGAAATGACGACCAATCCTCTCGATAGAGCCCGCTCCGCCTGAGACTACGCAGTTCCGTAGCCATATCATCAAAAATCTAGCCAGAAGCGCCTTCTCCGACAGTTGTATGGTCTCGTAGTGAAAATAACTAAGAGAGTCAGCTTGACTCCCGAATATATCGCTCTTGGATCGCGACTTTTTGACATTGGACATCAGATCTCTTACCTCTGCATGCGTTCGAGGGGCTCGGGGAGTAACTTCACCAGAAGGATCAATCCTAAAGAGATAATTAATCCAGGATGTGGTATGGGGAGCGGTCCCCTCAGAGCTATCCGTCGTTTTTATAGCCATTTGATGACAAGCACTATGGTGGCACAACAACTCCCGATACACCGCAACAAAACCCAGGAGTTGCCTGTCCAAGGCCTCGAACTCCTCATTCGACGGGGTATACACCTCGAAAGGCTCATTCCCCCATGGAAGTTTAGAAACAGTATACATCTCGTGAAGAGCAAGCCCCAATTCCCCTACTGGTGTAAAGAATGTCCCCGTTCGCTGGCTGTACATCTCCAAGAGCGCTACGAACAGTGGTTTATTAATGGAAAGCCCGTGACAAGTGCCCCGAATGGCATGGTAAAGCCCCACCTCCCGCAAGAATGCTCCATAAGTCTGTAGAACCCAAGCAGTCAACTGGGCCCACGTAAAGGTGGGGTTTATCCAGTTCGGCAGTGCCAGCCTACCAACAGGATAAGACTTCTTGCGGACAAGCCGATTCAGGAAAGTATCAGCTTGAGTAAGTGTGAAATTGGGACCGTATACATTCATAAAAGAGCCCGGGGCCAGACCCATCATATACCGGAGGACGGAATCCTTACCTGCATACGCTGACTTCATATTCGGATTATAATGGATGTTGCCCATCAACATCCCTGATTGAGTGGGAGTTAGGTTACACACCATCTTCCGGTCCAGTAACACCATATTGAACCATGACAAAGGATAATGACGTTCCATGAGAGGAATATGGATTGCCACCCCATCCAAAGAAAAATCCCAGTTCTCGGAAATCTCTAAGACCCGAGGATTCTTGATGGTTAAAGCATCACCAAAAAGGAACAAAGGCTTCAGGTATTTTCCATCCAGCCTCCCAGTATTCATCATGGAACGGAGGTAATGAAGGGTTTGATTCTCAATAGCCTTCAACCTCTCCGAAGGCTCATCAGTAGGGAACTGATTCGATATATGCCTAATTAAGTCGTCAAGACGCACGCCCAGGGCGAATTGATTCGAACCCACTATAAGCTCCCCAGCAGGATTTACGGGCAAGTTCACTGGAAAAATACGAAAGAAACGAGGTTAGAAAGTAGTCAAAAAACAGAAGCATTGGAAAGGTCATCTGAGCCTATGCGGCTCGGCTCGTTACAGCTTCATGCGGCTCATCATTAGATACGTATATGTGGTTCAGTGCATCATAGCCTCATGCGGCTCCGAGTTAGCCGAGTTCATACAACTCAAGTCCAGACGAACTTATAGATCCATGCGGTTCAAGTTAAGCACGCCTACAGAGTCAGATTCATGCGAGCTGACGTGAGCAGACGAATTTCTGCGGTTCAAAAAAAAAAGTGAGCAACGCTTATGCGGCCCAAATCAAAAACACGTATGCAAACTCAGATTGAGTATAACAAGTTCATGCGGCTCCATAAGATGAAGGGCTCATGCAGTCCCATCGATAAAGCCCCCTATACGTGGCTTGTGCATAAAGTATGCAGCAGAGCCATGGCGACAGTTAGGGTTTTCAGACGATCTCTTACCAGCGATAGACGGGTGGACATCGGGATGGATGGAGTGCGCAATGACCGGCGGAGGGGCGACCACGTTCGCCGCCGCAGTCGCCGTAGAAGCAACTGCCTTACCCTTAGCGGCCTTCAATGCTGCAGCTTTCTTGGGAGCCATCGTCGGTTGCTAAAGGAAGAAGACGAAGAGCAAAGACGGCAAATAGAGAATCAGAGCAAAGAGAGAAGGTAAAGAAAAGCCCCAAGAGGCTAAAAGACTCCTATTTATAGGCAAAAGAGACCCACGAAACGAACAAACGTCTCGGAGTATGCCTCGGATTACGCGTCGCCCCCAAAGAATAAAGGCAAAACGCTTCGGTCAAGGCAAAACCGACTCTTGGGATCCTCCCCCCAAAAGGCGGTGTTAAATCAAATCAAAGGCACTTAATGAAGACTTGCACACGTGTTCAGGACACGTGGCAACCAGTTTATGCGGCCAGATGAATTTATGCGGCTAAGGCACTTATGCGGCTAGGAAGCTCAGGCAGACTGAAAAATCCTATGCGGCATGAACGGGGCCATGCTTCTTGTTCAAAGTATTCCAATTTTTACAAATTGAAAACTTTGAAGGGGGTCCTGTAGAAGCATGGAAAATATTAGAATAATGATCCATGCGGCTCTAAGTAAGAAGCTTATGCGGCTCACACAGGAGCGGCCCTATGCGGTTCAAAGAAGACTCTAAATCGCATGCGGCTCGGGAACGTATGCGGTTCAGCAAGGCATATGCGGCTCGATGGACGCCATGTGTGATCCTTCCCTACAACTGGTCGTTTTGAGTAGTGGCCTCATTTATTGCTCCAGCACGATTCACTATGGCGACCCTGACATAAAGTTTCATAATGGCCTTGCCATAATGACTGACTCCTCGGGAAAAGAAGAAAATCTCTGACCAAATCTGTCAGAAGTCCCAGATTGTCACATTGCAATCAGTCATATGCGGCTCCCTGAGAACCCGTTCCATGCGGTTCGATACAACGCTAGCTCATGCGGCTCCCTGGGAACACATTCCCTGCGGCCCAATACAATGCCAGCTCATGCGGCTCACAAAGATTACGCATATGCGGCTCGATGAAGCATCGTCCTATGCGGCTTACAAAGAGTATCTCTCTGCGGTTCGAGGATCGTTAATCCTATGCGGCTCTGACAAGACTCACAATTAAGACACGTGGCATGGGATCAATAAGAGATTTAACCGAATCTCAACAAATATATTTGACATCATCGTCATAATTACTGAGATCAGGGTATATCATTTATCGTCAAGCTAATGGGACACGTGGCGAGCAATCAGACATTGGCATAATCAATCACGAGAATTTAAAGCAGCTAGCATTAATTGCTCATGAGATACGATGCTATCCGCATTAATGGCCGAGATTCACTATAATCAGGATCAAGGGTTCAGATAGAATGAAGGAGCGCCGACATTCCAAACAGATAATCATTAGCAAACCCTAATGATCACCCTCCACTCTTATAAATAGCTAGCATCATTCCCTTGTGAAAAAAAGAGAGAGGTCGGCAACAAAAGAATAAAAAAATAAGAAGAGAGAGATCTACACAGGGAGAGCTCCCCTTTTTTTCTTGATAATCACAGAGAGAGAGAAGCCAGGAGAGCAATCCGAGGAGAGCAAGAAGAGCATTTCTTCATCAACGTCGAGCAGATCTTCCCCGAGCCAAGGCTGCATACTGGTCGTCCAAGGAGTAAGGCAGAGCGGCCGTCGCTTTCCCGAGCCTCTATCGTCACCCCCCAGAATCAAAAATAGACAATCGTACTTAGTCTGCTGTACCTAGGTTTTCGTCCCTAGGCTTTCTTTGTACGAGCGAGTTTGTATTGTGAGTCTAAGTTCAGTCCTCCGATAATTGTTCTGTTCTTTTACAATCAATGGCAAACAGTAGGTTGTAAAGTGACACAACAATTCATCGAGAACTGCCACCATCTGAGGGTTTACTTTGGCCAAGGCCTCTAGCTCGTCATCTGTTGGTATGTACTCTTCAGAAGGGTTATCTCCCATTGGCAGACGGGAAATAAATTGTATTTCATGGAGAGCAAAGCCTAATTCTCCGTGAGAAGTAGCAAAGGTACCAGTTCTACTGTTGTATCTTTCTGCTAAAGCCAGAAATATGTTGGACTTATTTTGGATTCCACAAGAGGTAGTCGGAACGACTTCGTAGAGTCCAGTTCCTGTAACCTATCACGAAATTTGTTTAAAGCCCACACGGAAAGACGGTTCCAACGAATAATATTCGGATGCATTAAGCCAGTTAGTCTCATGGTAGCATTACAAGGATATTCTCCCTCAGACGCAACATACATATTTGCAAAGATGGGTATTCTGACGGGTAGCATCACGGTCGTGTCATCAGACGGTATGTAACTTGGTCTCAGACCCCTTAAGCGGGTGCTATACTGATCAGAATTGCAGAGAAAGATGTCTCTGTTGTGGTCCCCATGCTTGTGATATATTCTTCCAACTCTAGCTTATTGGGCAGGAGTCAGATCCCATGACATCTTTCTTGGATAGCTGTCATGGGCATATCGAGATAGAGACATATTCCTTACATCTCAGGCAGGTATACCAATGTGTTTTCTCTTACGAAGGGTCAACGGTCTTTCTTCGACTCTGAGAGTTTGCAGCTATAGCTTCTCCAAAGAGGAATGCTAGTTTCTTATAAGTTTTTGCATCCTCAGACAGAAAAGGAGTGCCATTTATCAGACACAACAGAGTTTTATAGTCCTGATTCTCCAACGTAGTCCGCCTGGGAGTTGGCTTATTATATTGTGGAAAATCAACATGAGACAGGTTTTCTTGATACTCCGTCACCCGAAAGGCAGAAGCCAATTCCTCCGCATAAGGGTCTTCCCTCATATCAATTGCAACAGAAAACTCAGAGTTAAAGTCTTAACAAAATTATTTTTCTTAAAGAAGCACCCTGCGCCAATCATGGATGGCGCAGGATGTGAAGAAAACTCCTCAGTTGACGCATGCAGAGTGACAGTTTTCAAATCAGATAGTACATTAGTCAGTCAGCAAATGAATTGCGCGTAACAGCGGATGGTGCATCATGCTTAAGACATGGCAAATGGCGTAGGGCGTCATTGTTTATGATTGAGTTTAGCCAACACTCTGAAAAAGGTGGCACATGCTATTAGATAGCGCAAAACATCGACCAATACTCTGAAAAAGGTGGCGCGTGATGCAGATGGCACAAAGCATCGACCAACACTATGAAAGAGGTGGTCAATGTTGGCTTTTGATCGCGCTACGCGCGAATGGCACGAGCGTTCGGATCTTCTTCTCCGATCAGTTTTTCTCACCTTCAAGAGCGGGGTTTGCCTCCTCGACTCTCGCCGACGGTACGACGTACGGCGACACCATCAACGGCGGTGCACGCGAAGTGGTTCCGATCACTTTCTTCCCATTCTTAGTTGCGGTTCTCTTTGGGGCCATTTCAATTGATTGGAAGCTTCGAGAATTGAAGAAAATGAAGAGCTGAGAAGAAAAAAATTCGAGTACAAATGTTTTCTCTCTCTCCAGTCGACTATTTATAGCCTAAAGCTATTTGTAACAGTCGCGCTATTCGCTCCCAAAACTCGGGAACTGTTACGAATCTGCCATGCGCCAATCACATAGACACGCTTCTTATTCAAAGTATTCCATATTTTGAAGCATTTCAAATTTGAAAACTTTGAAGGGTGACTTGTAGAAGCCTAAAAAAGTATGAACATCATCATACGCTACTGAAAATTGGCGCCAGCATTCCAATAATCAAATGGCGCTAGATAGCAGATGGCGCGTGACATCAATTAGCGCTGGCATCAAATGGTGCTAGCTAACACGTGGCAAGCTTCCTCGAGAAGCTGAAACTATTTTTATCATGACTGACAGCACGTCAGTCGAGAAAAATCTGTTTGAATCCCGAGCACGCGACGCTCGAGGAGATATGTCAGATTTATAATAATGATTAACAGCTGTCTCGCACCATTTGCAATTGGTGCTAGATAATCATTTAGAAAGGCACTAAATCAACAATTAGCGCCTGGCGCCAACCAATAGTTGGGGCTATTCGATCAAATCATCCAAAAGCAGTTAGATGACGTAGCGCACATGCCACTAATCTCAAAGAACGTGCGCGTGATGCTGCCCACGACCAAGCGCATCTCCATCACAGAATGCCATGCATCCAAGCAGTTAAACCAACCATTCATGCGACTAGGTGAATGGCACGCCAATTGCAGTGTGCGCCAATCAGGATAACTACTTAACAGTTATCTCTAAACTCTATAAATAGAGTTTCAAATCACTTCACAAGCATCACTAATGATCATAATCTCCTGAACACTTGCTGCAGCACTCCCCAAAGGCTTTCTCCTTCGATATTGCATCGTCCAAGGGATAAAGTGATCATCTTCTGATCAGATTTCTATAGTTGTATTTCCCCAGAAATTAACTTGTACTCTTGTACACACTCTTCTGAGTTTGTAATCAAACACTTCTATTTTTTGCAAACAGTCGCAAGCTATTGTAATTGGCCGTTATGGAAACCGTCTTGCGTGAGTGCAACCTAGTCTCACGCGGCATCATACCTTAGCGAGGACGATCGGTCCTACGGGACCGGGGCGTGACACCAGCTACAAAATCAAGTGGACTCCAGTCCAACTTAAATACGTATAGACTATCTAGGTCATAACAATTATCCAAATAAATATTTAAATACATCCACAACACTATATATGATATATGAAACTATATAACAAAACCAGGTACTCAGAGGGACATTACAAGATATATAATATGAATTCCATAACTAATAAATAGTAAATATCGATAATGAACCAACATTTAACTCATAAACGACTACTCATAACTAACTACACGAATATACACTTTTGAGGGCAATGTTCGCGCACATTAGCTCCCTGACTAAAATGGGATTTGTTGAGACTCCTCCAAGGCTAGTAGCCTCAATATACAATATGTATCATATATCATCAGTCAACAAAGCTTAAGGCTAACGACCATCACAAGATATTTCAATAAACTTATGTATCAATTGCATAACATCCAATGGATGCCAGACAATAATAAATATATCCATGATCATCAACATCGTATCTCCGGTAGAGCGTACGACGTACATAAAATTGTGTAAAGTAGCCCATATATCTAGTGGCTGCTCTCCTCACCCTAATGATACTTCTGAGTCATATCCATGACTCGTCCGGTCTACACTAATATTCCACAAGACCAATCAAATCATATATACCAGTAAAATATAAGTCACCTATAACGCAATGCAAAAGAAATCATGTATCATACCTAACAAGTGTCAACAAAAGCACTCATGTAACAGGTCATATGAAATAACAATAATAGTATAATTAAGAAATAACAACTATGACATATACAAAAACATATAAATACTGAGAATCAAAAATGCAAGGTATACTTACCTAGTGTTTGTCTAAGAATACTGAGTTGTGAGACCAAAATCTAGCCAAGTCTAATCATGAACCAATGAATCATACTCCACGAGAATATCTACCATACCCAAATATGAACAACCATATATCACACAAAAATACAATTACAATTAACAGCTCCTTAACTAGGAAACTAGGATTGGTATAAGTTGCCTATCACCTATGTTATCTAAGTTGTTTATTAGTCATAGCATCTAAAACTAAGTCACACTAGTCTCTATAATTAATATTTACTTATTTATATACTGATTTGCAAGTTTTAGATTCAAAGTATCAAGTTTCTATCTCATAATTTGTATAGGAAAACCTACGACACATAAATCGAGATAAGATGGTCAACCGTAAGGTTAACGATCTTATTTCGACAATCTGTACAATCACTTGGTCCATTTCAGTAATACGAGCTCACTGGAATCGAAGAATCTCAATTTTGACACATGCATTTCGAAATACGAATATGATACAACTTAATTACAAATATGAAGTTATGATGTTTTGATCTACCAAATGTTATCAATAAACAAAACTTGGTATCCTAGGGTAAAAAGTCACTATGGTCGTAATGGAACCAAAGAATAAAAAATCCAATGGTTGGATCTTCTAGAAAAAATCAAACCTGGGCAACATATAAAGTCAGAGGTCGCACACAATGTATGGTCTGAATCTGGGTGATCCAACATGTAGATTAAAGTTAAGATATAGGAGAAGGTATACCTAAAAATGGATCGAGAAACAAAGGTCCTGGCCTGATGATACGGCTCCTGGAATTTTGGTATATTGTTGGACATTCCTCGAACATAATGCACAAAGAATCAATTTTGGTTTACCAACATCATTGGGATCGTACCAAACTCGACATGCTTGAAGTAGAATATGTCACGAGGGCAATGGAAAAGTCCAAGCATGAAATCTTTTGTTGGATCGTGCATAACGAGTCTCTAAAGTTGCTGCCATCGAAATACTCTTTGTATCCTGAAAAAATGAACATAAAGGCAATTAAATTGGTTTCAGAGCGTCATGGAGGAAGTTGTAAGGTCTAGAATCGTAGAGGAAGGAGAGGGGGACAAGTTGGTAGAAGTCGTATCGGGATCGGAGGTCGAAAAGACCTCAGACACGGGGGAACATGTGACATCACTTATGTTGGACACGGGAGGGAAATATAGGGTTGGGGCGGTTGTTCCCTGTCATTTTTATATATACTAGTTGTCAAGGTTGGGTTGGGCGGGTCGAATTCAACTAGGATAGGTCGGCCTGGCTGATTCGTTATTTTTTCCCTCTTTTTTCTGGTGGGTCGACCTGTTGTTTTTATAGTATTTTTCTTTCCAACCGCTGGGCCAGATTGCTACTGTCTATTCTTTATTTATTTATTTTTAACAAAAATATGCTATATATATTACATACATATATTTATATATATTATTCTTGTTTCTTTTTTCTTATTATATATGTATGTGTGTGTGTGTGTGTGTGTGTGTGTGTGTGTGTGTGGAGGGATCTACATCCCTCTACATTATGCATTTCCAAGTATCCCTATGTTTACAACTGTTGGATCTTCTTTAAGTCATCTAATTTTAACCATTGATTTGTGTCACCACCATATTTCCATATAGAGCTATTTTCGACCAATTTAAATTTTGTTATTAGTGTGCCCTTAGCATATTATTTATTTTAATTCTTGGACTAGGAATTTATATTTTGGTTTGGACTTTGGTCATGGCTAGATTAGACTCATGGGTGAATTTAGAGCCCAACTCACCTATTTGTCATTGAGGCCTTTTATAATTCAATGGCATGAAGTTAATTAGAACCTAATTAAGCCTTATTAGTCCAACCCAAGCCAAGCCATGGCCGGCCATATGGGGATGAGCTATCTCCATTCTTCCCATTCTCCACAAGCTTCTCCATTCTTCCAAATTCTTCTCTTCTTCCATGGAGTGCTAAGGAGTTGGGAACTTAAGGAGGCATAATGGGGAGCTCTAGAAAGGATTTTAGGAGCCAATTCTTCTTCCCTCAACGTAAAATTTGTAGGTCCTTGAGGAGTAGCAATTCTACATAGGTATTGATCTCTTTCCTCACATTTCCGTAGGAATTTTCTATGTAAACTAGTAGAAGACCCCTCTAATGGCTAGATATAACCTTCTAGGTGATAAAATAGGTATTAGAGGATTCATTCCTAGTAGATATAGTTTAGAATAGTAAATTTATGGTAACTACGAATTTATGACCACCAAGTGTGTCACTCCCCGTTCCTAGAATGCATATTTTAATATGTGTACTACTTGAATATATTTATTTAATATTTATCATGCATTTGTTCTATATTTAACTTCTTTAATTTTATGCTAATTATTTTTTTGTATTTTATTTTTTGCTTTTGTTTTGCTCTTTGTTTCGGCTTGGGTTGGTTTGTTTTGGTGGTTCATCATGAACCCAACCCACTACCAACCACCATATCCATTTAAAGCCCAACTACTTTCTCTCTCTTCATTCATTCTCATTTACTCTTCTTCTTCTCCATTAACCTCTCCTCTAACCTAAGAAAACGCATAGGCAAGTGCATCTTGCTTCCACATGAGAACCCATTTTTATGGTTCATTTATTTTCCTCTCGTGATTCTAAGGTAGTTTAGAACCTGATATTTTGCATTATGAAAGTTTTATTTTTGTAGATCTAGAAATTTGCCATTTTCGAATTTTTTGTAGTTTGATCTATCAGACTTCCTTATTTTCAAGTTTTGATCATTCCAGGTTGTTGAGATTTGTGTTATACCCTATTTTGATCCATGGAAATCCCATTTTGGCTTAGATTTAAGGCTTCATGGAATTTGGAGTTTTGGAGGTTCTCTACGCCCACGTTTATACGTGCCCGTATATTATCAAGCTCTATGCCCACGTTCATTCGTGTCAGCAAGAACCTGGATTACGCGAGTCTACTCTGGCTTGGCGTATCCCTTTACGCGTATTTCTTTACGCATACAAGCTCGCGCATAACATTATTCTTTACGCGTACAAGTTCACGCGTAACATTATTCTTTATGCGTACAAGTTCAGGCGTAACGTTATTTCCTTTACGCGTAACTCTATTCTTTACGCGTACAAGTTTCACGCGTAGCTCTATTTTTTACGCGTACTCCTCTGGCTTGGCGTAAGACGAGTTTTATGCGTAACCTTATTCCTTTATTGAGCGTACTCCTTTACGCGTAAGCTTTATTCCTTCATGTGTAAACTTCCCTCACGCGTAAATTTCCTTTACGCGTATTTCATTGGGCGTACTCCTCTGGCTTGGCATATTTCATTGAGCATACTCCTTTGGCGTACATGGCACCCCTTATTATATCCTTATGCCTTTTTGACATAAACTCGATATAATCATGAGATGTTAATATTTTTTATACATATTGTTGTGTGAAGAGTGCATTGTGTCTCGATTGGTTTATGGATACCCAGTATGACTGGAACTTAACCCTGAGAGTTATAGACTCGACCATACTAAATGTTAGTTGACCTTCATGTCTTGTCACAAATTGACATTGATTGTTACCTTGACTAAATGATTGATCATGCGTTCCTAGTTGGAACTAAAAAACTGGCTAGTCGTCTTATTGAAATTGAACGAGACACGTTCATATTAACCATGAACTATTGCAATCGACTAGCCGTTCCGAACATTGGCATATGGACACGAGCAGACTCCAACTTGTTTCTATAAAAGCAGCATGTATACCTTACAGTCAAGGCAAGATTATTCTGTGGCTAGGTTTGATTGTTGCATTACGCTATGTAAGACCTACAACCTAACCACACGGGCATTGTTGTAAAGTTATGCATATCGTACTCTATACGAAAGTACTCATTCTGAATGACCATGATCCACGGCATGAGATTTCAATTAACATAGGGACTATTAAGTTTTAAATAAAATAACGATTGCATGGGGAGAATGGATTCCCGAGTTCTTACATGACAGCCATCTCGGGACAATTAGTGCCTCGATATGCCGGCTGGTTCCCACAGATACTGCAAATCTGCCACACGGGCAGAGAGTGGTATCTGTTTATATTTTTATATATTGATGACGGGCATCCCGCTGGAACATGTCTAATTCATGATTGGCATAATTGATCATTGGGTAGACTAGCCTTGCTTGTACATTGTAAGAACAGAGGAATTCCTTATTGCATATTCCCAGGGCAACTTGTAACTTACAGTTAGCAAGCCGTAGTAGTTGTATTACCGTTTAAATTGATTTGTTTGTGTACCGTACCTACTCTGTTAACTACTGAGATGATCAGAATGTCAGGACATGTCGGGTCAACTTCTGTCCTTGTTTGGTTGGGAAGTTGGTTTGAAGTGTCGTGATGTTGTGTGAATCCCAGTAGCAAGCAGAGACTTATTTATCATATTCTTAACTCTTACCACTGGTTCTAATTCTTTATATCGTGCTTCCTTGTGGTACTTGCTATTTGAGGTCTAACCTTTCTGGTTTTGCATGGCCAGATTTAGAGCCAGCTCCCGAGGGCTCAGCTTACTTCCACCTCCAAGATGGTCAATACTAGAAGGATGATCGCAGGAGGACACGAGTGGGTTCCTTGCTTCCCTGCTCGTTTTGCTACTTACTTTATATTTTGCCGCTTGGCACCGACAAGTTAGTCGGACTGTCTTGCACTTACTTTTACATAATTGTAACTAAGTCAGACTGCAGCTGATAACGATTGTGTATACCTTGTCATATCATCTGGCTATGTTTTATAAGGCCAGATCTCAAGAATACTTTGACTGAGCGTTTGGAATGCATTACTGCTTTATCTTACATGTTCTCTATTACTGCTTCTTGTTTGAATGATTGAGACAATAGATGTTGAGTGGTTCCCTAGTGAGACTTTCATGTAGTATTCACCCTCTCGTCTTTTAGACATCATTGATCGTATTATACGGTATTCATCTACTCATAATACGTAGCTGGCTGAGTCATTCCTCCTCTCTCCGGTATTCTTGTTCTGGGGCGTGACAAGGTTTTAGTGGTGGTCCTTGCAGGTCTGATTTTAGACTTGTGGGGTATTTTAATTTATAGGATGTCTCAATCACATATATTTCTCCTTGATCCCATGATTTCATTACTCTCGAACCTGGCTTGACATTCTGGTATCCTTTGACTTCATTGATCTTTTCTGTCCGATCGTTTGATTACTCTCTTGTCCCTTTTCTTAGGGGCACCTCGTCCGCATCTGTCAGAGCTGGACAACAACAACAAGGGCAACATGAACAACATGACCATGTTATTCAGCAACAAAGGCCGGTACTACCTCAAGTGACCATCCAAGATGAGGTGATAGTGGAACCAACAGCTGGACCGCAGTATCCGGAGGTTCCAACACTACCAATAGTTTCGCCTACCCCTATGGTAGTAGACACACCAGCCCTTCTGGAAATCATAAGAGGGATGATGGCTACTTAGCAACATCAGATATTGGCCCGGCAATACATGCACACTCAGTTGCAAGAGCAGAATGTATTGCTCAACCAAGGATTGCAAACGGCTTTGGAAAGGGTAGTGAGGACTGACTCAGGGGCGTCAACCAGGTTCTGCAAGTACAACCCCCATCGTTTCGAGGGCACGGAAGATGTCATTTCAGCAGATGCATGGCTTAAGGATATCGAGGCTATTCTGACAGCAGCTAAGGTACCGACAGAAGAACGTGTGGATCAAGTGAAGCTGTTACTTCAGGACCTTGCACGTGATTGGTGGGAATCAGAAGAAATGGGCATCAGACGTTCTATAGCTTGGGATAATTTTAATGCAAGGTTCAAGACGAAGTACTATGGAGTTGTGGCACAGTTCAAGCTACAGCAGAAGTTTATCAACCTCAAGCAAGTCGGTAAGACAGTAGATGCTTATGCAGCAGAGTTCTGCAGACTGAGTAGATTTGCCCCGGAGATGGTAGAAACAGAGAGCCAGAGGGCTATGAGGTTCCAACAAGGGTTTCATCTTGAACTCTTGCAATTGATAGAGGGGCATAACTACCAGACTTTCGATGATGTATTGACGGCAACCCGGAGACATGAGATCATAATCCAGAGGATCACATCAAGGACTAGAGGTCAGAAGAGATCTCATAATCAAATTGAAGAAGGAGGGGAGCAGTGCCCCAGTTACAGCACAACCCGCTGGCATTCGCATTCACGATGTGGCAATACGAGGGCCAGTACTCCCTGCAAGACAGCAGCAGCAGCAGCAGCAGAGGAAGAACTAGTAACCCCCAGCAGGCTGCACCTATTGTGGGAAGGCAGGGCACACCAGAGGTGTGTGTCGGGCATTAAACGGACAATGTTTGATATGGAAGTCCAGATCATCGGGTTTCTACCTGTCCCATAAATTCGAGGTCAGGAGGACCAGTACAACAATTTTCTGCTCTGCCAGCACCAGGGGCAGGTCAGTATCAAGGACCAGCGGTAGCGATGAGACCGTTGGCACAACGTCCGTTGATGTCACAGGCTCAGATGTTTCGGCAGTAGTGACAGCCGATGCAGCAGCAACAACATAGACCACCCCAGCATCACCAAGGCAGAGGCCAGCAGCAGCACCAGGGTAGGCCGCAGCATGGGAACCAACAAGAAGACCGAGGGCAGGCATTCAATCTGTCCTTGGAAGAAGTATTGGCATCGGAAGATGTTGTGGCAGGTAACATTCTCGCCGCCTCATATCCCGCAGTAGCATTATTTGATTTGGGAGCATCACACTCATTTACATCTGCACAATTTGTGACACGACTAGGAATAGAATTCGAGACATTGCCAGGGAGGTTAAATATACTCACTGGTAATGGGCTCATAGGAGTTAGTAGAGTTAGTCTAGCGTGTAGAGTTGTAGTGTGCGGGCGTCCCTTACCCGCCAGGTTGATAGAATTTCCTATGAAAAATTTCGACGTAATCTTAGGCATGGACTGGCTGAAAGACAGTCATGCAACAATAGATTGTTGTAGTAGGAGTGTATCTTTTAATATTCCAGGCATTAAGCGGTTCACCTTAGTCAGATCAGAGATCTACCAACATAAACAAAGAGTAGTGACGGCAATAGAAGAAGTTTAAGTCCCGAAGGTAATTGAAGAGTTTCTTGATGTATTTCCTGAAGAACTTCCAGGTCTACCACCAGTTAGGGATATTGAGTTCAGTATAGAATTGGCACCTGGAACTAAACCGATATCAGATCGAGTTTACAGAATAGCAGATTTCGAGTAGGCCAAGGTGTATCAACACATAGAGGAACTGAAGGAGAAGAAGTTCATTCGAGTTAGCAAATCACCATGGACAGCACTAGTGGTACTTGTAGGGAAGAAGGATGGGTCATCAAGATTGTGCATTGACTACAGAAAGCTCAACGCGACAATAGTAAAGAACAAGTACCCACTACCAATGATGGACGACTTGTTTGATCAATTGAGTAGAGCAAGAGTTTTCTCCAAGATAGATCTTCGGTCAGGATATCATCAAGTTAGAGTTCGAGAAGAGGATATTCCCAAGGCAGCATTCAGGTCAAAGTACAGGCATTACAAATTCTTAGTAATACCGTTTGGTTTGACCAATGCTCCAGCAGTATTTATGGATTTGATGAACCGCATCTTTATGTCGTACTTAGATCAATTTGTCATTGTGTTCCTCGACGGCATTCTCGTATATTCAGCTAGTGATGAAAAGCATGAAGTTCACCTCAAGAAAGTGTTACAGGTTCTGAGAGAGAACCAGTTGTACGCCAAGCTCAACAAGTGTGAGTTTTGGATATATCGCATTTCATTCTTGGGGCACATCATATCAGGGGCTGGAGCAGCAGTGGATCCCAAAAAAGTAGAAGCAGTAGAGAGTTGGCCAATACCTAAGACCATAGCAGATTTGCGAAGTTTTTTGGGATTGGCAGGATATTACAGAAGGTTCGTATCAGACTTTGCAAGACTCTCAGCACCCATGACCCGCTTGACATGGAAGGATGTGTCATTCATTTGGTCGGCAGAGTGCCAGGCATCATTTGAGAATTTGAAGCATAAGTTGATCACGACACCTATTCTTACATTACCGGTTGGACCCGGAGGTTTTACTGTATATTGTGATGTGTCAGGGAAGGGACTTGGGTGTGTCCTAATGCAACATGGGAAGGTGATAGCGTATGCATCTAGGCAACTTTGAGACCACGAGAAGAAGTATCCGACTCATGACTTGGAGTTGGCAGCAGTAGTATTTGCTTTGAAGCTATGGAGGCATTACTTGTACGGTGATCGAGTGGATATGTACACAGACCACAAGAGTCTGAAGTACATCTTTACTCAGAAGGAACTGAACATGACACAGAGAAGATGGTTAGAGTTGATCAAGGATTACGACGTAGAGCTTCAGTATCATCCAGGCAAGGCTAATGTGGTAGCGGACGCTCTTAGCAGGAGAGACGGTGCATTTATGTTAACATCACAAAAACATATCTTCGAAGATCTTCAAGAGATGGGCAATGAGGTTATACTACCTAGTGATATTAGAATTCTGGCAAGTCTACGAGTTCAATCCGACTTGGTAGACAGGATCAAGGCAGCTCAGGCACGGGACCCAAGGATTCAGAAGCTTAGGACAGAATGTGAGTCAGGACTCAGGAAGGAGATAAAAATTCACGAAGATGGTACACTTAGATTTGGATCACGTCTATGTGTGCCAAGTGGAGATATCAGACATGAGGTTATGACAGAAGCCCACAGTTCCCAGTATTCTATACACTCGGAGGGACCAAAATGTACAAAGATATCAAGCAGCACTTCTGGGGAAACGGAATGAAGAGGGAGATAGCTAGATTCGTTTCTCGTTGCTTAATATGTCAGCAAGTGAAGGCAGAACAACAGAGGCCAGCCGGATATTTTACAACCGTTTTTTATCCCGGAATGGAAGTGGAAGCATATCACAATGGATTTTGTGACTGGTTTACCGAGATCACCGAGTGGTAAGGATGCTATTTGGGTGATAGTGGATCGGCTTACAAAGGTGGCACATTTTCTTCCTTTTAGAGTAGGGCAATCTACAGAGAAGTTGGCAGAGTTGTATATGCAGCAGATAGTCAGGCAGCATGGGGTCCCTGTCAGTATTGTATCAGATAGAAATACACGTTTTACATCACATTTTTGGAAGAGTCTACATCATAGCCTGGGTACCAAGTTAAGATTTAGTACGGCCTACCATCCACAGACAGACGGGCAATCAGAAAGAATAATTCAGACTTTAGAAGATATGTTATGAGCTTGCACCCTAGATTTTGGAGGATCTTGGGAGAGTCACCTGCACTTAGTCAAATTCTCATACAACAACAGTTATCAAGCCAGTATCCAGATGGCGCCATTCGAAGCACTATATGGTAAGAAGTGTAGGTCGCCACCGGCATGGGATGATATCGGAGAGAGGAAGATGTTAGGCCCAGAGATGACTGTTCAGACGGTTGAATTGGTTAAGGGGATTAGAGAGCGACTTTGAGTTGCGCAAGATCGACATCGTTATTGGGCAGACCAGCATCGTAGGATGCTAAAAAAATTTGTTGGAGACCACGTGTTCTTGCGGATCTCTCCTACCCATGGGGTCATTAGATTTGGCGTTCGCAAGAAGTTGAGTCCGCGATACATAGGCCCATTTGCTATCCTCGATAGGGTAGGCGATGTTGCTTATCGTTTGTTCCTTCCACCTTCGTTACGAGAGGTGCATGATGTGTTTCATGTATCTCAGTTGCATAGGTATGTATCGGACCCAAACTATATCCTCGATCATTCTGAACTGGTTGTTGGTACCAACCTGTCTTACGAGGAACAGTCGGTGTCCATTTTGGACCGAAAGGAGAAGATACTCAAGAACCGAGCAATTAGCCTTGTCCGAGTTGCTTGGGGTCATCACTCCTTAGGAGAGTCAACGTGGGAACGTGAGGATGATATCCGATCACGGTATCCGCACCTATTTGTCTCACAAGGTATATTTCTTTTCGTGTACCTTGATTGTCTTGATTCCTCATGCTTATCACCCTATGAGTAGAAATTGCTTGATATTGTAGATTGATAAATATATATATATATATATATATATATATATATATATATATATATATATATATATATATATATATATATATATATATATATTTTTATATAAATATATATATATATATATATATATATATATATATATATATATATATTACTTGCTATTGATATTGTAGAATGACTGCTTGCTCGGTAGAATTGCTTGTACTTGGATAAGTCTAGCGCTGATGTTTCTGGCCTGCTTGGATTTGAAATTCCGAGGACAAAATTTTCTAAGGAGGATAGAGATGTCACTCTCCGTTCCCAGAATGCGTATTTTAATACGTGTAATGCTTGAATGTATTTATTTAATATTTATCATACATTTGTTCTGTATTTAATTTCTTTAATTTTATGCTAATTATTTTTTGTATTTTATTTTCTGCTTTTGTTTTGCTCTTGGGTTCGGCTTGGGTTGGTTTGTTTTGGTGGTTCATCATGAACCCAACCCCCTACTTACCACCATCTCCATTTAAAGCCCAACTACTTTCTCTCTCTTCATTCATTTTCATTTACTCTTCTTCTTCTCCATTAACCTCTCCTCTAACCTAAGGAAATCCATATGCCAGTGCATCTTGCTTCCAAATGAGAACCCATTTTTATGGTTCATTTATTTTCCTCTCGTGATTCTAAGATAGTTTAAAACCTGACATTTTGCATTTTGAAAATTTTATTTTTGTAGATCTAGAAATTTGCTATTTTTGGATTTTTGGTGGTTTGATCTATCAGACTTCCTTATTTTCAAGTTTTGATCATTCCAGATTGTTGAGATTTGTGTTATACCCCATTTTGATCCATGGAAGTCCCATTTTGGCTTAGATTTAAGGCTTCATGGAATTTGGAGTTCTGGAGGTTCTCTACGCCCACGTTTATACGTGTCCGCGTATTATCAAGCTCTACGCCGACGTTCATTCGTGTCAGCGTGAACCTAGATTACGCGAGTCTACTCTGGCTTGGCGTATCCCTTTACGCATATTTCTTTGCGCGTACAAGCTCGCGTGTAACTTTATTCTTTACGCGTACAAGTTCACGCGTAACATTATTCTTTACGCGTACAAGTTCAGGCGTAACGTTATTTCCTTTACGCGTAACCCTATTCTTTACGCGTACAAGTTTCACGCGTAACTCTATTTTTTATGTGTACTCCTCTGGCTTGGCGTAAGACGAGTTTTACGCGTAACCTTATTCCTTTATTGAGCGTATTCCTTTACGCGTATGCTTTATTCCTTCATGCGTAAACTTCCCTCACGCGTAAAGTTCCTTTACACGTATTTCATTGGACGTACTCCTCTGGCTTGGCGTATTTCATTGAGCGTACTCCTTTGGCGTACATGGCACCCCTTATTATATATTTACGCCTTTTTGACATAAACTTGATATAATCATGAGATGTTAATATTTTTTTATACATATTGTTGTGTGAAGAGTGCATTATGTCTCGATTGGTTTATGGATACCCAGTATGACTGGAACTTAACCCTGAGAGTTATAGACTCGGCCATACTAAAGGCTAGTTGACCTTCATGTCTTGTCACGAATTGATATTGATTGTTATCTTGACTAAATGATTGATCATGCGTTCCTAGTTGGAACTAAAAGACTGGCTAGTCGTCTTATTAAAATTGAATGAGACACGTTTATATTAACCATGAACCATTGCAATCGACTAGCCGATCCCGAACATTGGCATATGGACACGTACAGACTCCAACTTGTTTCTGTAAAAGCAGCATGTGTACCTTACAGTCAAGGCATGATTATTCCGTAGCTAGGTTTGATTGTTGCATTATGCTATGTAAGACCTACAACCTAACCACACGGGCATCGTTGTAGAGTTAAGCATATCCTACTCTGTACGAAAGTACTCATTCTGAATGACCATGATCCACGGCATGAGATTTCAATTAACATAGGGACTATTAAGTTAAATAAAATAACGATTGCATGGAGAGAATGGATTCCCGAGTTCTTACATGGCAGCCATCTCGGGACAATTAGTGCCCCGATATGCCGGCTGGTTCCCACAGATACTGCAAATCTGCCACACGGGCAGAGAGTGGTATCTGTTTATATTTTTATATATTGATGACGGGCATCCCGCTGGGACACGTCTAATTCATGATTGGCGTAATTGATCATTGGATAGACTAGCCTTGCTTGTACATTGTAAGAACTGAGGATTTCCTTATTGCATATTTCCAGGATAACTTGGAACTTACAGTTAGTAAGCCGTAGTAGTTGTATTACCGTTTAAATTGATTTGTTTGTGTACTGTACCTACTATGTTAACTACTGAGATGATCAGAATGTCAGGACATGACGGGTCAACTTCTGTCCTTATTTGGTTGGGAAGTTGGTTTGAAGTGTCGTGATGTTGTGTGAATCCCAGTAGCAAGCGGATACTTATTTATCATATTCTTAACTCTTACCACTGGTTCTAATTCTTCATGTTGTGCTTCCTTGTGGTACTTGCTATTTGAGGTCTAACCTATCTGGTTTTGCATGGCCAGATTTAGAGCCAGCTCCCGAGGGCTCAGCTTACTTCTACCTCCAAGATGGTCAATACTAGAGGGATGATCGCAGGAGGACACGAGTGGGTTCCTTGCTTCCCTGCTCGTTTTGCTACTTACTTTCCATTTTGCCGCTTGGCACCGACATGTTAGTCGGACTGTCTGGTACTTACTTTCACATAATTGTAACTAAGTCAGACTGCAGCTGATAACGATTGTGTATACCTTATCATATCATCTGGCTATGTTTTGTAAGGCCAGATCTCAAGAACATTTTGACTGAGCGTTTGGGACGCCTTACTGCTTTATCTTACATGTTCTCTATTACAGTTTCTTGTTTGAATGATTGAGACAATAGATGTTGAGTAACCCTAGTGAGGCTTTTATGTAGTATGCACCCCTCGTCTTTTAGACAGTTTTGATCGTATTATACGGTATTCATCTACCCGTAATACGTAGCTGGCTGAGTCATTCCTCCGCTCTCCGGTATTCTAGTTCTCGGGCGTGACAAAGTCTTTGATACAATTTCCCAAGAAGAAATTATGTCATATTTTGGTGCAGGCTTGGTCCATGTGTCCTACTTATGGTATCAAAGATTATGTCATGACATAATGTGGTACGCTTGGCCATTGGGACAAATTACTGTATACATGTATGTGTCTCGAAATGAGCTCAATAGCATATTAATGGCTATGGTCACATTTACATAGGAATTTGGGAATGAAGAAGTGTATCCATGTGTCGTGAAGTTTTTTGTATCATAAATATGGCACATGTATCAATATGTATATATGTATGATGGAAATTAGGATTCTAGTCATATTATGGAGTGTATATATATATATATATATATATATATATATATATATATATATATATATATATATATATATATATATATATGCATATAGGTATGTGTATCATAATTAGGTGCATGTTCCAATGAGTGTGTGTATAGAAGAGTAGTGTGTGTGTTGCACGGACTGCAGTCCTATATGCAGTCAGTAGGCACTGGGAGTACAAGGTTTCCTACCTGCATTGTGTATCATTTTCATATGTGTGTGTGTGGCCGTTAGTGTATTGGTATTAGTTTAGAGTGTGTGTGAGTATCTATGTCAAACCTCATGCATATGTGTGTATCTTGTACACAGTTTTAGTAGCATTCTTGTGAAAACTGCAGGTAACTAGATAGGGGTTTGGGGTTACCTACAGTAGCAGTATTAGTACAACGAGTGTAAGGGTGTAATTATTCTACAGTGAGTGTAAGAGGGTGTGTGTGGTTGATATGTATATGCTACAGGCTGGCAGTAAGGTCATGTAACAAGAGTGGAAGTGAAGTATTCAATCTGCAGAGACGTAAACCTCCTAAAAAAAATTTATTTTGGTATTTATACAACGAATACGTATATACGATATTTATTTATTTTTATACAAAAGTTTTATTATAAGTTTTTAATAAATATAGAAAATAAATATATTTTTTCGGAATAATATAAGGTAAATATTTTATCTTGTTCAACAGAAAATATGTCTCACCGAATTTTGTCAAACTTTATTTTATTATTAAAATAAATACTAGTTTACTTGTTATACAAGTATAGGTAATAATTTGGAAAATTATATTTTTTTTTATAAATAATATGTACTATTTTGTATGCGATGTATATGAAAATAAATTCATGTATAATTTGTAAAAAATGATTTTTTGAAAATTCTTTGGAATATTTTAAATTATAAAAAGTATTTTAAATTTTAATTATTACTAATGTTTAAATATTTATGGTAATTTAAATTGGGATTAGATTTTAAACTGATTTAAATTAAATATGAGATCTATCTAATGGGGTTTAAAGCGGTCCAAATCCTTATCTAACTAGAATTTCTCCACTCTATTTATAGGGGAGCCTTGCCATTGTTCTTCTTTGCAAAATTTTCTCATCCACCATCACTAAATTTGTGTGCATTGTGTCCGTGTCTACCTCCTCCGTCTCAGCCGTGACGGTCTCGGGTCCGACCCCGGGTGTCTTTACACTAGTTTTATCATTACAATTACATCATCCTCGTCGTGTCCGATACACCGGATAACGAATTTTAAAATTTTTTGTCCTGTCCGAAAACCTGACACAATCCCAATCCCAATTCTAAACCCTAACACTAAATTTTCCCTCGCCGCCTGTACCACTTTTTGGGCTGAACCGTCTCCTTCAGACCCTTGTCGTAGCGCCGCTAAGGGGAACCTCACCACCGTATCCCCTCACCATGTCAACCTCCCCCGTGACTTTGCCAGCCCCTCTCCTCCTCCATCTCTCTTTATCTGCCTCCATCACCGTCAATCGAGCTCCGGCCCAGTCTCTCCGACTTCTTGACCAGTCTTTCCGTCCTTCCCTCACCACCGATTGACACCACCACCATCGAGCAACTCATCCACCACCTACGACTACCAGCCACCACCACCAGTTAAGCCACCACCATCACCATATAAAAATCAAGACCAAGTACCACTCTTATCGGCCCTCCGCCGCACCCCGACCGAGTTCATGTTGAGCGCCCTCTCCACCTCTCTCTAGATGGCGCCCGACCACAAGTCACCGGTGAACCCCTTGCTGTAGTCAGATCCGGCTGGAGTAGTGCCATGTGGCGATCACTCATTTTCGAGCAACCCATCTCGACCGTAGACGAGCGTCCACCACTGATGGTTGCCATGAAATATCAAGAACAAAAATTATAGAGGAATTGAACTTGATTGCAAACTCGCTTGTACAAGAGAAAGCCTAGAAAGAAATCCTAGGAAACAATCTATGAACAATTGTTTAGTTTTGATTCTGGAGGGTGACGATAGAGGCTCAGAAAAGTGTAGCAACTCTGCCTTACTTCTTGGACTATCTGACACGATTCTTTCTCTTGAAGAAATTGCCCTTCGTAGGTTGCCAGCCTTTTGCATGGGTGTAGTACCCTGATATTTATAATGATAGATATCTTGAGCCGCATAGATGGCCATGTGGCTACAACAGCACACAAAGACCCCCTCTTTGGCCACCAGCTGGTGACTTGTTGAGATTTTGTTGCAACAAATCTGGGTGGTTGAGACTTGGTCAGCTTGCCACGTGTCCTATTGCAGGACAGGATCAGTCTGCTTGAGTCATTTTGAGCCGCATAGGTCTTTCAGTGTTCGGCCATGCTGGGCCGCATAAGACTCATACGGCTTGAGTCGCAGTCTCCCTTAGTCCGCATATAGCTTGGGGACTTTTGAGTCGTATAGATTTTGTATTTCTGGGCCGTATAAAGTTCTTGCAGCTCAGGTTGCAGTCACCCTTGGCCGCATGAAGCGCATGGATTAAGCCGTATAAGGTTCATGCGGCTCGGGTCGCAGTCCTTCTAGCCGCATGACTATGTCCAGTCTGGTGACATGGCATTTTGTCTGAACACATCTTATCTTCCTTTTGTCAGAGTGTCAGAGCTGTCAGTTTTGTCAGTTTTGACAGAGTTTGTCAGCTTTGTCAGAAGGGTTGATCAGCTTAGCCGCATACGTAACTATTCTTTTTACGGCTCAAATCAGTCTGGTTGTGAGATAGTAAAGATGGGCCGCATGGGACATGCTAAGTCTGTCATGCGGCTATTTTTTATGCGGACCAATGCAGTCCCAAAGTACTCATGCGGTCAGTTGTGATCCGCATGAACCCCATATTTTCTATGCTTCTACAAGACCCCCTTCAAAGTTTTTACATTACAAATTTGGAATAGTTTGAATAAGAAGCATAGATATATGTCAAGCCGCAGGAAATTTTCGAGTCATGAGAGACGTTGTGCCGCAGGGACATTTTGAGCCGCAGGGACATTTTTCAGCCGCAGGTAGATCTTGTGCCGCAGGGAGACCATGTGCCGCAAGGAGATCTTGTCTGCCAGCTGTCACTGCTGTATTTAATGACTTGATTTAGTTTTAGATTTTGGGCTCTTTTTTCGAGAAAAAGCTGACGGTTATTAAGGATAAAATCCCCAAATGTCATCATTATCTTTAATGGATACGAGAATCAAAGCGGCGATGACAGTTATTAAGGATAAAAATCCCCACGTGTCATCCTCACCTTTAATGTCACGATAACCGACGCGACGTTCATCTGTTTCCTCTTGGAAGAGCTGTAAGTATGGGCCATACGGAGAGAATTTTTTTCTTTCAAGGTTTTCTCCTTCGTCTTCATTGTCACTGTCATCCTTTCTGTTCTAGTTAGCCATAACTCCAAAAGCTTCCAAGTCGACAGATGTTGCGACCAAAGGGAAGGGACCCACCTCTCCGTCGAGAGCTGTGGACTCTCCTTCCATTCATCCTGACATGCAACCCCTATCAAGGGTAAGGACGGCGGAAAAACGACGACTTTAATTTTTTGAATGGCCTTATCACATATTTTATGCGCCGACCTGTCATGCGTCGTCACTGTGCTTTAGGCGTGATTGATGCACGCCCTATCTGCATATATTTTGTGTGATGGGGCCGCATGGCTGATGCATACACTTTGTCTTCTTCTGAATGTTAACCCTCCCCATTTTTTCTCTTTTGTAGGGGTTTGGCTAGCAGATTTCTCCAGGATCGGTATCGGCGGTTTTTGGCATGGTAAAGATGCAACACTTGACACACACATCAGAGAGCTCAAAACTCTTCATGCTTTGGAAGAGTTTTCTCAGATGGTAGGAAGAACCTTTATACGTCGGAGAGTCGAACGGTGGTGGGACGTCATCGTGAAAGTTTTATTTTTACGGCTCTCCAAGTAGACAAAAACAAAACTAGGGATGTTGTTTTGAAGGTATGGTCTTTTGGAGGAACGAGCATAAGATGTCCGCAATACGGAGGAGAGAAAAGCATGTTATATTTGCCTTCCTCCGTGCAGCTCCTCGGAGATTCAACAGCCTTGTTTGCTTCTCAGCAGTAAAATATGACTTCTTTCGAGAGCTACGAAACTGCTTTTTGATGAAGACGAAGTGCTGCCAAACTGGTCAAACTATGTATTGCTAGATTTTCCTTTCTTTTCTTTTTACTGCCGATGTCGTCCTACGAATGTAACTGATTTTGAATAAACGGAATACATTAACCCCATTCTTTGTTTTTGGCATCTGTGGTGCTTGTACTAGAGGGCCTAATACAGCATTTGTGTAAAGGATATCCCACTGGGGGACTTTTTGTGGATCTATTGTCCTTTTGTGCATCTGGAAATTTGAGCAAATAGATTTGAATGATATTTTGTGGACCTACTACTCTTTTTGTGCACCAATGGTGCGAGTAATAGATTTGGATAACTTCTGTGGACCTATTACCCTTTTGCGCACTGGTGGTACGAGTAATAGATTTTGAATGATATTTTGTGGACCTATTACTCTTTTTGTGCACCGATGGTGCGAATAATAGATTAGGATAATTTCTGTGGACCTATTACCCTTTTGCGCACTGGTGGTGCGGGTAATAGATTTGAAACGAAACCTAACAGATGTAATATGGACGTGATAGATTTTGTGGTCTTAACACCATGTCTTTTATCCCGGGTTGGGTACATGTGTTAAGTCAAGGGACCATCGGTATCGGAGGTAATATGGACGAGATACATGATGATCATGAAACTTTTTGTAGACCTATTACTCTTCTGCGCACTGGTGGTGCGAGTAATAGATTTTGAGCCAAAACCCAGTAGAGGTAATATGGACGTGATAGGTTTTGTGGTCTTAACACCGTGTCTTTTATCCCGGGTTGGATACAGGTGTTAAGTCGGGAGACTATCGGTATCAGAGGTAATATGGACGTGATACACGATAATCAGGACCAGGAAGTTTGCTCAGAGATAATGGTATGCTGGGCAGACTCCTGTGGGATAAAGCATTAGAGTGGGAGTTCAGAGGTATCAGCATACATGACTCTTCACTCAGGGAGATGCGATATGAAAAATATAGTGTGAGTTCAGAGGTACTTGGTGTACATAACTCGATGATCTGGTGAGTTCAGAGGTACTTAGTGTACAAACTTGATGGCATGGAAGATTTGGTGGTTTGAGGAAGTAGCAGCATGTCCTTAGACATAGTATTTCTTCAGGAATTTGCCGTTTATGGGCATCATGAGCAAGTCTCCATTCTGTTTCGCGAGTCGGTATGCGCCGTTGGAGGATACGGTCTCGATAATGAATGGACCCTCCCACTTGGACTGGAATTTGTCGGCGGTTTTGTGAGTCATGACCATCGGTCTGCGAACGGCCAAGACGAGATCGCCTATTTGGAATGTCCTATGCTTGACTTTCTTATTGAAGGCCCGAGAGATGCGTGCTTGATAGAGCTCGATGCTTTGTTGAGCTTGCAAGCGCTTTTCGTCTAAAGCTTCCAATTCTTGTAGTCGTCGACGGTAGTTATCGTCTGATGTCAACCAGTAAGTAAGGGCCACACGAAGTGAGGGGATCTGGGTCTCCAATGGGAGAACTGCCTCGCTTCCGTACACCAGAAAGAATGGTGTATTTCCTGTAGCCGTCCGACTCATAGTGCGGTATGCCCATAAGCATTCGCCCAACTTTTTATTCCAGTCGGGCTTGTTTGAGGACACGAACTTCTTGAGAAGCTTGATTATGGTCTTGTTAAAGGCTTCGGCCAGACCATTAGCTGATGGGTTGTATGCTGTTGAAGCAACATTCTGTATTCGATTCTTGTCACAAAATCGATAGAAGGCATGACTTGCGAACTGCGGACCATTGTCATGAATGATCCTCCGTGGCAGTCCAAAACGGTAAATGACGTGATGTTTTATGAAACTGATCACGTTTGATGTCCTTACCTCTACCAGCGGAACAGCTTCCACCCACTTGGAGAAGTAATCGGTGATTGCAAGTATAAACCAGTACCCTTTGGACGACGGCAGGGTGATTTGACCGACGATGTCCATTCCCCAGGCTTCAAACGGCCAAGAGGCCACCGTTTGGTACAATAATTCGGACGGCAGATGTATGAAATCTACATGGATCTGACAAGCCTTACACTTTTTTGCATAGTCGACTGCGTCTGCTATTATCGTAGGACAGTAGTAACCCATCCGACGGAGACGATCCTGCAACTTCAGGCCCGGTTGGTGAGCCCCGCAAACGCCATCGTGAGCCTAGCATAAGGCTTCTTCGGCTTCTGCAATTGACAGACATCTTAACAGTAGCCCGTCATAAGACCGTCGATATGACATTTTTGTTTCTGTGTCATAAAAGAATCTGAGAGAACGCCTTCTGATTGAAGTTGCTTCTTTCACATTTTCAGGCAGGATTTCGTAGACTGCAAAGTTGATGAACGAGAGTCTCTAGACTTTCACGTCATTGGTTATCAGGGCGGAGTAACTCATATCCAGTTGAACGTTATTTTTGGGATAGGCCAACTCATGGCCTATCATGTCGACTAGATGGTGAGCATAATTTGGAACCGCCAAAGAAGCGGCGAGGCCTGCTAGGGCATCGGCCTCAATATTTTGGAGCCTAGGAACATGCTCGATAAAGAACCCCTCCAAGGTTGCAAAGATGGCAATTGCTGTCTGATGATAGGAAATCAGGTCCGTGTTACGAACCTCGTATGAGCCTGGAAGCCACACGTATTATCGATCATTATGTCGGTGATGGGAAGAGGGAATTCATCCTTAGGACATGCCGCATTCAGATTGTAGAAGTCGATGCAGATTCAGATCTTTTCGTTCTTCTTGACGACGGGTACTATATTAGCTACCCAATCTGGGTGTTGCTCCTCGTGGATAAAGCTGCTAGCTATAAGCTTATTTTATTCCACTTTAATGGAGTTCATGATGTCTGGACGAAACTGTCGTTGCTGTTGTTTGACTGGTTTAGCGTCCGAATGAATATTGAGCTTATGAAGTTGCAACAATGACTCCCGCTCTTCGTCCGTCAAGCTTTTGCTGACGAAGATTGTCTTTGGAGAGGATTCGTCACCGAGGTCAACTTGCATGACCTCATCTTTAGTGGGAGGGTCATGTAGTTAAAAGTACTTCTCCCATTGTGCATCCAGTTGTTGAACCCATGGCTCCAATTCAAGAGGTTCGAGTAGATCTTCGTCTTCCTCTTCAATGTCAGCGGACGCCATGTTGACAGATAATGTCTGTCTGAATATATCTCCAATGCTGTCATCGAAATTGTATGTAGGTGATTCGGATGAGTGAGAATGCCACTCGCATTCCTCATCGGAGCTCTCTGGCGTTGTTGCTGGTGTAGCATAACCGAGGCCGCATTTGGACCTGCCGTAATAATCCTGAGGCTTCCCAGACGGAGCTGACAGCTGCATAGGCGATCGCCGACCGTTGCCATAATTCAGGCCTGGGGTAGCCTCCATGTCGTACCCCTACTTTTGCATGAAGTACTTGGCTTGAGGACTTTACAGGTAGAGCGGTAATCTTCCAGTATCGGGTTCGAGATCAAACTCTTGAGGCATGAAGGGTTGAGGACCTTCTTTTCGGCCAAAGATGATCGTGTGATCCCCTTCTCTTCTGCCTGGGACTAGGAAGTAGGCACCTCTAATAGGAGTAAGCCGATTTACGGTATGGACGGTTGTCACCTGTGTGTGCAGGTTAATGTCCCGACCGTGTCCCATAGTATACATCAGATTGAGTTTATTACACTCAAGATAGTTCAATGGCAGCCTCTTATTGATGAAATAAGGAATTTTGTCCATAGGGATTACATCATCAGGAGAGGGACTATCCACCTTTGCAACAAGATACTTCGTGAGCTCTGCCTCCTCCTCAGCTACCCCCTACGTGACCGGAGGTTGGTACGCTGTCTTGGGCAACTTGACCACCAAGGGTTCAGCTTGTGGCATTGGCTTGCCTAAGGGTCTCGAATCAACACTTGGTTGTCGGCTCGTCTTGGGAAGACGGATAACCATCGGCTCTGCAGAGAACTTCGTATCTTCCGATTGCTTTTGATTGGACCTTGGCAATCGGATCACCATCGGCTCCCCAGAGGGCCTACATCTTCTGGTTACCTTTGATAGGATTTTCGCAATCGGATCACCATCGGCCCTATGACGGGCTTTGGTTCTTGGCTAGACCTGGGGAGTCAGATAACCATCGGTTCCGACTGTGCAACTGGGGCGAGAGAATGGGGCACCTCTTTATGCAAAGTTGCGATAAGGGGTACGGCTTTACCCGATTTACGAGCCTGGAGATGAATTTTCAAGGGTTCCTCTGGCCCTGTGATGACCTCCAGTTCGTCAATTATGTGCTTTTTGGATTCATCATATAAACAAGCCTCCGAAGAGTAACAAGACTCAACCCCTTTGAAGGAATCGATGTCGGTGAATTTCGTCTTCACGAAGCCGTACTTACTGACATACTTGAAGCACTGGTGGAGTATGGATGGCACGATCATATAGTCAGGTATCCACGGACGCCCCAATAGGATATTGTAGGACGTATCTGCATCTATGACGTAGCAGGTAACCTCTGTCCTCAGGTCGTCGATCTGACATTTCAATCAGATCTTTCCTAAGGGATAGCTCATTTCTGAGTTGAAGCCGCTAATGGCAGTGTTGGTCGCCGCTAGCTGGTGCATAGGGATGTCGAGGACTTGAAGCAAGCTTTTCGGGATGATGCTTATCGACGAGCCAGGGTCGATGTGCATCTGATCCACCTTGATGTCGCCTATGTATCCAGTGTAGTATAAGGGGTGATCATCCAAGTTGGTCTTGATTAATATATCCTGTGGGGTGAATATGATATTGGGTATTGCATCAGCACAGTTACTGCCCTGGAGATCTGCCGACAAGTCTTTCCCTGTAGGTTTGACCTAGGCTAAGTAAGCGTCAGCATTCTGGAGCGCTTCGTTCAATGCGACATGAAGATCCATGGAGAGCCTTAGGAGCTCGTATAACGACAACTTTGTCGGCGTATTAGCCAGTTGTGCTAATATGTCAAAGTTGTAAGGTCTCTCCATCCCGTGAGGTGCATCTTTACGAAGCGGCCTGTCGAAGCGGATTTCCTTCGGCTTGGACATATCCGCCGGTGGAGGCTGAGATGGCCCCGGAACATCAGTGGCAGGCAACCTTGTTGGCTGAGGGTCTTCGACTGAAGTACCCAGAGTGGGCTGGACTTGTGCCCCGGACCGGGTGACAACGACCACTACCTCCTTAGCTTCGGTTGAAATGGTATGGCAGGATCTGGACTTCCTGTCCTTCTTCTTGTTGGTTGGAGATGACACCGCCTGGGTAACTTCGGGCACTAAGTCTAGTTACACCCACATGACCTCTTCTCGTGACGTAGTGAGAGGTACTAAGCCAGTCGTCTGGTCTCGGACGGGGGGAAGATTAGTGACCTACATCGTCGCCAGGGGAATAGGTATTACCCCGTCTTGAGCACTTGTTGGGGGGAAGTCACCGAACTGAATTGATACCATATTCGCCGCCACGGTAACCTCTTCAAAGTCTAGCGACAGAGCTTTGGAGTCGATAAGACTCTGGATGTACCGCTTTAATTGAAAGTAGCCTTGAGTGGGATGATGAATATAGGGGTAGAAATAGCAGTATTTTGGGTCCTCCATCTCCGCCGCTCGAGGCTCGCTTCTTGGTGGAGGGAGTTGGATCATGTCCCCTTGCAAGAGCATGTCGAAGATAGGCTTTACATGACTATCTTCGAATGATTAATTCATCTTGGGCCACTGAGCTTCTGCCTGCTTTTGTTCATGCTTCTTGGTCGTACCGGCGACCATAGCCTGTTTGCCTTTACACTCCCGATTATTGGAGGTGCCGTCAGTGTTGTTGTTATTGGGGGCGGTACCAGGACGTTTGCCTTTGACCTCTCCATCCGGGATGTGTAATCCCAACTAGCGAGCCTTCTTTAACTTTGCCTCCGTATTGGTGGCGCTTATGATGAAGGTCATCCAATCCCTGAACTGATCTTCACCCATCCAGAGGTTGATTGCGGGGAGCAACTTCTTCTGGCAGATTTCAATCAAGGAGCTTTCGGGATTACTTTTGGGCAATCTCAATGCGGTTTGGCGGAACCGTTCGATATAGTTCCTTGTTAGCTCCCTCTCCCCCTGAACGACGTCCATGAGGGATGACATCGTCACATCATGTTCCACTTCATAGAATCTATCTAGGAACATGTGCTTGAAGGCGTCGAAAGAATGGATGCAGTTGTCCGAAAGGTTGCGGTACCAGTCGAACGTGATTCCCTTCAATGCTCCGATAAACAATCGTGTGAGGATGGCATCGCTATGCGACAAATGGTCGGTTGTAACCTAGAAATAAGTCATATACCGACTAGCAGAGGTCTTCCCGTCATATGAATCAATATGAAACGGTTTGTACCGTGGCGGAAAAGGAACATCTCTCCGTGCAACAGGATACGGCTGCCATATTCTGTGGTCTCGGAAGGAGTCTCGGGCTTGCTCAATGCTCTTGCACTTCTCTCCTTGTCTTCCTGGCTTCATCTGCAGCTGCAGGAACGGATGCCCCTAGAGGATTGTCACCCAAAGGAGGAGCGATCGTGTTGGAATCTGCGTTGACTGCGGGTCCCAAGCTTGTTTGTCCAGGCGTCCTTGCCGGTTGAGTCGGCAAGGCAGCTTTGATTTCGTCTACTGACTTAACTAAGGACAGGAGCATGGCTTCAAGTACTTCTAGACGTTGTCGGTCAGTAGGCGCTTCATGATCATCGTCGGCCATAAAGACTGTCCGCACGTGGGTAGACGTGGAAGGGATCGTAGCAAAGATGCTCTCTGTGTCGTACCCTCGTACCGAGAAATCGTCGAGGAATGTCGGAATATCTTCCTCCTCGGACTCGGAAGGGGTGCTACCCCCTGCACAGGAAGCCACATCGTCTTGGTGAGGTTGGTCACCCTAAGGGACGTCCATTTCTGTTGCATAATTCCAGTAGATCGCTACCCCTTGTGTATGCTCTTGGAACACTGGGTTGTCGCATACATTGAGGGGACTGCTACCCCCGTCTTCATCTACCCCTAGGGAGGTTGAGGATGCACTCCCAGGTGTTGGGAGCTTCTTTCTGGATCGAGTGCCTAGGTAGACACCCCCTGTGGCTGTCGGTGGCAACCCTCCAGACGAGGGTTTCCTTGCAGTGCTGGCTGAGATTGCAGGGCTAGAAGAGCCTGTCTTCTTTCCTCCCCTGCCGGAAAGAACCTTCCGAGTTGAATTACAGGAGGCGAAAGGGAATTCCTCGTCTCCCGAGATTTGCACATGTTCCTCAAGTTGTTGTCGGATAGGTACTGGCTGGTGCAATCGTTAAAAAATGGATTGCAGATCTTCAGGTACTGCTGACTGGTCGTAGCAGCAGTTGATAATGACCTGGGTGCAACGACGTAACAAAAAGGGCTCATCACATGCCAAGGTTGCTTCTTTCTCCTTGCGTTTGTGGGTAATCACCTCTTGCAAGTCGATTGTAGACTGATCTACCTTTGTATCCAATTTGTGGACTCGGGTATCCCGAGCACACGGGTGCGTAGGTATCATATTTGCTCCCTGATCTGAGGCTAGTAAAAGCACTTGCTCTCGATCATTAGAGGGAGACTTTTGAGACCTACCCTGTCCGTTAGCCCTAGGGGACTGGACGCGGGTGGTTCTGTACAACTTTCCATTAGGGGCCCGTATAACAGTTAACGGTGCCCGCTGACGGTCAGCAACTTGGACAGTTGACTGGGCTTGTTGGGCTCGAAACTGCCATAGACTTCTTCGATTTAGCACCTGAAGGCGCATAATAAAAAGAGTCCAGATTGGAATATTCCATATTCTCAATGGGCTGTATAGAGTCGAGCCCGCATGAGAGACGGTCGAACACAGAGCTTCTGATATGGCCACGTGAGACACTCTGTCTATGGCCAGGATTGGCTGCCGCATGGGTGATCTGCCTGCGGCTAGAGTTGGCTGCAACATAGGCCATCTGTCTGTGGCCAGAGTTGGCTGTCGCATGGGCCGTCTGCCTGCGGCCAGAGTTGGCTACAGCATGGACCATCTACCTGCGGCCAGAGTCAGCTGCCGCATGGGTCATCTGCCCATCTCTCTTATGTGGCCTCTTTCTCGTCTGTATGGATTTCCCTTGTGTCCCGAAAAACTCAGCATCGTAGTGTTTTCCTTTGCTGGATTTGGGGACAGTGGGGTTCTTTGTGGTCGAAAGCAAGGCCGCAGGAAAGTCTTGATCGCCGTCTTGGGCCGCAGAATGAGCTTCTTCGAGAACCTGGTCCAGGGTAACAGTTTTGCGCTTCGACGTCCTATGTGTTCTCTTTGGGTTGGCTCGCTTCTGCAATGGGCTGGCGCTCCCTTCAGAGAGCATTTCTTCGAATGCTCGTTGGTCAAAACGAACCATGAGCATTTGCTGCGTGTAGCCGAGCTTGGACGTGTCAGATTGTGTCACCAACTTCTCATCAAAAGAGAAGGATGTCGCCAGTAGAGTCGCCATCGTGTTTGCCATAAAATATCAAGAACAAAAATTACAGAGGAATTGAACTTGATTGCAAACTCGCTTGTACAAAAGAAAGCCTAGAAAGAAATCCTAGGAAACAATCTAAGTACAATTGTTTAGTTTTGATTCTAGGGGGTGACGATAGAGGCTCGGGAAAGTATAGCAACTCTGCCTTACTTCTTGGACTATCTGACACGATCCTTGCTCTTGAAAAAATTGCCCTTCGTAGGTTACCAGCCTTTTGCATGGGTGTAGTACCCTGCTATTTATAATGATAGATATCTTGAGCCGCATAGATGGCCACGTGGCCACATGGCTACAACAGCACACAAAGATCCGCTCTTTGGCTGCCAGCTGGTGACTTGTTGAGATTTTGTTGCAATAAATATGGGTGGTTGAGACTTGGTCAGCTTGCCACGTGTCCTATCGCAGGACAGGATCAGTCTGCTTGAGTCATTTTGAGCTGCATAGGCCTTTTAGTATTCGGCCATGCTGGGCCGCATAAGTCTCATGCGGCTTGAGTCGCAGTCTCCCTTAATCCGTATGTAGCTTGGAGACTTTTGAGCCGCATAGATTCTGTATTTCTGGGCCACATAAAGTTTATGCTGCTCAAGTTGCAGTCACCCTTGGCCGCATAAAGCGCATGGATTGAGCCGTATAAGCTTCATGCGGCTCGGGTCGTAGTCCTTCTAGACGCATGACTATGTCCAGTCTGGTGACATGACATTTTGTCTGAACACGTCTTATCTTCTTTTTGTCAGAGTGTCAGAGTTGTCAGTTTTGTCAGTTTTGACAGAGTTTGTCAGCTTTGTCAGAAGGGTTGATCAGCTTAGTCGCATACGTAACTATTCTTTATGCGGCTCAAATTAGTCTGATTGTGAGATAGTGAAGATGGGCCGCATGGGGCATGCCAAGTCTGTCACGCGGCTCTTCTTTATGCGGACCAATGCGGTCCCAAAGTACTCATGCGGTCAGTTGTGTTCCGCATGAACCCCATATTTTCTATGCTTCTACAGCCGATGGCCAGATTCGCCAAGCACAGCCTCGACTGCCGACGCCGGTTACTCCAGTTGTTGCGCCTGTGTGCTGCAAGGCTCGAGCCCGGCCGCCCCGTGCCACGCTCTGCCAGCGCTAGAACCCGCCCTCCATCGCGCTCGGCTCAGCCTCTACTATACCGCCCGGTGAGGTCCTGTACTCTTCTCTCCCCTCACTTTTCCTTCTTTTATCTCTCAACCAAGTCCTCTCTCTATCGTTTCTTCCATTTCATTTTTGTTTCTTTTCCTTTTTATTTCTCTCTCTCTCGAAAGAGAGGAAAAAGAGACAGCTATTATTGTATTATTATTATTAATATGATTTATTATTATTACTATTTTCTTATTAGTTACCATTAATAAAATATATGTATGGTAAATGGTATATTTTTTAATATACATGTGTATTTGAATATTAGTATGTATAAATATAGATATAAGTAAAATACAAAATTTATCACTGTTATTAATATTATTATTAATACTATTATTTTGTTATTAATAATATTATTATTCTTATTAGTTTAACTAGTATTAATACTGTTGTTTACTACTATTATATACTAAAATATCTAAAATAAAAATTTTATGGTACTTAAATATGATTTTGACCTAAAATTACATATTTACAAAATTAGGGTTTAATTTAAAATAATTTTTAATTTTTCAAGTATTTACCTAAGAATATTTTAATTAATAAAAAAGGTAATTTCCAAATTAAAATTTATTTTTAAGTATGTATTTACCTAAAATATTTTGGGTAGTAAAAATCTAGTTTTGAAGTAATATAAAATATTTTCTAAAAATATAGTATAAGTATTTTCTCCGTGAATTGCCATTGATTATCAAGGCCAATAATGACTAATTATGCACTGTAAGCCCCTTGATTTTTTAATTTAATTTTAATTATTTTTATTTATTTTATATGGATATTTTAAATATTAAAGTCAATAGTGACTATAGTAGTACTTTATCGTAGCTTTGATTTTTAAAGCACAACAAATATCAATTTCTCAAATATAATTCCATATTTGAATTCTAGACACGTTTGTAGAAGCATAAGTCAAGCGCCTCAGAGGAAAGAATGTAACCCGCGATCTACTCAAGTATTGAGCCACTTACGCCTCTCAGGCTGACTGCGCCTTAACTAGGTGTCAAGCTACCCACGCCCCATCAAAGCAGCATGGTGGTCACGTCTCATCTAGCATCATAAAGTGATGCCTCGATCTCTGTACGAAAGATAGCTGAGGGCTCGAAAACCAAACTCATAATTACTTTGGCTACTCACGCCTCTCTAAGGGCATGTCCCTCTCCTCCTCGCACCTCACTTCTATGGGCGTGCCTGATTCATCGTGCCCCCGTCTATGCTTTTCGGTTGCTCTCCCCGAGGCTGTATTTAATGAGCATGGCTCTCTCGAGACCTCTGTTCGACATTTCAATTCATGTTCAAGTGACGAACACAGAAGTCAAGGTTCATTCCCCTTGGAAACAGTGTAAACAAGCACGTGTGGCCCAGCGCATGTTGTTTGATTAAACTCAGGCATGTGTTGCCCTGAGTCTCCCCAAGCGCGTGTGCTTCTAGCCCGCGCCTATATACAATATGCCACCTAGGATAGTGATTCCTAGACTCGTGTGTGACTTGGGCGCGTGCCAATATTGAAGGCCTAGTCACGCCAAAGAACGGGTTCAAAGCAGCTAGAGATTCTCTCCAACAGCAAAATCCAAATCTGCTATGTGACAGTCAGCCATAGCCCCCACACCATTGTAGTGCGCATGGTTATAACTGACTCCTGTTTAGGAGTGTTACATGGCAGTTGAATACCCATGCGCCTGCCTACTCACAGGCGAGTGACTACTCTTCCTTTTAACTATAAATAGGAGGGCTCTCCACCATTTCAACCCCCGGTTCCCCAATTTTCTCAAGAGTTCCCGGGCATTCCAGATAGTGTTCTTGCTGCTTCCCTAAGCCAGTGAAGCTAAATCCAGCAATTCTTTCTCTCTGTCAGATCGTCAATGGAGTAAAAAAGCAACCCTCTATTAATACGACCCAGATCAAAAAATAAAGTGTAAATGGGAATTCCAGTTACATTCTCGTTTTCAACCTTCAAAGCTCTTTTCCATAGCATCACGAAGCGATGGCAAACAAGATGGAAACTCTGCTGGGGATGTCCTTCTCCTGCAACGAGAAGGCTATGATGCAGTCTGACACGACCATGCTCCGAACCACTACGAAAATATTGGTCAACCAATCAGCATTTAAGGAAATGCTCTCTGGGGTTAGTGCAGGTCCTTCTCCTAGGCTGTCTAAGCCTAAGAAAATAAAGAAGGCATGGGTGCCTAAGGCTCGTATAGCCTACCCACAACCTATTGAAGGAGAGCAGCACACGCCAGTACAACTTTTACCTGGCGTGCCGACTGCATCACTCTCCGATCCTTACTAGGCATGTGACTCTGAGATGTACAACTCTCAAATGTTGCCAAGGGAACTCACTGTAGAAACCCTAGAGGGGGGTGAATAGGGTCAAGCTAACTAATCAAGCACTTAGCACAAGCTAATGGGCAATTTAAAAATATAAGTGCAAGAAAAAAAGCAACAACAATACTGACACACGATATATCCTGGTATCCTCCCAAGGGGCACTCCAGTCCCGGAACTCTCTTCGGATTTAATCCACTATTTGAGTAAATAGTTACACACGAGTTTGGATCCGAACAACTCGTCAACTTCAACACGAGTTTGGATCCGAAGAACTCGCCAACTTCTTACACGAGAGCTTTAGTCCGAAGGTCTCTTCGACTTCAACCGAGAGTTTGGATACGAAGACTCTCCAACTTCAACCGAGAGTTTGGATCCGAAGACTCTCCAACTTCAACCTTTCACAATAGGTTTTGATCTCCTTATACAACAAGATGAAGATCTTACTTTTCAACTCAATAACTCTAACACAATTTATGGTTGGCAAATGAAAGCTTTGTAGAGTTGTTTGTGGATAGGCTTTGGTGGCATAGAAATTTTTAGGCTCAAAGCATCGACCATGAATGAAGGGGTTCAAGGCTATTTATAACCAAAGCATTGAAAAGAGCTCAAAGGCAACTTTTTCAGTCAGCGATCGGTATACCGTCGGTACGAACCAGTATACCGTCGGAATACCGGTCTGGAATTGCAACGACTAGAAATATAGCCGTTGAGATCATTAAATGTTCGAAATACGACCGTTGGATTTTCAACGTTACTGAATCGGTATACCGTCGGTATAGATCGGTATTCCATCGGTATGCCGATTTTGTAGACAGAAACTTTCTGTGAACAAAAATCGGTATACCGTCGGTATAAACCGTATACCGTCGGTATGCCGATTTTCATCCGAAAATGATCTTGGGCTAATTTCTACCCTAGCTTTCGATTTTGCCATCCACTTTTTTGTATTTATAATTATTCCTAAGACTCATTACAGACTCCAGAAATACTGTAGCAGGTGCAGGCTTCTTCAGAGTCTTGAAATGATGATGGCATGGCATGGCATGGCTTCTTTCCTTGATAGATGTTGGCTTCTTCCTTGACGTCATCTGTCCAAAGAGATTCAGTTTGTGAAAACTGAATACCTTTCGAGGGCTTCGCCTCCGAACCTCCGACGAGGGGCGCTGCCCCCTCGATCCCCATCCGTTGACCGGGCAGCGAAATCCCTGAGTGCGTGGCTCCGGAGAAGTCGTCGGGTGGTTCAGAGAAATCTTGTGGGATCCGTCGTCTTTGGCCCACCATGATTTCGTCAATGCATATGTCCACATTGATCTTGCTTATTACTTTTCTGCATGTACATGTTACACGAACAAAGCAATATACATGTAGCAAATATGATAAGAAAAAGCACAGTAGAACAATGCTAATTTTAAGTATAAGAGCTATAGTGATATCATAATGTTAAACTTAATTGAATAACCATAATCAAAACATAGTTTTGATTTTGGTAACTCAATTAAATTTAAGATATATATGATAAAAACTCATATCACTAATAAGTAAAATAATAAGCACATATCACCAAAGGTATAAGTATAAGTAGAAATGCTATAGTGATAGTATGAAGATTAGTGATAATGAAATGCTAAACTTAACAAATTAACCATATTCAAAAACATGATACAACCATTGGGCCAACAATCTCCCCATTTTTTATTATGGCAAATCGGTTAAGTTTAGTATGGATACAATAGATGCATGTATCACTAAAAGCATACTACTTCGATTACTTATAAATACATACTTAAACTTACTTCTCCTCCTTTGACTTGATCAAAAAAGGCTTCCCCGTACTAAGAGATAAAATGAAATCAATCTCAAGCATAGAAATCGAAGCATGAAAAACTCATAGACAATCATGATCAAGATATACTAATGAAAAACAATGGGAGAAGGGTGTAATGACAAGTTTATAAAGCTACATTGCCAATGTAGAACATCAAATTTTTAAAAGAAGCATGTCAAAACACAATATAGTAGGTAAAACAAATAAAATTGAAAAACAATCAAAAAATAGTTTTACCAACTTGAAATCCAAGAAAGAAACTCCAAAACATAATATTATATGAATTAGAACTCTAGTTTTGGAAGGAAGCGATATACCAATTGAAATAAAAGATTTCAATCAAGGATTGCAGTCAAAAGCCAATGAGGATTAGATAATTGCAAAGTAATTGATATATAAAAAAAATACCAATTGAGATAGTTGAAAGATATAAACTTAATACCAATTGAAATATAAACTTGAAACATTGATCAAAAAGCCATTTGAAAGTCAAAATTGTCCACAGATAAATAGTGGAACAAATAATGAATGATCAGTGAAATAGAGCAATTGATATAAAATAATCTCTTTATTTGCAAAATCTATTTTCTTACTCAAGTTAATGCATTTGAACTCAATTACCTTATCATGCTATGTGAATATCCTTTAGATAAACATGAAGGTAAAGGAGAAAAATACTTGAGAAAGAGACATTCAGTCAACTTGAATGCTCCCCCTCAAAGTATTACCAATATAGATAAACAAGAATTTTAGGTAAGTCCTCAATAAGAAAAGCCAAATCAATTAAGCATATAAGAAAAGCCAAAACAACGAAAGCACAATAGTCATCAAGATAAGATATGATAGTTAATATTAACAAGATGACTTATTTAATCCATGTAAAAGAGAAAGATAAATAATAAAGACACTTGCATACACTCTCATAAATCCTTCACAAATAAAAATATCATGACCTCAATCAATAGGATATGAAATAGAAGAAAATATGGGTCCATGATGAACTAGGTATATGACATATTACAGGGTATAAATGAATTGAATCAATTAATTTGCTCCCCCTCAAAATATGCGTCTAGTTCCAAAGTACTTGTAGCATAAAATATATAACTAAAGGATTTGGGGGGTAAATCAACTATGGATTTATCCCCTTTGCTCAATGCATATAAGGCTACAATATCGTCAAAAGACTAATAATATCATCTTTAGTCAAGAAGAGATGTCCAATTAATAGCCGCTAAAGATGAAAACTTAGAAGAATATTCCAATTAAGCACGTATAATCAAAAGATGGTATACATTAATCTATATAGAAGGATCTCATATTTAAATATGATAGATCAATGTATGTTATCCTTTGAGAAAATATCATCATGAAAAAGAATAAAGTCAATTAAGAACAATCATGATGATAGACAGAATATAGCTCAAAAATAAAATAAAAATAAAACTCAAATATCAGGTCCATGATTATCTAGTTAAGAAAGAATCAACCAATTTATTACTTTACATGGACTAGGTATGTTTCACCATATATGTACCCATCAACGGATAAAATCCAAACCTTGCTAATGGTAAATAATAATCCATAAAGTTCAAATAGCAAAGGCCCATATGTGGCAATCTATGAGTAGTCAAAGTAGAGTAATAAATTAGTTTGATAATCACATAATAATATAATATAGGACTACTCAACCATTAGGATCTTTTATCAATAAAAATAAATAAATTAAACATGATCCCACAAATCTCAAAAAAAAATCCCAAATCAATATTTATGATAAAATCTCATAAATCAATGAAAAATATGAAAAAGAGTCATTCTCATTTAAATGATTGCAAATATAATCAAAAAGAGATGTAAATGATAATACGATGAAATCATGACTCAAAAGTGAGAGAAAGTTAAGAGATACTTGCTAATGACTAATATGGAAGGAGACTTAAAGAAAGGAATCACAAACCTCCAAGAGAAACAAGATCTAATCAAGAATTTGTAAAACTAGTTTTAGAGCACAAACATATGTATATAAAATAGGATACAAATTACATTTAGAAGAATCACAAATCTTGTTTACGTAAACTAGCATATCATATATAGATTGAAAAGAAAAACAATAGCTTGATGAGTGAAAGTGATCCAAATTATATAGCTTAACAATATATCATAAATAAGCAAGCTACATAACTAATTAAGATTAATGAGGTAGGCCATTAACAAGATAAATATGCTCATTAACTCTTAAGTCACTAACAACAACAAAAAAATACTTGCTTAAGTATAGAGTTCACAATGTGAGTAATGCATTTTAAAAGAAAAATGATTTATAGACTCTTTACCAAGCAAGAATAAGAGCATTGGATAACAAATAACTGAATTAGACTCTTATCAAGTAAAGGACAAAAGAGATGTTCAAGAAAACACAATAAAACAAATCTCTTTGCCAAGTAATGAGATTAATCCACGATAATGAATTAATAGATCGATCTAGAGAATGCAAAATATTATAGCCATTATCAAATAAGTGTATTCTCTAGAAATGAAAAATCTCAACCCAAAAAGCTCAAACCATAGTAGCTAAAGTCATAAGAAATATGATGTATCAATTACATGTATTCTCATGTGCTACAAAAACCATTGGACAACAATAATTCAAAAGGAAGCATAAACCCAAGGAATGAGCAAAGAAGGATCATTAAGATCAAGAAAGAAAAAGAGAGCTAAAGATAGCAAGAAACATATTTTTTAAAAAGCTTTCATAGTGCGCTATATATATATATATATATATATATATATATATATAAATATAAATATATATATATATATATATATATATATATATATATATATATATATAGATTAGAAGATATGCACTAATAGAGGAGGTAGTTCTAAAATGCAAGATAAAGTACAAAACCGTGTGATTCTTTAAAAGAATAACCATAAATAGTCATGTGCAAGACATAAACAAATATTTTCTCTTACCATCCCAACTTAAAGATATAAAACAAATAAATATCAAAAGCTAGGAATCTTATATATATATATATATATATATATATATATATATATATATATATATATATATGAAACTATATATATCACAAATGGGCATACATGGAAAGATAAAAAATAAATTAAACAAAAAACATGTACCCATAATGTCAACCAAATAGCCAAAAGGATATCATCAAAATAAAGTTTTACGGAAGAAGCTAATTGATTCAATAAGAGATACACAAATTTGGTCAAAAGAATCAATAGCTAAAGTATGAGATAAGCAAAAGTTTGAAGGTAACAAGTATAATTAAATACGCTTCAAGTCAATATAAAACTTTTGCTTAACTCAAATGCCCACATAAAGATATTTATACAAAAATATATATCAACATAAGAATTACATGATCTACATGTAAATGAAAATTTAATAAATATACTCATGTATCCTTAATGAATGTTTGAAAAACTATCACAATTTCAAAACACATATAAATAATCTTTATTAGGCAAAGACATAATTGATTCATAAGAGGTTTAATCAAAATAAAATATGATAATCAATAATGAATATATTATATAAGCACAAGGTTAAAATGGAAGTATAAGTGTATACTTGTCAAATGATAAGAAGCTTGTGCTAAACACATATATTCACAAATATTGATTAATGTAAATATGACATATTAAAACCAAATCGACAAAAAAGTAACTATCTCAAAAACTTTAAAGACGGAGAGTTAAAATCATATTAACTCAAATCAAAACCAAGCTCCTATGGACTAGAGTGATATGCATGCTTTATAAATAAAGATTAAGAATAACGAGCATGCATATATAAATGTGTCACATTAATAGAAAATGAGTGATAAACTACATAGTATGAACTAATCATTTAAGCTGAGTAGCTAGTCATGCTAGATAAAAGAATTAATAAAAAAAATTAACTAAGCATGCTAGTATTATATTTCACATTGATTTATATAAAAGGCAACTAAAGGATATCAATATGAGCTAGTAGCAAGACATCAAGAGAAACATGCTAGATTCTACAAATATAAACAATTTAAAGAGAATCGTTTAGCATGTTACCAAAGTGGCTCTAGTGGCCACGCTTGTGTTGGTACAATTGCTTGGAAGATGACCTTTGAGCTTTGCAACCACCAACACGCTTCTTGGTGCTATGTCCCATATAAGAAGCTCCACCTACAACATTAGGCAAAGACTTTGGTATCTAAATAAATTTGGATCCACATTTGTTAGCTTTAGGGACCCATATACTATTTACTCTAGCATTCGTAGAAAAACTCCTACGAATAGGACAAGTTAAGCTCATGTGTCCAATGCAAGAGCAATAGAAGCACCTAATACTAGTGTGTGCACATGTATCAGAATGAGTATGATTATGAACATGTGATATACTAGAATGATGAATATCTCTAGAGTGAGCATGCATGAATTTTGTCTTAAGAATATCATGTTCTAATAGCAAATCATCATGCAAACAAGTAAGAGAGTCAAATTTAGCATTTAAAACATAATTCTCTTTTTTAAATAAAGCAATTCTAGAAATAAAATCATCATTTTGTTTCTTTAAAGAGTCAATAGAAGAATCATGCAAATGATTTAGCTCATGTGTTTGCCTCTTAAGATCTTCTATTGATGAGAAAAGAGATTTGATTTTCGAAATTAAAGCATCATTCAAACTCTTTAAAGAAACACAAGATGAGTTTTGAAAATCAAGTCTAGATAATAAATTATTGTTTTTATTTCTCAAAAACTCATTAGATTCTTCTAAATGAATAACCTTTTCTGAAAGTTCTTCATTTGTAGAATGAAGTTCATCAAGAATCTCTAAGGATTGGTTAGCCATGGCTTTCCACTTAGAGCATTTTTTGCATTTAGAAGAAACGTGATTGTCCATGCTACTAGAAGTAAAACCCTCTTTATTGGAGGAGGAGGAATACGATGCCATAGAAAAATTAACAAGGATCTACTCTAAGGATGTTAAGCCTAACAATAGAGTCCTTGCTCTGATACCAATTGTAGAAATCCTAGAGGGGGTGAATAGGGTCAAGCTAACTAATCAAGCACTTAGCACAAGCTAATGGGCAATTTAAAAATATAAGTGTAAGAGAAGAAGCAACAATAATACCGACACACGATATATCCTGGTATCCTCCCAAGGGGCACTCCAGTCCCGAAACTCTCTCCGGCTTTAATCCACTATTTGAGTAAATAGTTACACACAAGTTTGGATCCGAAGAACTCGTCAACTTCAACACGAGTTTGGATCCGAAGAACTCGCCAACTTCTTACACGAGAGCTTTAGTCCGAAGGCCTCTCCGACTTCAACCGAGAGTTTGGATACGAAGACTCTCCAACTTCAACTGAGAGTTTGGATCCGAAGACTCTCCAATTCAACCTTTCATAATAGGTTTTGATCTCCTTATACAATAAGATGAAGATCTTACTTTTCAACTCAATAACTCTAACACAATTTATGGATGGAAAATAAAAGCTTTATAGAGTTGTTTGTGGATAGGCTTTGGTAGTTTAGAAATTTTTAGGCTCAAAACATCGACCTTGAATGAAGGAGTTCAAGGCTATTTATAACCAAAGCATTGAAAAGAGCTAAAAGGCAACTTTTCAGTCTGCGATCGGTATACCGTCGGTACGAACCGGTATACCGTCGGAATACCGGTCTGGAATTGCAACTGCTAGAAATATAGTCGTTGGGATCATTAAATGTTTGAAATCCGACCGTTGGATTTTCAACGTTACTGAATCCGTATACCGTCGGTATAGATTGGTATTCCATCGGTATGCCGACTTTGTAGACAGAAACTTTCTGTGAACAAAAATCAGTATACCATCGGTATAAACCGGTATACCGTCGGTATGCCGATTTTCATCCGAAAATGATCCTGGGCTAATTTCTACCCTGACTTTCGATTTTGCCAGCCATTTTTTTGTGTTTATAATTATTCCTAAGACTCATTACAGACTCAAGATATACTGTAGCAGGTGCAGGCTTCTTCAGAGTCTTGAAATGATGATGGTAAGGCATGGCTTCTTTCCTTGATAGATGTTGGCTTCTTCCTTGACGTCAGCTGTCCAAAGATATCCAGTTTGTAAAAACGGAATACCTTTCGGGGGCTTCGCCCTCGAACTCCCGAAGAGGGGCACTGCCCCCTCTACCCCCGTCCGCTGACTGGCCAGCGGAACCCCTGAGTGCGTGGCTCCGGAGATGTCGTCAGGTGGTTTAGAGAAATCTTGTGGGATCCGTCGTCTTTGGCCCAACATGATTTCTTCAATGCATATGTCCACATTGATCTTGCTTATTACTTTTCTGTATGTACATGTTAGACGAACAAAGCAATATTCATGTAGCAAATATGATAAGATAAAGCACAGTAAGACAATGCTAATTTTAAGTATAAGAGCTAAAGTGATAGCATAAATATTAGTGATATCATAATGTTAAACTTAATTGAATAACCGTAATCAAAACTTAGTTTTGATTTTGGTAACTCAATTAAATTTAAGATATATATAATCACTAATAAGTAAAATAATAAGCATTTATCACCAAAGGTATAAGTATAAGTAGAAATGCTGTAGTGATAGTATGAAGATTAGTGATAATGAAATGCTAAACTTAACAGATTAACCATATTCAAAAACATGATACAATCATTGGACCAACACACACGCCAACCAATAGGCGCATGAGCAAGTCGACCCGTGGCAGACTCAACACCTCGGACCGCTTGGTTTGCGATAAGCCCCAGGCGTGTGAAGACGAAGACGCTGCGTATTACGTACCTAAATCCAAGACGAAGATGCGAGCTACACGTGCTAGGCGCACCACGGCTGCCGCGTCAGTAATGGGCATGAGGTGCCGCTAACAGTGACGCACGCAGCTGATGGAAAACTATAGATCCTATCCACGTGCCTGTGCGCCAGGGTTGGACCAGTCTCCAAAATCTTCCAAATTCTCATATATACTGCATGAGCTGGGTACAGATGTACTTCCACTTCCATGCCACAATACTTGGTCTACCCGAGTGCTTGAAGAGGGCATAGACCTTCCCGCTCACGATTTGCGTCTTGTGATTAATCACAAACGCAAAGTGAATGGAACAATTACAGATGCTACACACAAAATACCCTCTATTGGGCATACATGTGCTAGTATAGTCATTAACTGCTGTTGTGCAAAATCAGCAACAGCTCCAGAAAGATAATCTATTTTTCAACGGCTACAATCCACCACATCTGGTCGATAGTGCCTCGTTGAATGGGTACGATCAAACGACGAGAAGAAGCCTCTCTTTGCCTCATGCCACGCTACAAGGAGTTCCCCTCTGGACAAAAAGAACTCTAATCGTTCGGTCATCACGCCGAGGAACCGATTCAAGGGCAGCAAACTGGCTGTATCCAATACCGGGGTATTCCAGAGGACATGTTCCAAATCCAAACTCTTGCCCGAAACCTCGAAAGATGGGGTTAGCCAGTGCCCTTACCTACTACTATCCTAGTTGGGGTAACCGATCCTCAGCACATCCAAGACATAGGGGATAGCCAATTCCCGGTACTGCACCTCAACCCTACGTTCCAAAGGGACAATGATTCCTACAGAACTGAAGGGGAGAATGACGGGGGTACCCATCCCCAAAATGCTTCTGAAGCCTCAAGGATCGAGGACGACCAAAATACCGATTTCTATGATTACTCCCAGATGCTTGCTTATACTTTCGATAGTAAAGTGTGGGAGTCAAGGACGGAAAGCGAGCGATCAGCTCGTACCCGTGTCATGCCGTCATATATGGTGAGTGACGAACAAAGATCCCAGGACACCCGACGCTTCGAGATGCTCGAAGAAATGATGCATACTTTGAATGCCAGCCTGGCACTCTTAATGAAGACGGTTGCTGAGTTGAAGGCAACCCAAACCGCATCACAACCATAGGTTTCGGCACCGAAACCAGGAAACAATGGGAAATCCAATGCCCCCAATCACCCGACTACAAGTCATCATGTGGTGCTACCACCCGCAGCCAGTAATCATACCCTGCCGCAAGCATCTATGCCTACATCGTCGGAAGAAGTTCTCAAAGCCATCCGAGATCTTCGAGCAAGAGCTGATACCAAAGATAAACAAGAATCTCGACGTAAGCTGGGACTTAGCCAACCTTTTCCAGTTGAATAGAATAGGGTAGTCTACCCTCCTAAATACAAACCCGTGACCATCACTCCTTTCGATGGCAAAGGATCTCCCCGTCAACAGTGTAGAAGCATGAAAAAGCATAGGGTGACACAAGCCGCATGTGGGTACTCTTGATACCCACCCATCTTCACAAAGGCATAGGTGACGAACAGCGTAGGTTGGTGCTCTCACTACCAACCCAGCTTCATAGAAGCGCAGGCGGTCAAGCACGCCAACAAAAAAGACGAACTCACAAAAAATAGATGAAAAGTTCAAGGAAAGTTCTTTTTTATTAAATCATGGCTACAAGAGTCTATTACAGATTCGTTACGATTACATAAAAGAAGACTTACTAATTACAAGGGTCTGTTAGAATGTATTTATGATTACATATGCTGAACTAAAAACTCATACGGATCTACGATGGGGTTCATCTACACAGTATAATTGTCATGAGAGGAGGGACTGTAGATAGAAGATGTGAATACAGTCGCCATCAAAGCCTGCCACCAAAACACCCCCCAGACGCGCAACTCTTCCTGAACCAGCTATTGGCCTGAGCGAGAATTCAGTCCACAGCACGACATGTGACCCTTTTCAAAAGCGCATCAGCTTCTGAGGCTCTTCCAGCCTAACAAAAGCGTGCAACCTCCAATGAGCAGGACAGAGCACAAACTGCGATACTTCATGTTGGCAACCGGACCGAACTCGGTCGTTAGGACCTCCAAGAACGCCAAGTTGTCGCTCAAGTTTGAACTCCCCATGAGAAGCGTTCCAGCACATCCTGAAGCTCATCAGCAGTTCTTCTACGAAGCCACAGCTCCTTTGAACGAAGGGATCCTCAACCAATATTTGACTTAGGCAAGGCCAACAGCCGCTCGAAGCTAAGTCTGGATCCAGCACGGTGTTGAAGGACAAAAATAGGAAGACGTGACACTTCGAAAGAAACTCCCCCTTTATATAAGGCATGAGTGGTCTAAGAAATAGGCCACGGGGCCGTCGGTCAAAATTTCTATATTAATGGGATGAACCTATGACTCAGCACGATGAATCTCATTAAATGGGTTCATTCGACTAAGTCTTAGACCATTAAAAGACCCCTTGAAATTCCTCAAGTAATAGTGGCAATTAAGAGGGAGTCACTCCTTAAAGAGTTGTCATTAATTGCTCTTAAAGAAGATTTCAAAGCCAGCTTCTTCAAACCAGAAGCACAGCTATAATCCGGTGCCAGTAAGAGGCAGACTGGTGATGACTTCACATCATCACAGCTTCAACGGTGCAGACCTCTACTTCGACCCAGAAGCTCAACCCCCTTCATCAAAGACTTGAAAAACACCATCGCATCTAACACAAGTCTGCCTGCCGCTCCAAATGTACAGTAGCCTCGTTAGCCTGAAGCACAGCCTGCTCGTCGTCCTAAAGCACAGTGACTCTACTACTCGAAACACAACCTACTCATCACTCAAACGCAGAGAGGTTCCTTCCTCTTCGAAACATAGTCCACTCGTCGCCTGAAATCGCATAGGCTCCGTTGTCTCCAAGAGAATAGTCAACTCGTCGCATCAAAAGTGCAGCAGCACTAAGACCTTGCTAGAGGCACAGGTTGCATGGTCCCACCCAATTGGTTTATTTAAACCGCCACTCTCAAAGATAGGACAGAGGTTGATCATATTGATAAGTGCGAATATCTTATTAATTGGTTTAAAACTCAGACAAGGACGAAGTTTGCTCCTTTGATAAAGGTCGTATCAAGTTGGTTTGTTTAAACCGATCGCCTTCTGAAGATCAAACAGAATCCTTGTCACTATCTGCTACCCAAATTGTTGGGCCGGGCCAAGTCTTGTCTAGCCTACGCTTAAAATAAAGCGTAGTAAGCTGTTCTAAAGACAAACAATATATGATTAAAGTGTGCTAACAGTTCTATATGTCATATTGAGTCAGAATAATATATCCCAAACATAAAATTATCTCGTATATAAATATGTTCCAAATACATATCCGAGACATAAAACTGGATACAGGTCCAGTATCAAAATACATAGTCTAAAACATGTCTGCTCTAAAAAGGTCCCAAGTAACTAAACAAACTAGACGAGTTTTCCCGCAGGTACATCCTCGTAAGGTAAAGTCTGATCCTCGACGGCAACGCCATAATAGGAATCACATAGCAACTCCTCCTCGGTAAGTATACCTACAACGTTATCTTGTCAAGACGGGAGCAAGTACTGATTCTAACAAACTAAATATACGAAGCATGAAATGAACTGAAGTGTAATAAACAGGAATCATGGCATATCACAATCTATCATGGCAAGGATACATATGTCATAGCGACAGATGTATATGTAGTGTTTAAAATTGTAGCAGGTACGTGATCCTCAATAGGTGTACAATGTGCGAGAGGCACATGTAAATGAAATATACTTCCGTACAAGTGATACGGCGATAGATGTACATACACACAAATACAACTTTGAGAAAAGGCCTACGGCGCGGTAACATATAAAATGAAACTTTGCTCGAGTACGGTAGAGGGGGCATGATCACGTACTCAACTACCAGTTTTCCCATAACCCAGATTCTAAACATGTGAGAGATACGAGAACAGTATAAAACATGGTGGATACTGAGAGCAGTATAAAGTATGTGAAACATGGAGAGATATGACTTGCAGTTGAGGTATCGGCATTTAACATGGTTTATACACAATTCATTATATGCAGTAAATAAAGTTTGTAGAGGTACTTGCCTTGTGCAAAGCAAGTGTATCTATATGAAGCTATAGATATCCGATGTCTTGTCACTGTAAAAATGATACATAAACTTAGTTTTTATACTAAGTTAAATACTAGGACACTAGTGGTGTGACACGACTTTCTGACTGGATATCTAGTCAAATGAAGACTTTAGCATAGGAGACCAATGTGGAGTGTCACAATACCTAAACCAACTTTTTAAGGCCTTTACACTATGGTAGGGTAAGGTCCAACACTAAAATATTCCAAAATCACACAATACATCGCAAGTCGTAATTATTCAATAAATAAATTAGACTGTACACAGTGTTCCAAAAAATTTTAAGATAGGCAAAAGCTTAAATATACATAAAGTAAAGTACCAAGATCCTTATTAATTATAGAAATTTATACTAATTTTTTTGGAATTTAAAAACCCTCATAGATATTTATTTAAAATCAGTAAACATAAGTACCCTAAAAATGAGTTCTGTTTTCCTATTTTTATAAAATACCAAAATTACTAAATAAATCCTAGATAAATTATATTAAATTAACTAAATTATCATAATATTTAAATATAATTTTTTCCAGATTTGTACAATAAACAAATTACATATAAAAATTCAAATACAGCAAGTTACAATTTCTGGAAAATAAATAATTAATTATTTAATATTTTATCCACGTATACGAAATTGAACCGAAGTCCAGATACGGGACCCAAAGCCATGAATCAAGTCCGATATGATAGGCCTTGAATGTATTTAGGCTCATTTAAGTCCACAGAACCCATGCTAGGTTTGGACTCAAACGGCCGTAATAAATCGAAATCAAAAATAAATATATAGACAAATAAATATTAAAATATTTTAATAATATATATGTTAATGTAGTGAAATACACAAGTCATAAAATTAAATAATAAAATAAGTTATAAATTTATACATAATAATATATAGCACAAAATTATATTTACATATATATATATATATATATATATATATATATATATATATATATATATATATATATATATATATATATATATATATATATATATACATATAGGGCGGGGCTGGGTTTGATTAGGGTTTCGATTAGGGTTTAGGCCTAGATTTTAGGAATTAGGTTTAGGGTTTCGGCCGTCGGTCGACGGGATTAGGGGGAGACGAAGGCGGTGGTCAGTGGGGTTTTACAACCCCCCCTATTTCATGAATTGTAAAAAACACCCACTGCCCTACTATTTACAAATCTAAATTTACAAACTGAATATAAAACAATTTGAATAATTGCAAACTATTTTATAACAATTTAAACAATTACAAAATGCTATTAAAATAATTCAATAAATTGCAAAATAATATTTTTAGGCTTTAAACCATTTTAAAAATATTTAAAAATTCTAGAAATTTTTTAATAATTATAATAATTTATTTTAAGGATAAAAATGCCATTTGTGACCAAAACCTTTACTTAAAAAATTAATTAAAATATTTAGGTGCTCATAAATCTTTCCTCCTTGAAAAATTTTGTCCTCAAAATTCACAAGGATAGAAGACTCTACAAACATTCTAACATAGCAAGCAATTAAAACAATAACGAAGGCTTATTATTAAGACTAACCTCTCAAGCGGGAACGGATGATTCCCTCGCGGCTAGTGGGTCAAACAAGTAAGGATATCTCTCCCTCATGTCCCACTCCCTCTCCCAAGTATATTCCCCCGGAGAGTGACGGCTCCAAGTTACTCGGACCAAGGGTATGACTTTGTTCCTCAGTCTCTTCTCCCTCTGGTCCAATATCTCCACTGGCTGCTTAGTAACCGCAAGATTCGGTCCGATCTCCAACTCTGAATGATCTAGCACATGGCTGGGGTCTGGAACGTATCTCCTCAGCTGAGACACATGAAAGACATCGTAAACTCCTGTTAGGTTGGGTGGAAGTGCAACCCTGTAAGCTACCTCTCTGATCATGTCGAGTATCTCGAACGGTCCAATGTATCTGGGGCTCAACTTGCCGCCTCGTTCGAACCGGATCGTCCCTCTAGTTGGTGATATCTTCACCAATACCATATCTCCGTCAGCGAACTCCATCGGGCTACGACTAGCATCGGCCTAGTATTTCTGCCTGTCCTGAGCAACTCTTAGTCTGTCTCTAATCATACCGACCTTCTCTACTGCATCAGTGATCATCTCTGGCCCAAGCATAACTCTATCCCTAATATCATCCCAAAAGAGCGGAGTACGGCATCGTCGTCCATATAGTGCCTCGAATAGAGACATACCGATGCTGGCTTGGTAGCTGTTGTTGTATAAAAACTCTACCAAGTGCAGATGGCTCTCCCATGATCTGCCAAAGTCTAGCACACAAGTCCTCAGCATGTCCTTGGGTGTCTGAATCATCCTCACGGACTGTCTATCGATCTGTAGGTGGTACGCTGTACTGAACTTGAGCCGACTGTCCAACTCCTCCTGCAAGCTCCTCCAGTAATGGGACGTAAATCTGCTGTCCTGGTCCGATACGATGCTCACTGGTACTCCGTGTAAGCGAACTATCTGCTGCAAGTATAGCTCCGCCAACTTCTCGGTGGAGAGCCCCACCTTGAAGGGTAAGAAGAGAGCACACTTCGTCAGCCTGTCAACGATGACCCATATGGCATCCTTCCCTCCTTGGGAACGAGGAAGCCCTGAGACGAAGTCCATCGTAATATGTTCCCACTTCCACTCGGGAATGGGTAATGGCTGCAATAGACCAGCTGGCCTCTGACGCTCTGCCTTGACCTGCTGGCAAGCTAGGTATCTCGAAATGAAGCATGATACATCTCTCTTTATCCCGTGCCATCAAAGATGTTTCCGCAAGTCACGGTACATCTTGTTGGCACCGGGATGAATAGAATATCGCGATAGGTGTACATCCTACAAGACCGCCTCTATCAGCTCTCCCTGCGGTACGCATAACCGGCTGCCATTCCTCAAGGATCCATCCTCTGCTATGGTGAAGTCATCAAGCAGTCCAGCTAAGGCCTGGACTCTGAGTCTGCGGAGGCTCTCATCTGTAGACTAAGTCTCCTTGATCTGCTCCATCAGACCTGACTGAATGTCTAGCGCCATTATCTGTATCACTGATCCTGGCCGAACCATCTCGATATCGAGCTTCTCCAGATCTTTCCACAAATGTCGATCTATTATCAGGTACCATGCCATCGGATGACTGCTTAGCGCATCCGCCACCACATTTGCCTTTCTGGGGTGATACTGTAAATCGATGTCGAAGTCCTTCATCAAGTCCAACCATCTTCTTTGCCTCATGTTCAGCTCCTTCTGTGAGAACACATACGTCAAGCTCTTGAGGTCAGTAAAGATTTTCACTTGCTCTCCGTATAAGTAGTGTTTCCACAACTTGAGTGCAAAGATCACCGCAGCTAACTCTAGGTCGTGGGTAGGATAGTTCCGTTCATGAGTCCGTAATTGCCTAGATGCATAAGCAATCACTTTCCCATGCTGCTGCAGGACACATCTTAGCCCCTTTCCCGAAGCATCGTAGTAAATGGTGAAACCCCCAAATCCTGAAGGTAATGTCAGAACTGGAGCGGTCGTCAGCCTCCTCGTTAGCTCCTCAAATGCTGCCTGGCAGTCCTATGACCAGATGTACTCTGCGTCCTTCTGCGTCAGCTTCGTCATGGATTCAGCTATCCTAGCAAAGTCCTAGACGAACTTTCTATAATAGCCTGCTAAACCCAAGAAGCTTCTGATCTCTGAAACCGATGTCGGAGCCTTCCATGTCTCGACGGCAATAATTTTCCTGGGATCCACTGAGATCCTCTCTCCAGTGACCACATGACCGAGAAAACTCTACTCGGTCTAAAAAACTCGCACTTCGATAATTTGGCATACAACCTCTCCTTCCTCAGAATCCCCAAAATTGTCCGCAAGTGCTCTGCGTGTTCTTTTGGCATCTTCGAGTATATCAGGATGTCGTCGATAAATACCACGACGAACTTATCCAAATACTGGTGAAATATCTTATTCATCAAGTTCATAAAGACAGCTGGCACTTTTGTGAGACCAAATGGCATCACCAAAAACTCGTACTGCCCATACTTCGTATTAAACGTAGTCTTCTGAACGTCTTCAACCCTGACATTCACCTGGTGGTAACCGGATCTCAAATCTATCCTAGAAAATACCTTCGCCCCACTCAACTGGTCGAACAAATCATCTATCCGAGGCAGAAGATATTTGTTCTTAATGGTGATGGTATTCAACGCCCGGTAGTCAATGCACAACTGGACTGTACCATCCTTCTTCGGCACAAAGTGCACTGGCGCTCCCTATGGAGAAGCACTAGATCGAATGAAACCCTTTTTCAACAGGTCATCAATCTGCTCCTTCATCTCTACGGCCTCCTTGGGGTTCACTCTATTGCAAGCCCGGGATACTGGAGATGAGCTCGGTACTAAATCTATAGTGAACTCCAGATTTCTGTCAGGCAGAAGTCCTAGAAGATCCTCTGGGAATATATCCATAAACTCCCTGATGATAGGGTGTGGCGATGCTAACTCCCCAACTGTCGCACAACAGTTCGACTCTAGGCTGATCTCCGGTCCTGTCCTCCCGACACTGAATGGTGTCGTGCCTGGTGGACTGAACAAAATACTACCCTCATGACAATCTATATCTGCGTGAGCATAGCTAAGCCAATCCATTCCCAATATGATATCATACCCGGGAAGTGGCATCAAAAAGAATCGTCCCCCAAACTCTCTCCCGGCTATAGTAATAGAGCATCTATAGATAGCTCTAATGGGTACTGGTCCGCCTCCCGTCAATACTCTACTCATCTCCTCGGTAGGGGTAGCTACTAAGTGGTATTTATGCAAAACCTCTAATGACAGGAAGCTATGTGATGCACCAGAATCAAACAAGCATAGAGCTAGAAAAGTATACAAATAAAGATGACCTGTGATGACATCAGCCAAATAATCTGGCTCCGAAACCTGCTCCGGCTCTGCCTCAAGAGCCAGACTATAAGCCTTCCCCTGGGATCCCTTGTGCTGCTACAGATGTTGCTCGAACCTCTGCTGCTGAGTCAGAAGCGGCGGTCCTCTAAATGGTGGTCCAGCACCTGGTACCCTCGCTATTGGGCATTCCCGAAGCTGGTGGGTGGTAGACCCACAAGCTAGGCACTGCCTCAACCTCTTCCTGTAGATGGAGTAATCATGCCCTGGCCTCCTACAGAATACACACACAGCTCCCCTCTGCTGCTGTGGTCCCAGAGCTCTAACTGGTGGGGTTGGGTGATGTGGTGTGGGAGGACGGTATGTCTGCTGGTGCAGCGCTGGTGCTCTCGGCTGGAAAGCCTGGTGCTTGGAAGGTCCCTTGTGGTGTACGGAAGCCGACCACTTGCAAGACAGAAGACGCTCCTTTATGCTCCGGGCCAACTCTAGGCTCTGGTAGTAGTCGGTCGTCCCGTTCGCCACTAGGAGAATGCCAATGTATGGGATTAGACCATGGCAAAACCTACGCATCATCTCCTGTGGGTCTGCAACCAAACTAGGAGTGAAATGACTCAAACGACTAAACTCCGCCACGTACTCATCAACAGAACGGTTTTCCTGTTGGATGTTCTAGAATTGTAGCCACATGGCTACTCTAGCGGTGGTCGAGAAGAATTTCTTCTCGAACTGATCCCATGTGGCCCTCCCTCTCGCGAATAGCGGCTCATTCCTGAACCAAACTCTGCTAAGTCTGTCTGTCAGCAGAAATCCTGTTGCCTCGACCTGAAGGTCACCTAGTAACCTAGCTCCGAGGAGCTTCCTCTCTACCGAGTCTAGCCAGTCATCTGCGACTATGATACCTTCAGTCCCCATGAACTCCCTGGGGTTCAAGCCCATAAAGTCCTTGATATTCCCCGCTCTCGGTCGTGGCACTACCGGTGGTGGGACCATGGTACGCTCCTCAGAACGCTCTATGCTCTAGCGGAGTAAGGTGGTCTGCTCTTGATGGGTCGTTAGGAAACCCTGGATCAGAATGAGCAGTTGGTTCCCGTCGAGAGTGACGGAAGCCTGGGTAGGTATGCTAATAGGTGGTGGTGGGAGTATTGGGTCCTGTTGGGACTGTGAAGTAGGTGGTGGAGGCATCTAGGTTGGTGAATTTGTGGAGTGGGGGAGTATGGTTGGTAGAGGTGGAGGTGCATCGGTCAACTGGTCAACCGGCTGGATAGGAAGTGTGCCATTTTCAGGTGTGGCATACTGGGAAGAGCATGTGAGCAGCATCTAATAAATAAAAGAACTTATAAGAACTCCTTTAAGTAAACAATCATAAACAACAAGAAAGTCTATTTTGTAATAATGAGCATATGCTGCGATGAGTTTCCTATGTTGCAATACTAGTAATCCTCTAGGTGTTCTAAATGTTATTCCTTGTGTTATCTTGTTGTCTTAAGTTTCTAATTGCAAGCATGCTTGGCACAGTGACATAACCAAATAATTTAGTCAGGACCTACATGGGCTACCACTAAAAGCATGTCACAATCCGCTACCCAAATTGTTGGGCTGGACCGAGTCATGTCCAACCTAAGCTTGAAATAAAGCGTAGTAAGCTGTTCTAAAGACAAACAATATATGATCAAAGTGCGCTAACAGTTCTATATATCATATTGAGTCAGAATAATATATCCCAAACACAAAATTATCTCGTATATAAATATGTTCCAAATACATAGCGAAGACATAAAAATGGATACATGTCCAGTATCAAAATACATAGTCAAAAACATGTCTGCTCTCAAAAGGTCCCGAGCAACTAAACAAACTAGACGAGTTTCCCCGCAGGTACATCCTCGTAAGGTAAAGTCTGATCCTCGACGGCAACTCCATAATAGGAATCACATAGCAACTCCTCCTCGGTAAGTATACCTACAACGTTATCCTGTCAGGACGGGAGCATGTACTGATTCTAACAAACTAAATATACGAAGCATGAAATAAACTGAAGTATAATAAACATGAATCATGGCATATCACAATCTATCATGGCAAGGATACATATGTCATAGCGACAGATGTATATGTAGTATTTAAAACTATAGCAGGTATGTGATCGTCAATAGATGTACAATGTGCGGGGGCACATGTAAATAAAATATACTTCCGTACAAGTGATACGGCGATAGATGTACATTCGCATAAATACAGCTTTGAGAAAAGGCCTACGGCACGGTAACATATAAAATGAAACTTTGCTCGAGTACGGTAGAGGGGGCATGATCACGTACTCAACTATCAGTTTCTCCATAACCCAGATTCTAAATATGTGAGAGATACGAGAACAGTATAAAACATGGTGGATACTGAGAGCAGTATAAAGTATGTGAAACATGGAGAGATATGACTTTCAGTTTAGGTATTGGTATTTAACATGGCTTGTACACAATTTATTATATGCAGTAAAAAATGTTTGTAGAGGTACTTGCCAAATACAAAGAAAGTGTATATATATGAAGCTATAGATATCGAGTGTCCTGTCACAATAAAAATGATACATAAACTTAGTTTTTATACTAAGTTAAATACTAGGACACTAGTGGTGTGACACGACTTTCTGACTGGACACCTAGCCAAATGATGACTTTAGCATAAGAGACCAATGTGGGGTGACACAATACCTAAACCCACTTTCTAGGGCCTTTACACTATGGTAGGGTAAGGTCCAACACTAAAATATCCCAAAATCACACAATACATCGCAAGTCGTAATTATTCAATAAATAAATTAGACTGTACACTGTCTTCCAACAATTTTTAAGATAGGCAAAAGCTCAAATATACAAAAAAATAAAGTACCAAGATGATCCTTGTTAATTATAGAAATTTATAATAATTTTTCTGGAATTTAAAAACCCTCATAGATATTTATTAAAAATTTGTAAACATAAGTACCCTGAAAAGGGGTTCTATTTTCCTATTTTTATAAAATATCAAAATTACTGTTTAAATCCTAGATAAATTACATTAAAATAGCTAAATTAACATAGTATTTAAATACAATTTTCTCCTGATTTTTACAGTAATTAAATTACATATAAAAATTCAAATACAGCAAGTTATAATTTTTGGAAAATAATAATTAATTATTTAATATTTTATCCACGTATACGAAATTGAACCGGAGTCCAGATACGGGATCCAAAGCCATGAATCAAGTCTGATATGACTCGTACAGGCCTTGAATGTATTTAGGCTCATTTAAGTCCACAGAGCCCATGCTAGGTCTGGACTCAAATGGCTGTAATAAATCGGAATACAAAAATAAATATATAGACAAATGAATATTATATATATATATATATATATATATATATATATATATATATATATATATATATATATATATATATATATTATATATATATATATATATAGTATAATATATAATATATATACATATACATATACATATACATATATACTATATATGTATATATTTATATTTATTTCCTTATATATATATATATATATATGTATATGTGTGTGTGCGTATATATATATATATATATATATATATATATATATATATATATATATATATATATATATATATATATATATATATATATATATATAATATATATATATATTTATATATATATATATATATATATATATATATATATATATATATATATATAACATATATATATATATATAAATACATATATACATATATATATATAAATAAAATCCCGCCCAAAACCCATTGGGCCCGACCCAAACCCGTTTTAAACAGTCCATTTAATAAAAACCCATTACTGTGCGGGTTAAACCCGTTACTGTTCAACCAAAATCCGTTTACCCATTTATTTTTAACTCGTGTCCAGACAGTTAGGGACACGAGTATTTGAATCTGACACCGAGTCCTGTGTCCATGGCTAGTGTTTTACTTAACAAAGTGCTTAAAATTGGCTTTTGAAAGAAAACGAGAAAAAGTACAAAAGTACAAATTGTTCTGGAAAGTATTGCTATGGAAGTCTGATATGAAAGCGATCACTTTGTTCCTCGGACCATACGATGATGATGAAGAAAACTTGCTTAAAGAAGACGAACAATCGGAAGAACTAAGTCACCGGAAAGGTATCAAGCAACGGCACTGATGGCACAGTCGAATGCTTTCTTGCTTTGCTTCACCCTGTTCTTGACAAAAGTTGAAGAAATACTTCTGGGAATATCACTCTGGAAATATGAGCTTTCTCAGAATCTCCTCTCTTGTCTCTATATTGATCTCTTGATCATGTCTATGTGAAAAATAAGTCTATTTATAGACTTAACCTTTTGTGCGTAAAAAGCAACAAAATCGGGTCTTTACACTAGTAACTGTCACCCATGATGTAAATCATCCTCTACGCACGTTGACACGTGTCCCATGTAGAGTTTTGATCTCTACGCATGGTGACACGTGTCCCATTACTTCAACAAAATAGGGAAAGCACGTACACACGTTTCTCGATAAGTGTGGCATGAAAGCCACGTAGGCAAACCACGTTCTCAAGTAGCCAAGAAAGATCGAGCGTAAAAATGACCCAAAATACACTCCCAGCATAAAGTGGCAAACTGGCATAAAATAGCCCAAAATAAACTTCTCGCGTAAAGTGGCTAAAAAAATAGCCTTGAGCGTAAAAGCTCGAATAGCTATCGTGCGTAAAAGAAACAGTTTTATTGAGCGTAAAGTAGCTTCATCTGCACACTATACGACGAGTATTGGGTTTGGTGAAAAGATTTCCTCGGCTTCTGTGTAATCCTGCTGTCAGAAAATTATTGTGTCAAATCAAATCACTTGCATTAAATGCGGCATGACAGTCTGTCCCCGGCGTAAAAATGGAGGATAACTCTCGCGTAAAAAGCTTCTTGCGTAGAGAATAGCATGCGTAGAGAGTAGCTCGCGTAGAGTCTGAGTTTGACTCAGTTTGAATTGCGTAAAGTTCTCAACTTCTTTGACTTGGTCTTTGAAGCACTTTTTATGCTCCTACAAGACCCCCTTCAAAGTTTTCAAATATTTTCAAAATTTGAAATACTTTGAACAGAAGCGTAAAATCTGGGATATTCAACAGTCAGCGTAAAAGTCGGGATACTCAACGGTCAACAATCCGCGTAAAAGTCGAGATATCCAACCGTCAGCGTAATTTTAGGGAATTTGAACCGATTCAAAATTCTTTATAAATAGGGCTCTTCGAATAGAGATAAAAATTTACTTATCTTTCGTAATCTCGATCTCTTTACTCTTCTTCTCCCTTCATACTTTCGTTTTGATCCGATGGCCCCCAAGAAGTCCGTCGCCGGCAGCAAGGGCAAGAAGCCCGTCGCCGATTCATCGTTGGCCGACCGTGTGAAGACCCCCGTCTAATCATCAACGACACCCCAACAGAGCAACCCCGTCGTGGCTCCAGCAATGAAGGGTAAAGCCCTACTTAATCTCGGCTACAAGTTCGCCGAAGAAGAAGGAAAAACCTTCAAATTTCACGCCCACGTCATACGTGTCAGCGTAGAAACTGAAATAACAAAATACGTCCACGTTATACGTGTCAGCGTAAAGTTAAGAACATACGCCCACGTTTATACGTGTCAGCATAAATTAAGAATATACGCCCACATCTATACGTGCCAGCGTAAAAATTAAAATACGCTCACGTCAACACGTGCCAGCGTAAAAATTAAAATACGCTCATGTCAACACATGCCAGCGTAAAATTCACAATACGCTCACATCAACATGTGCCAGCATAAAAAGTAAAATATGCTCATGTCAACACATGCCAGCATAAAATTCACAATACGCTCACATCAACATGTGCCAGCGTAAAAATTAAAATACGCTCATGTCAACACATGCCAGTGTAAAATTCACAATACGCTTACATCAATATGTGCCAGCATAAAATTCACAAAGAACTTTTACACTTTAAAAGTTTTTATCAACTATAATAAGTGTAAAGTTTGCATAGTCAGAGTCTTTTAGCGTAAAACTCAAACCAAATTATCTGCGTAAAAATTTCAAATTAGATTTTTACTAACTTAATTTTTTTCTTTTTTCTTTTGGCAGTGGACTTGCAAGCTCACCCACTAGCAGAAATATTTGGCTCATCAACTGGTATGGTGGGCTCAAATTATTTAGAGAACCTGTCCCATGTGGAGTTTTCCCAATCGAATCCGGAGTACCCTGTAGAGAGAGCACAGTTGATACCTGCCCAAGGGGATAGAATGCTGCTATCCATGATTAATGGAGAACTGTTGACCTCGCTGGATGCCAACAATTTGCAAAACCAGCTTTCTTATTCGGGGATGCGATAGACTTCAAGTCACAAACACACCCCAAGAAGGAGTCTTGGGTGTTCAAGTCTGGAGATAGAGCAATGTATCTCCCTGACATGGATAGAGATTATCCCCTGTCTCCTTTTATCCATGCCACCCATCCCCGACAGATGCTGTGGAATCTGACTTCCAGCAGTCATGGAAGGCTAGGAAGGATTATTTTCAAGAGGGATAGTGCCCACGATATGGGGTATCACGTCAGTGTTCCCAATGGCGGTGTCGTCCCCTTCTCCGGTCTCTTGCCTGGATTCACTCTAAGTGAAGATTCGGCTTTAATCCAACCGGTACAGACCCAAATGTTCATCAATAAGTTCATAAGGGCTGCAGTATTGTATCCTCAGGCCAACCCCAGGCTACTAGGGTGGCTAACTCCTTTCAACCAGAACTGGATCCAAATTAGTGTTTGGATCATGAAGAACTTCCAGACGGAGCTGAAAGACATCGGCCTGTATGAAGCAGTGGCCTCCACTAGTCAGGGTATACCACCGAACAGTAATTTGTTTATGGCTCTGATAGAGATATATATATAAGTTCAACTGGAACTTTTGCGACCCCAAAAGGTGAAATGGGTCTCGCACTCCACAAGATGCAATTCATCTCAAAGCTGCCAATAGAGGAAGCCCCATATGAAGAATATGTTCCCTCCAATCGGGAACTTGCTGAAATCAGGGAGAAAAACCCTCAACTGGTTGAGGTATGTGAAGAGTTGATGTGCCATTACATGATTTGCACTACTATACATGAAAGTGGATCTCATTTGGCGTACATCAACAAGTGGACAACATATCTCTTTTTCCATAAGGATAAGATATCCAAAGATGATAAAGAAAGATTTTAGGAGAACAAGGCTCCAACTATCAACACTGGTTCAACAATCCATGCTGATAAAATACGGGATATGATGGTTGGCTACAAATTCTCAAACAAATATTTGTCCACCAAGACTGGGGAATTCTCTGTCGGAACCGAAGCCTTGAGCTTCCTCAGATATGGCAGTCAGAAGATCTCCAAGAAAGCCTTGCTGGCAGGCTTTCTTTCTCTATGGTTGAGGAGATGGGTTGTACCGGGGACCGGTACAGTTGATAGAATCCACCGAAACGTGTTATGGCCAGCGGTACGTTTGGTGTTTAAAATCAGAATCAACCTGCTATTGGCAATGGTGTGCCAAGTAAATGCAGGTTTGAGGACTTTTGGTGAGGAGCTAATCAACAACGCTCGGCATCGGAATGTATTCCCTAGGGTAAAAATGCCCGACACTTACTTGATGGGCTGGCTGTTGCATCACAACTGCAATTTATTGCCACCAGGCCCGGGAGATGATATGGAGGTCTTCCTCCAAAAGTTCAGCAAAGCTATATGGACTGCCACAACAGTGGCAGATACCCGAGCAGTGTTGAATTATTCTTATGGTTGGAACTTTTTCTGTACCCGACCACAAGTTCCAGTCGACTGCTTCGGCGTTCAATTTGAAGATGAAGTTGAAGGAAGAACTTTACTGTCTGCGCCAGTTTTCAGATGGCTACAGTGCATCAGACCCTCCCATTTGATGTACAAAAATTAAGATAGTTGTGCGTTCCAACCATATCTACCAAGTAGGTTCACTCGCCAATTTGGATATGACCAAATTCATGTTGGTAATCCCTCTACCAGTTTCCGTCATTATGGGAAGCTGATTGATGGTGCAAGAGGTTGGAGATATTTTAGCACCGCCTGTACCGGTGCCAAATTCAAAGTATCAACTGCTACCAGCACCACCGAGCTACGTATACTTCATACATATGCTCACTTTTATGCTTCCATCCGCTCCTTCGCCCATGGCTACAACCTTAGAGGTAGTCTAAGATGGCCCAAGGAAGGGAATGTTGAGGAACCAGTCAGGGTACCATCAGACATACCTGACGACGCTGCCGTTCCAGATCAATATCTGGAAGTTATCCCTACGGGAGTTGGGGAAAAAGCTGCAGAACCTATCATTATTGGCAAATTTCGGAAACGAAAACAAGGTGCAGCTGTTACTATTCCAGAGAAGACCCCAGAAAAGAAGAAGAAGGCTACCACCAAAAGACCTTCTAGATCAAGAGCCATTACCCCGAAGAGTGACACTCAGGTGGATGAGCCGCAACATGTTGCATCTTCTTCAGTTCACCCTGGAGAAGGATCTTCAGCATCTCAACCAGCAGCACCAACAGAAGCTGCGGTAGTCCTATCTCCGGGACGTCTCAGCTCAGCACTTCATTTGACTTTGCCACAAAAGGCACAAGTTGTTGAGGATGTTGCTCCAGTACATACAGTTGATCAAGAGCCCATCCCATCCGATGAACCAGCTATTAATTTTGACGATGAGGATTGGACTGGGGATTATGACACGTACTTGGCACGTCTTGTACCTACTCCAGGTAAATATAATTTATACAAAATCCATACAAAATTATGATTTTTTGTATATTAACTTATTTTGTTTAATTTTTTGTAGGTGTCATCATTACATCCAAGCTTGTGGCTCCTCCTCCTCCTCAAGAAGATATTTATGAGAAAAATGCGGAGTCTGAGGAGGAGGCTTCTTCTTCAGAAGAAGAAGATGCTCAAGAAGAAGTACCACGAGAGGCCGAAGTGGAGACTCAGGAAGAACGTCCTCCATCTATGGAGGTACAACAAGAGCCAGAAATGTTCCCTCCTGCTGAAGGAAAGGATAAAGAAGAAACTATAGTAGAACTTACTGTAGATGACGAAGAGGCTACTGAAGAAGAATTAGACTTCAATGAAGAATCAGTTGTAGAAGGACTAACTACAACTGAAATACTTGAAGATCCTGCAGAGCCAGTAGCTGAAGAAGGTGATGAAGGCATAATCAAATCATCAACTGAAGCTGGAAACATTATAATAGTATTCTCTGCTATTGTTATTGATCCAGTACAAGTTCCTGAAGAGACACTGCCTGAACCGAAGTCAGCTGCCACAACTACCATTCCACCCATACTAATCACCGCCACCGAAACTCAAGTAGTTTCAGCTCCAGAAACGGCTGTAGTAACAAATGATGAAGATACTGTTTCTGAAGCTCCTAGGAATCAGTTGGCCATGGTAGCAGTGACAACAACATCTTCATCTCAGCCTGCTACCAAGGCAACATCTGCTCCTAGTCTTCAGAGAAGAGATTTGGTAGACATCGCCGCAACGTCGAGTTCAAGTGCAGAAATGAATCTCTTAGTTAAGATTCATACTGATACTTTTTACAAGACTCTGACAGCTCTAATCAAAATGGTCCTGAATAAGGGCCTCAATTATGAGAGCTTGAAGGCGGCGATTGCTCTTACTATCAGAAATGTCGCCATGTTCAATGATGCGGCGAGAGCAGCGGCATTGGAGAAAATTGTGGAGGGACTTGAATAGCCCATCAAAGAATATCTAAAGCTGTCAAGTGAAACCACTGAAAGTCTCATCCAAGAGGAGTATGACGCTCTATCGGCTGAATACCTCGCTCGGGAGACGACTTTTAATGAGGCCCTCCATGAGTACAGCATCAAAGTAGCTAAAGAAAAAGCTTTTTTGGCTGGAGCGAAGCCCCAGCTGGATATCCAGAGAAAAGCTTATGAAACTTCGAATATAAGAATTCATCAACAGAATGATAAAATTCGCGAAGTCGAGGCTGAGCTGGCTCGCTTGAAGGCAGAGAGGGATCAGCTGATCTTAGCTTGAGACCAGCAGCTTACACAGAGCTCAATTTTGGAAGAACAAGTCTTTGGAGCTGAGACTACCATCAAAACCCTTGACGAAGCCAAGGATAAGATGATAGTCACTTTTGCTGGACTCTCTCATATCTGCACTCCTGAAGCTCGACGTGTCGTAGCTGCTAAAACTGTATTGAGCTCTCGTGACAAACGTCTAGCGGAGCTACAGAAATTACTTCAAGATGTCTCTGCCCCGCCTTAGGCAAATAAAGAGCTTTTGTAATCTTCTATCTTTTTTCATTCTGTAATATTTACCAGAAATGAATAAAATATTTATTTTGTGATCCTATCATTTATTTTGAATTTAAACAATAGGTATGAGATAGAAAACACTTATCAGAGGTAATATGAACGTGACAAGTCTTCTAAACTCAATAAATTATATCTATCCAGAGGTAATGTGAACATGATAGATAATGAATCTCGTTTTCTGTTTAGAGTATACGATACTATCAGAGGTAATATGAACGTGATAGATCGTGACAACTCAAAGAAAAATAGATTAATATATATTCAGAGGTCAAATGGACATGATAGATAGGAAAAGAAGTAGACTTAATATTTATTCAGAGGTCATGAGAACATGATAAATAATAAATCTCACTTTTTAATCAACTGGTAAGATAGAAGATCAAAATTCTCTTCAAGGAGACAAGTAATCAGCTTAACCAAACATTGGTAGCTGGGGAATAAAGGAGAAATTCAAACATAATATTTCTTTAAGAATTTGCCATTGATCGGCATCATGAGCAAATCTCCATTAGGTTTAGACAACCTATAGGCACCATTAGAGAAGACTGTCTCGACGACATAAGGGCCTTCCCATTTTGCTTGGAATTTCCCTTTGCTCTTATGAGTCATCACCATCGGTCTTCGAACAGCTAGAACTAGCTCACCGACTTTAAATACCCTCTCTTTAACTTTACGATTAAAAGTTCGAGATATGCGGGCTTGATATAGCTCAATATGCTGTTGCGCTTGAAGACGCTTCTCGTCCAATTCTTCAAGTTCTTGGAGTCGTAAGCGATCATTGTTCTCTGTAGTTAGCTCATTAGCAATGGCTATTCGAAGAGATGGAATCTGGATTTCCAGTGGAAGAACAGCCTCACATCCGTAAACTAGTGAAAATGGTGTAAAACTAGTAGGAGTTCGGACTGTCGTTCGGTAAGCCCATAAACATTCTCCAAGTTTCTCATTCCAATCACGTTTATTAGAAGAAACAAACTTTTTGAGAAGTTTGATGATCGTCTTGTTGAAGGCTTCGGCTAAACCATTAACAACTGGATTACAAGCCGTAGAAGCCAGATTTTGGATCCGCTTCTTGTCGCAGAACCGATAAAATGACTGACTGGCAAATTGTGGTCCATTGTCATGAATTATCCGTCGGGGAATCCCAAAACGATAAATGACATGGTGTTTAATAAAACTAACCATATTTGATATTTTTACTTCAACAAGGGGAACCGCTTCCGCCCATTTAGAAAAGTAATCGGTTATAGCCAGTATAAACCGATGTCCCTTGACAGAAGGAGGGTTAATAAGACCAATAATATCCATGTCCCAAGCTTCAAAAGGCCAAGAAGCTGCTGTAGGATGTAAGAACTCAGATGGTTGATGAATAAAATCAGCATGAATCTGACACGCTTTACACCGTCTGGCATAATCCACAGCATCTGCTATCATGGATGGCCAATAATACCCCATTCTTCGAATGCAGTCCTATAATTTTGGACCTGGTTGATGAGCACCACAGACACCATCATGAGCTTCACGGAGTGTTTGTATAGCTTCACACTCTGAGAGACAGCGCAGTAAAAGTCCGTCATATGAACGACGATATAACATATGTAAAGAAGAATCATAATAGAATCGAAATGATCGTCTCTTGATTGATGCAGCTTCTTTTGGATCTTCTGGTAAAATCCCATGAACCGCATAATCAATGAATGGACTTCTTCAATCCCTCTGCTGGGAACTAGATTCTGTAGCATAACTCTGTTCAATATGCAGATTATTCTTGACACATAATAAGTCTCGATCCAACAAAGTAATGGTGTTTTGTCTTTTAATTGGAATAACTAAGTCTGCAGCTAAACTAGCAAGAGCATTAGCTTCCAAATTTTGATAATATGGTACGAATTCGATGAAGAATCCTTTGAATGAAAGGACCAATTCAATTACCACTTGATGATAAGAAATGAGATCAGGATTTTTGACTTCATATGTCCATCTGACTTGATTAACAATTTGTTGAGAGTCTCCATAAGCTTCCAGGAACTCAATGTCCAATTCTTTTGCTACTTGGAGACCTATTAGCAGAGCATTGTATTCCGCCATATTGTTGGAGCATGGCTCATTAAGAGAATAAGCACGGTATATGACCATTTTGTCAGGAGAGACTAGGACAATGCCTACTCTAGAGACAATATTGCCTTTAGGTCCAACCCGTGATGCTCCATCAAAATATAGTTGCCAAATATCATTCTTTAAAGTCATGTTGCAATCCACGACTTCATCTGGAATGTCCTCATATAGCTTCGATGTTTCAGGTATAGGGTGAGCTGCTAAGAAATCAGCTAATGCTTGACCCTTTATTGATTTTTGAGGCACATAGACCATATCATAAGGAGTGAGCAACATCGCCCAGGTGGCTAACCTGGAGTTAAGAATGCTCGGTTTTCTCATCAATACCCGAATAGGATTTATTTTGGAGATGACATGGATAGTTTGTCCTGACACATAATGTCGTGTCTTTTGAACAGCAAAAACCAAGGCCAGACATTCTTTCTCCACAGGAGTATACCTGTGTTCAGCTCCGACCATCATTCGGCTAAGATAATAAATTGCTTGTTCATGACTTTTGTCACTTTTCTATGCAAGAAGAGCACCAAGTGAATGATCTAAGGCTCGAACATATAGCAAAAATGGTCTTCCCACCACTGGAGGTACCAGGACAGGTGGATTTGTAAGGTATTGCTTGATGTCATTGAAGGCTCTCTGACATGCTTCATCCCAAACAAATGATACACCTTTCTTTAATAGACGGGAGAAAGGTTGACATCTCCCAGAGAGATTGGATATAAATCTCCTGATATAAGCAATGCGACCTTGAAAGCCGCGTAGTTCTTTTAGATTGCGTGGAGGACACATTTCAAGAATTGATTTGATTTTGTCAGGATCAACATGGATACCTTGCGAAGTAATAACAAATTCCAAAAACTTGCCACTGGAAATCCCTAAGAAAGACTTAGTAGGGTTCATCTTCAATTGATGTTGACGCATCAACTCAAATACTGTCTTCAAGTCTTGAATGTGATCATCTTTTGATCGACTTTTGACAGCAATGTCATCCACATAACATTCAACTATTTTCCATAAATGTTCTTGAAAGATGTTGCTCATAGCCCATTGATACGTGGCACCGGCATATTTCAGACCAAATGGCATCACCGTATAGCAGTAAACCCCAAGGGGTGTACGGAAAGCGGTATGCTTTTCATCTCCTGGATGCATCTTAATCTGGTTGTATCCTGAGAATCCGTCCATGAAAGACATGCGTTCAAAACCGCATGTATTTTCTATCATGACATCAGCAATCGGAAGTGGAAATTCGTCCTTTGGACAAGCTGTATTAAGATCACGAAAATCTATGCAAACTCGGACTTTTCCGTTCTTCTTCATAACAGGAACTATGTTGGCAACCCAATCTGGGTGTTGTTCTTCACGAACAAAGCCGCATGTGATCAGCTTCTTGACTTCTGCTTCAATTGCATCCATCATATCTGGTCAAAAATGTCGCTGCTGTTGTTTTACAGGCTTGGCATTAGGAAGAATATTGAGTTTATGAGTAGCAACTTTAGGATCTAGACCCGACATATCCTCATAACTCCATGCAAAGATATCAATATATTCTTTAATCAATTGTATCAACTCTTCTTTTTCATCTTCAGAGAGGTTTTTACTGATGAATATTGGTTTGGACGTAGTTCCGTCTCCAACATCAATCTGGACAATCTCATCCTCTGTAGGTGGCTGTCGCTGTTCAAAACGAAGCTTCTATTGAGTGTCCATTTGCTGTGTGCAAGGGTCATTCTCAAATGGCTCAGATTCACTATCAGTTTAAACCATGTTGACTGAGAAGACACTTTCAGATTCATCATAATAGTCTCCTTCAGAATATGAGGATTATAAAAAACTGGAAGAACATTCTTCCATATTTTATTTGTACATGTGGGATGTATCAGATTCGATGAACTAGATTTCTTCAGAATCTGAGGATTGTAAAGAACTGGAAGAAAATTCTTCTTGTATATCTTCATTAAACATGTGGGACGGATCATATCCCAACCCATGACAGGTTTTCTGGTAAAACGGATCACCACATAATGGTAATCGTCTACCCTTACCTTGATTGAGACCTTGCATAGTCTTCAAGTCATATCCCATATTCTGGATAATCTTGAGAGATTGTTGACTATATTTGTCAATTCGGATTCTTTTTTTATCTTTTTCTCTGAGATCATCTGTCTGAGTAACAGGGATATTTCTAACCAGGCCAAACACAATTTGGCGCTTGTTTTTCTTATTAGACAAAATCACGAAATAAGATTCTTCGTGACGTCTATAAGTTACACAAGCTTGTGATGAAGTGGCTACAGGAAGAAGATAGGGAGAAGATGTTAGGAACCTTTTAGCATATGGTCCAACAACGACATGAGGAGGAAAGGAAATTTTCTTATGATCAATGTATAAGGTTTCCTCTGTATTTATGTCATCTTTATATTGATGACTTTGATCATCAGAAGATAAAGTCATTCTTTCAATAAATTTGACAGCCATATACTCCAAAAGAAAATCTTCATTGATATTAGAAAGTACAGAATGATCAATATTTACATCATTTACAATTTGACTGCTACGCTTTGGATTGATCATTAACGGACCGTCATCCGTCTTCTGCGTAGACTTGCCAAGGTTGATGATCAGTGGTAGTGCTAGATCATTCGTACGAGAAGTACGTCCCTTGACTTTTGATCATGAGAGGTTGAACTTGGCTCTTGGCAGGAATACTCACTGATTCTTCAGATAAGCTCGAGTTCTTCCTTTGACCTTGATCATCAGAGGTTGGTCATTGACAGGTTGGGGTTGGATTCGACCTTCGACTTTAATCTTCAAAGGTTGCTCTTCTGGAGGATCTTCATTGTCAGACTGATCTTCAGCAGATGATCGATCTTCAGCTATATCTGATATCTCCTTAACATGCTCTTGTTTGTAGAGTATTGAGTCAGAAAAATAGGCTTCGACACCCTTGAAAGGATTGATATCAGCAAACTCAGTCTTCACAACCCCTTGGAAATCTACGTACTTGAAGCATTGGTGGAGAGTTGAAGGCACAATATTATACTCATGTATCCACGGTCTTCCGAAAAGGATGTTGTAAGATACATCTGAGTTGATAACATAAAATGTCGCCATAGTTCGAAGATCACCGATTTGAATTTTCAGACGAATCTTCCCCAGTGGTTTACTCTTGCCAGAGTTGAAACCAACTATTGTGGTACTAGTGTAAGTCAAATCACTAGTAGGAATCCTCAAAGGTCTTAGCATACTCTGAAGAATAATGCTAATAGAAGACCCAGGATCAATGTAAATCCTGTCAATTTCAGTGGATTCAATATACCCTGTATAGCACAAAGGTCTGTCGTGCTTATTATGCTTCAACATCATATCTTCTTGTGTGAAGGTAATGTTAGGAATTGCCTCTATCACACTATGACATTGTGGACACGACACTGGTATATTGTTAGGACTCTTGAGTTGAGCTAAGCATGAATCTGCTTGTAGTAAAGCTTCACTCAGAGTCTCCCTGCTTTCTTTAAAAAGATGAAGCAGCTCGAAGATAGAGAGTCTAGCCAAAGTATTAGCTAACTGGGCTAGAATATCAAATTTGTAGGGCTTCATCACCACCCCTTGATTTGAAGCAGATTTTAATGGGACGTCAAAGCATACTGCTTTTTGTTTTCCTTTCTCAACCACAGATGGTTTAGCAGGAACATGAGATGGTTGAACTGGTAATGTTTCAACTACGCCCTCTGCTTCTTTGGAAGATCCCTCATAATCTTTGTGGTACTCTTTCCCAGATCTCGTACCAGCAAAGGTTTCTTCTTCGGACTCAGGAGAATGAAGTACCATATTGCAGGATTTAGTCTTCTTTCCCTTAGTCTTTTTCTTACGAGAATTTTTATGAGGAACCTCTGAACCCAATCCAACAGTGGATTTTTGACTGTGAATTTGTAAAGGAAGTCGCATTCCTTTATCATAATTCAAACCTTCTGCCTTTTGAAAGTCGTAGCCCATCTTTTTCATGAGATGGACTGATTGTTGACTGTACAAGTGAATGGGCAGTGGACTTTCAATAGATGGTTTACCAGAGGAAGAAGGAGTAGAGGCCTCTGTAACCACATGAGAAGGAGAAATCGAGACTTCTGTAGAAGGAGGAATAGAAACCTCTATAGCCACAGGAGAAGGAGTATTCAGGACACGAGAAAAAATCCCTGTTGGAGCTTTTTCATAAGCAACAAAGACCTGTTGTGCCCTGTATAAGGGGACACTATTCATAGCTAACCACTGCTGATGAGTAAGTTTAAGCTTGGTAGGAGGAGTCAAGCTTGGAGGGCATATATTCAAACCCCTCAGTCTATCCTCCAAAGGAATGTCATCCCATAAATGATCTAAATCATCATGGCCTGGGGTTAAAACATGAGAAATCATGTTGCAGGTTTTGACTTTTTTACCTTTCTTGAATTTTGAAGTTTTACCTTCATTCTCCATTTCAGGTACTAAATCAAGGTGTACCCACATGATTTCACCAGTTTTCAGTGTAAAAGGCAAAAGTCCTTCATTTTGCTCTCTGGCAGGCGGGATATTCACAATCTTCATCGACGCCTTTGGAATTGGGATAATTCCATCTGGGACTTGCTGTGGAGGAAAACCTCCAAATTGAAGATAAATTATATTGGTTGTGACCGTATGCTCATCGTTGGTTAAAGCGATGGCATTGGCATTTATCAGCTTCTGGATTTTCTTCTTCAAGACATAGCAAGCCTTGGTAGGATGATTTATATATCTGTGATAGATACAATACTTAGGATTGTCGGTCAGATGCACCTCATTAGGTCTTTTCGGCTCTGGTATCTGAAGTTTGCCACTCTTTACCAGACATTGGAATATCCCTGGGATATCACTGTCATCGAAAGAGTATTCTTTTTTTGGCTTGTAAGACTCTTGATTATTCGGCATCGTTTTGGATTTTGAAAGATTAACCACTAGGGTTTCCTTCCCTTTCCCATTACGATTGCCGGAATTATTACCAGAAGAGCCTTTCTTTCCTTTGTCCTCTGAGGCAAAGTTCATCCCATGTTCACGAGCCAACCTACCGTTGATCTCGGCAGAAACTGCTGCTATAATGAACGAGGCCCAATCTATGAATTGGGAGCCCATAAAGACAGCAATAGATGGTCGCAGATTCATTTTGTACGTATCAATCAATGCTGAATCTGGCATACCAGGATGCATCTTCAAAGTTCCCGGTCGAAAACGTTCAATGAACGTCCGAGTATTTTCCTTCTCCTTTTGTTTGATTACTATTGAGGAGGACATATTCATGTCCATGCCTCCTTCGTAGAAGCGGGAGAGAAACATTGCTTTAAATTTGTCAAAAGATAAAATGCAATTGTCGGGTAGAATACGATACCAGTCGTAAGCTGAACCCGTCAAACACCCAATGAGAACTCGAGTGAGAAGAGCATCATTCTTTTGTAGATGCACAGTCATAATATCAAAGTAATTGATATACTGACTAAAAGAAGTCTTTCCATCAAATAATACCATCGATTATGGCTTAAATTTCGGAGGAAAGGGAACGTCATTCCAATGAGGAGGATAAGGTTGCTTAATCCCTAACCTCTGGAGCTGATTCTTGTGCTTCAGAACTTCAAACTGTGCTTTTAGTTCACGCACTGCTTGAATAGCTTCACTAGTTTGAGGAAGCACATTCGATTGAATAGTTGCTGGATGTACCGTCACCCCCACCGGAGGTGGCACATCTTCTGGAATGACAGGATCTAGAGATGCATAATTTTGGTTAACATCAGGCTCTTGATTAGGAGTATTCAAAGGTATATCAACCCCTTGACTATCTTGAGTTTGTGCTGCTACTTGCACCGGTGTTACTACTGCCGGCTGAGCAGTTTGCTGAGTCATTATTATTTGGTGCATGCTTTGCATCATGGTAAGCATGTCCTTTAGTGATTGCTCAACGGCAGAGTGACGCTGTTCAGTATTAGCAGATGATGTCTCTGGTTCATCTCCAATAGCATATGATTCAACCTCTCTTGAAGATACAGAGGGATTGGTATAGAGGTATGAATCAACACTATCAGTTTCGGACTCAAAAGACTGAGTACCCCCAGCTTCTGAATCAGAAGTTTGCAACTGTCTTTGTCTTCTTGATCGAGTATTCTGATATACTCCTTCAAAGGAATCAAGAAGTCTATTGAACTATTGTTGTCCAGGAGTCTGGGATGAGTTGCGTCTTGGATGTCGTCCTCTGTTGGTATGAGATGCCATGTTGACTGACGCATATAATAACTCATGTTCTTGGTCATCAACCTGCTGCTGAGGCTCATTATATCTTAATCGGTCAAAAACTGTCCGTTTAGAAGCCGAACAGCAACATTTGATTACAATCTGGTGACACTCACAATGATAATTTTCTTGGGGGAGTGTCACATGAGATTGTCTGTTTTTACGCTTTTGTACTAGCAACTCGCGTAAATCAGAAGGAGTAGAGGGAGTAGTCTTCTTTATTACATTTGGGATAGAGAAACGTTTAGTCCCTTATGTATAAAGAAGATTACTAGCTGCATTAGCAGAACCAAACTGTATATTTTTATGCTCTTGGAGTTGCGTGCGTAAATCCTGAGATTTTTGAGCACAAAGGACTCCATCAGCATTACGCATAATTTGTAGGTTTGGTACCTTGCGTAAAGCAGTGCAAGAAGGCTGTTGGTGGAGAACCGAAGTTTTACTAACAATGTTTTTATGCTGCATGCGTGCAGGTAAATTCACTTTAGATGTAAAGGCATCATTGTGCATTTTGTCTACACTGTCACAGACAGGAGATTTACCTTTACGCGTAGAGCGTAAAACATGAGTATCTGCCACGTCACAGACAGGAGATTTTTTTTTACGCGTAGAGCGTAAATTTTGTGTGTCTACCACGTCACAGACGGAAGACATATTTTTACGCACGGGGCATAAAACTTGTGTGTCTACCACGTCACAGACGGGAGACTGCTTTTTACGCACAGAGCGTAAAACATGAGAGTCTGCCACGACACAGACGGGAGACTGATTTTTATGCGCGGAGCGTAAAACTTGATTTTTACGCTCAGAGCGTAAAACTTGATTTTTACGCTCAGAGCGTAAAATTGGAGAGTCTGCCACGTTACAAACGGGAGACTGATTTTTACACCCAGGGCGTATCACCGAAGTAGAGACTGCCTCGTCACAGACGGGAGCCTCCACCACAGGAGTAGGAAGGATTCTTTTGCCTTCAGAGACAGCAGGGAGATCCGAGGATGCTTTGGACTTGGGAATCGAAACTTTTTGCGCCTTCCGCGATTTCTGAACATTGGAGCAGCGAGTACTACCCCCAGTTCGGAGCATTTCTTCGTAGGCAGTCTGGTCGAAGTGCACAACCAGAGTCTTTTTTGTCGATCCGACCGACACATCATCATGTTGAGCAATTGCCTTCTCGTCAGAGGAGAAGGTCGTCCCCAGCAGAGTCGCCATTTTGTTTCACTTAACAAAATGCCTAAAATTGGCTTTTGAAAGAAAACGAGAAAAAGTACAAAAGTACAAATTGTTCTGGAAAATATTGCTATGGAAGTCTGATCTGAAAGCGTTCACTTTGTTCCTTGGACCTTACGATGATGATGAAGAAAACTGCTTGAAGAAGACGAACAATTGGAAGAACTAAGTCACCGAAAAGGTATCGAGCAACGGCACTGATGGCACAGTCGAATGCTTTCTTGCTTTGCTTTACCCTATTTTTGAGAAAAAGTTGAAGAAATGCTTATGGGAATATCACTCTGGAAATGCCTAAAATTAGCTTTTGAAAGAAAACGAGAAAAGTACAAAAGTACAAATTGTTCTGGGAAGTACTGCTATGGAAGTCTGATCTGAGAGCGATCACTTTGTTCCTTGGACCATACGATGATGATGAAGAAAACTGCTTGAAGAAGACGAACAATCGGAAGAACTAAGTCACCGGAAAGGTATCGAGCATCGGCACTGATGGCACAGTCGAATGCTTTCTTGCTTTGCTTCATCCTGTTCATGAGAAAAAGTTGAAGAAATGCATCTGGGAATATCACTCTGGAAATATGAGCTTTCTCAGAATCTCCTCTCATGTCTCTATATTGATCTCTTGATCATGTCTATGTGAAAAATAAGTCTATTTATAGACTTAACCCTTTGTGCGTAAAAAGCAACAAAATCGGGTCTTTACGCTAGTAACTGTCACCCACGATGTAAATCATCCTCTACGCACGTTGACACGTGTCCCAGGTAGAGTTTTGATCTCTACGCATGGTGACACGCGTCCTATTACTTCAACAAAATAGGGAAAGCATGTACACACGTTTCTCGATAAGTGTGGCATGAAAGCCACGTAGGCAAACCACGTTCTCAAGTAGCCAGGAAAGATCGAGCCTAAAAATGACCCAAAATACACTCCCAGCGTAAAGTGGCAAACTGGCGTAAAATAGCCCAAAATAAACTTCTCGCATAAAGTGGCTAAAAAATAGCCTTGAGCATAAAAAGTAGCCCAAATAAACTTTACGCCCAAAATAGCCTTGAGCGTAAAAGCTCGAATAGCTATCGTGCGTAAAAGAAGCAGTTTTATTGAGCGTAAAGTAGCTTCATCTGCACACTATACGACGAGTATTGGGTTTGGTGAAAAGATTTCCTCGGCTTCTGTGTAATCCTGCTGTCAGAAAATCATTGTGTCAGATCAAATCACTTGCATTAAATGCGGCCTGATAGTCTGTCCCCGGTGTAAAAATGGAGGATAACTCTCGCATAAAATGCTTCTTGCGTAGAGAATAGCATGCGTAGAGAGTAGCTCGCGTAGAGTCTGAGTTTGACTCAGTTTGAATTGCGTAAAGTTCTCAACTTCTTTAACTTGGTCTTTGAAGCACTTTTTACGCTCCTACAGCAAGCACGACACGCACGACACGAATTCGTCGTGTGCGAACACACTCTCGAACTCCTCGTGTTTAGGCGAGTCTAGGGTTGTAATTTCGAGACACAGAGCGACACGAAAAATGAAGTGAAACCTACGTGTCTGGTCGAACGGGCTGTCGAGGCTCCTGCACGGCGGAGGAGGCATCGTGGTCGGCAAAGAAGGGTGGCGCTGGGTTCGTCTCGTTGCGACGAACGAGATGGTGGTGGTCGATTGCGACGGCGATGGCTGGAACGGCGGCGACAGCAAAGCTCTAACTCCGACGAGCTCGTCGGGGAAGAATAAGGCTAGGGCGGTGGCTAGGGCGGTCAGGGTGGTGAATGGGGTTAGGGTTTTGGTCGGGGGGTCTATTTATAGGGCGGGGCTGGGTTTGATTAGGGTTTCGATTAGGGTTTTGGCCTAGATTTTAGGAATTAGGGTTAGGGTTTCGGCCGTCGGTCGGCGGGATTAAGGGGAGACGAAGGCGGTGGTCAGTGGGGTTTTGCAAACCCCCCCATATTTCATGAATTATAAAAAAAAACCACCACCCTACTATTTGCAAATCTAAATTTGCAAACTGAATATAAAACAATTTGAAAAATTGCAAACTATTTTATAACAATTTAAACAATTACAAAAAGCTATTAAAATAATTCAATAAATTGCAAAATGATATTTTTAGGCTTTAAACCATTTAAAAAAATTATTTAGAAATTCTAGAAAATTCCTAATAATTATAATAATTTATTTTAAGGATAAAAATGACATTTGTGACCAAAACCCTTACTTAAAATATTTAGGTGCTTACAATCCTACTATGAGATGAAATCCAAGATCTACTCGGCTTTATCTAAAATGAGGATTCCCAACAATAGACACATGCCACGTGTCTCCTCTTTCGATTATTTTGATAACCACCCGAGATGTTGATAGAAGGGAATCTTGATGCCCGCCACTTGTCAGCTCAGCAGAAGCCCGCGCCGTGCAATGACAGCAAATTCCTTCATATCTTAAATCAGAGTGCACATCGCATATGTGCCCCCTTTCCCCTATAAATAGAATAAGTTTTTCCTTCAACAAGAGGGGGATGAGAACACACATAGAGAGGAAAGAAGCAGAAGGCATAAGGCAGAGCTTCGAAGTCTTCGACTCCGGAATCCTCTTGATCGGTAACCCTAGAGTTCCATCAAGGTACCAGAAACCCAAAGCAAGTCCAACTCGTCGTCAGATCGTCAATGGAGTAAAGGAGCCGCTACAGTGCTCGATCTCCACCGTCACGATTTTCTAGAATTCATGTACTTAGATTTCCTTGCATAGAAATCGATTGTACCTTTTTCAAGTTCAATAAACAAAAAGTTCGTATAACCTTTTATGATGTCGAACAAAATGGTTACTCTTAGCAAGAACCAGTGTTGCTTTCAACTGTCAAATCTGCTCCCGAAGGGTCTGGTACTGATCTTCTACAGCTGTGTGATGACAGACCCGAGCCTCTTCGGCATCAATCTGTCCCTCAATCTATGACTCAACCTCGACAAGTCGATCAGTCAATGCCAGGTGCCTGTGCTCATTTTGGAACTCTTCAGAAGCTATCTTCTCTAGTTCTACCGCAGCTAGGGTCGGTAGGCTACGCTCCAGATCCTGAAGCTCTAGAGCGGTGGCTTCTAAGTTAGCCAGCAAGTCCTTTGTGATCACATCCTCCACTTTACACTCCGGATAGTTGCACAAGATCATAATTGACCCTCCACTAGGTTTCGGACCCACCTAAACAACGGTTGACCTTGCAAAATGCCCTCTTTATCGCAGGTCAAAGCATTGCGGATAGTGTTTAGCAGAAGCTTAGCATAATATTCCTTATCAGCCAAACTCGTAGCAGTCACCGGAGAGGCTGCGATAAAAGACCCATGGGCAGAAGTGTTAGTTTGCGCACGCCCTTTTTTGTCATGATCAAAACTTAAGGAAGCGACGACTTGAGGTATTTAATGCTGAAGCTCAAGCATAACGTCAACCTGGCAGCAAACGTGATGGGCATTTCGCCTAGAAAGAAACATGTGTTATGCTTCTTTTCAAAGTATCCCAAGCTTGACTCAAGTACACTTTGAAGGGGGTCTTGTAGAAGCATGAAAAAGTGTAGGGTGACACAAGGCGCAGGTGGGTACTCTCACTACCCATCCATCTTCACAAAGGCATAGATGACGAACGGCGCAGATTGGTGCTCTCCCAACCAACCCATCTTCACAGAAGCGCAGACGGTCAAGCATGCCACAAAAAGACAAACTCACAAAAAACAGATAAAAAGTTTAAGGAAAGTTTTTTTTATTAAATCATGGCTACAAGAGTCTATTACAGATTTGTCACGATTGCATAAAAGAAAACTTCCTAATTACAAGGATCTATTACAAAGTATTTTTGATTACATGTGCTGGACTAAAAACTCCTACGGATCGACGCTGGGGTTCATCTTCGCAGTGTAATCATCATGAAAGTAGGGTCTGTGGATAGAAGATGTGAATATAGTCGCCATCAAAGCCTGCCGCCACAGTACCCCCCTCAGACGCATAACTATTCCTGAAGCAGCTATTGGCCCGAGTGAGAATTCAGTCCACAGCACGATAGGAGGTCCTTTTCAAAAGTGCATCAGCTTCTGAGGCTCTTCTAGCCTAACAAAAGCGTGCAACCGCTAATGAGCAGGACAGAGCACAACCTACGACGCTTTATGTTGGCAACCAGACTGAACTCAGTCGCTGGACCTCCAAGACCTCCAAGATATCGCTCAGGTTCGAACTCCCTATGAGAAGCGTTCCAGCACATCCTGAAGCTCATCCTGAAGCTCAAAGCTAAGCCAACGATCGCTCAAAGCTTGGTATTGAAGGACAAAAAGAGGAAGACGTGACTCTTCGAAAGAAACTCCCCCTTTATATAGGGTGGGAGTGGTCCAAGACATAGGCTACGAGGCCGTCAGTCAAAATTCCCTCATTAATGGAATGAACCTAGGCCTCAACACGATAAACCTCATTAAATGGGTTCATTCGACTAAGTATTAGACCATTAAAAGATCCCTTGAAATTCTCCAAGTAACGGTGGCAATCAAGAGGGAGTCGTTCCTTAAAGAGCTGTCATTAATTGCTCTTAAAGAAGACTTCAAAGCCAGCTTCTTCAAACCAAAAGCGCAGCTATAATCCTGCGCCAGCAGGAGGCGCAGACTGATGATGACTTCACATCATCCCAGCTTCAATGGTGCAGACCTCTGCTTTGACCCAGAAGCTTAACCCCCTTCATCAAAGACTTGGGTAACACCATTGCATCCAACACAAGTCCGCCTGCCGCTCCAAAAGCACAGTAGCCTCGTTAACCTGAAGTACAGCCTACTCGTCGCCCTAAAGCACAGTGACTCTACTACTCTAAACACAGCCTACTCGTCGCTTAAACGCACAGAGGTTCCGTTGTCTTTGAAACATAGTCCACTCGTCGCCAGAAAGTGCATAGGCTCCGTTGTCTCTAGGAGAACAGTTTACTCGTCGCATCAGAAGTGCAGCAGCACTAAGTCCTCGCTAGAGGCGTAGGTTGCATGGTCCCACCCAATTGGTTTGTTTAAACCGCCACTCTCAAAGATAGGATAGAGGTTGATCATATTGATAAGTGCAAATATCTTATCTTTTTGTTTAAAACTCAGATAAGGATGAAGTTTGCTCTTTTGATAAAGGTCGTATCAAGTTGGTTTGTTTAAACCGATCACCTTCTGAAGATTAAACAGAATCCTACTCTGAGATGAAATCCAAGATCTACTCGACTTCATCTAAATAGAGGATTTCCAGCAATAGACATGCGCCACGTATCTCCTCCTTCGGTTATTTTGATAACCACTCGAGATCTCGATAGAGGAGAATCTCGACGTCCGCCACATGTCAGCTCAGCAGAAGCCCGCACCGTACAATGTCAGCATATTCCTTCATATCTTAAATCCAAGGGCACATCGCATATGTGCCCCCTTTCCCCTATAAATAGAAGGAGTTTTCCCTTCAACAAGAGGGGGAAAGAAGAAGAAGAAGAAAGCAAAAGGCAGTGCTTCGAAGTCTTCAACTCTGGCATCCTCTTGATCGGTAACCCTAGAGTTCCATCAAAGGTACCAGAAAGCTAAAGCAAGTCCAACTCATCATCAGATCGTCAACGGAGTAAAAGAGCCGCTGCAGTGCTCATTCTCCACCGTCAAGCTTTTCCAGAATTCTTGTACATAGATTTCCTCGCATAGAAATCGATTTTACCTTGTTTCAAGTTAAATAAATAAAAAGTTCGTAACCTTTTGTGATGTCGAACAAACATCTGAATCATTTCGACACCATAATGGGGCACTTACTAAGAGACGATGCTCTCCTCGCAAATCTATTTGTCGGTACTTTGAGAGGAGCCGCCTAAGAATGGTTTTGTAGTCTCCCAGACAATTGTGTATCGACCTTCGATGACCTTCAGCATCTGTTTGTATCTCGATTCTACGAGCCGGGAATAGACATGACAATGTCCACATTGTTTGACACCACGCAGAAGGATAAAGAATCTACTCGGGACTACATAGAACGGTTCTGGAAAGCTGCACTAAGACTGCCACCCGACGTTCCTAAATCAGACTTGATGGACAGCTATCGGAAAGGCTTGCTGCCTATGACAAAACTCGGGATGGGTTCCTGCAGTCACACAGACTGGGCCACATTTATTATCAATGCCGAGGATGCCGAAAGGAAAGCTAAGGAGGCTCATTTGTTGGGAATAAGTTTTCCTACTGAGGAAGGAAGAAGGTCTGCCAGGGCTTCTAACAATAACGATCGATAGTCCAAAGCAAAGTAGGTCATGACCGTTAGCCTCAATCGGGGTGCATCTCCAGCTCAGAAACTCGGGAGACATCTGATACAAAAGGGGAACAATTCTTTCAAAGATGAGGACGTGGTGCAGCTACTCAATGTACTCCTCGAGGGCAAAAAGCTCCAACTTCTACCTTGCAGGCGTCCTGATGAGGTAGACAATATGGACGATTCCAGGTTTTGCCATTACCATTGGTACGTCAACCACACGACTCGGGATTGCTACATCTTGAAGAACCACATACAAAGGCTGGTTGACGCCAACATCCTTTTATTTGACTTTGAAGAGAAGGTGGTGTCTGCCAACATGGTGACCCTCCAATTCGGTAATTTTTCACCAACGGAGGCACAAGATGGGTTCGTTCATACCCCAAAAACAACTATGGAGGTTGTTAACCTCCCAGCTGCTCGAACATCGGGGCCAGTACCCGTTAAAATGCCTCAAGGAGAGGTCATGTGGGTACACTTGGACCTTACTGATGATCTGACTCGGCCTGTCGTACGTCTTGCCAGTAAGATCAAAGGAAAGAAGGTCAAATCCTGCAATACAATCTCTTCCGCATCCGAGGAGGAGAAAGTAGAAGTAACCGGGACTGGTCTAGATTACTCACGTAACTATGACCAGGCCCTTGGATAAGAGGCATCGTCGGCTTTAACATCCATAAAACCCAGTTCATTCGAACCTGGCACGTCCGAGCAGCCAGCAACGGATAGGCAAAAACAGAAAGATGGACGTTTTGACAAACCTTTTAGAAAAGAAATCGCAGTGGAGCTCGATAGGCCCTATAACTTCGATAACCCGGCTCAAATAGCCAATAATTCGGCTAAGCTTTTATTGTTCGAGCTCCTTCGTCTCTCCAAAAAATTCGAGAGGCTCTTAGTGAGGCATTGCAGCACATCGAGTCCTACCTGGGACAAATAAAGCAGCCGAAAGAAGATCCCACTGCATGTCTGCAGTACCATAATGTAATATAGACCATGCCAAGCATCACATTCTCGCAGCAGGATATGCTGCTGAAGAACAATAGGAACGCTCGATCCTTGCATTGTACAGGATACGTTGATGACGTCAAGGTCGATCGCATCCACATTGACCCTGGGTCATCTGTAAGCGTCATTCCCCACCACTTATTGCACACTCTGGGGATTCCGATGGACTGGCTGTCTCCAACCCAATCCATGATTAGTGGTTTTAATAATGGCAAAAGCTATCCAAAGGGAAAGATCTGCCTAAAAATCCAAATCGACAATTTAAAGACAGAGGCAACCTGCTATATCATTGACGCGGACTCTTGCTACAACATCCTACTATGCAGACCGTGGATACACAAGCATATGATCATGCCGTCTATACTGCACCAGTGCTTCAAATATGTTAATAGCGACGGCATAGTAAAAAATGAGTTCACAGACATCGATCCTTTCAAGGGGTCGAAGTCTACTAAGAATCTCGTATATTCCGAAAGAACGATCGAAAGGACTCAGGTGAAGATGCCGATGATGAGGCAGGAGCTCAAACCCCCTCCGATGAGCCTATCAAAGTGAGGTTGAAGGAACGTCCTACAGCACTGACGGCCGAGCCCCTGCTAAAGGCCTTAACTTTGTTGGTAGTCGACTGAAAGGAAAGCTGCCAGCAAGAGAATTTTTCGGCCAAACCCCTTATAGCAGAGCTACACAATCTGCCTCTTTCCTCTTCCAGAGGACGATTTGTTCTATTTCATCAATAAAGGGATGCCTTTAAATTACTTTTCTTCTCTCGCTGCATATTCTTTTGAGCAGGATCTAAGGTTGTCCCTACAAACAAAAATTGCGTCTGTTTACTCTGTGAGCTTAGTACTCCCGATACGTGATGCGTATTTCATAATACCAGCCAGAAAGAAGGGAGAGAAGCTCATTACTACCTTCGAACGAGTAGAAGGTTCTCGGACCCATATCCCTTGTATGCTAGAGCATGAAACCGGTACGGTGCAGGCTCACCACTACACTTCTCAAGCCCGATGAATAATCTGACAGTGAAGGAAAAGATGATTTACATCTTCATTAAATTGGAGACAGAAAGGGCATAGTGGATCTATATGCAGGAGCTTTTTATTGATGGAAGACAGTAAAGGCAGTGCGTTTTGAAGAAGTCTCCAGATAAAAACTTGGATACGCAGGGATATGCCATTTATCTTTCAGAGTTGCTTCCATGTAATAGGATCCCGAGCAGTGGTTGACGAGCAGGCCTTCTGTCTACGGATATGTTCATAGACAGATTTTGTAGAGAAATTCTCATACTTTGTGCATGTCCATAGGAGCTCATCATTGCTGTCTCTATCTCGAAGGCTAATATTAATGATCGCCGAAGCTTCCAAAGGTGAGAATAGAGATTGAATTAGAGGGATATTCCAGGATCTGGTAAGGGGGTCCATGAGGTCACGAACAAGTTTGGGCCTGCCCGTGGGTAGTGTTTGATTAGAAACACGAAATCCTGCTAGTGTAGGAAGCTAGGGTTCTGTGATGATATCAAGCCAGCCCCCTCTAACTTTCCAACATATCTTGTCGGCCATAATGCGTCGAATGTCAAGAATGCTCGACCAAGTGGGAGAGACGCGTCTAGGTTTTGAAGCTGTCCAGAGAGATCTGTTTTGAAGTAGACGCCCTTTAGCAGACAAGCCCATAGTTGGTGCGGCTGAGCTAAAAATCTCCACAATAGCTTCCCTACCATCGCGTCATTCACCCATTTCAGATTTTTGAAGCCAAGCCCCCCTTCCTTCTTTGGTTTTGCAACTTTATTCCATCCAAGGAAATGTAGTTTCTTCTTCAAAGGTTCATGTCCCCACCAGAATGCGCAGTGTCGGTGCAAAAGTTTCTTGGTGACTGCAAGCGGCACCTTGTGTGTCGACATGAGGTAGATAGGAATCGATCCCATAGTGGAGTTGATGAGAACAGACCGCCCCGTATGAGATAACGTTTTAGCTTTCCAGCCAAGTAGGTGAGTTTTGCACTTGTAAATAAGGTTAGCATAAGTCGAGATACGGTCTTTTGGTGGCAGCAACTGATGGCCAAGATACTTGTCGTCTTCCCGCATTTTGGATAGATGGAGGATGGAGGCTAAGTTGTGTTGATCTTGAAAAGATACTTCCTTACTGAAGAATATGCTGGACTTCTCAAAGTTAATAAGTTGCCCCAACCATTCAAAAAATGTTTGGAGTACCATCTGAATAGTTATTAGTGAGTTTGATGAGGCCTGACCAAAAATGAGAAGATCGTCAGCGAAAAGAAGATGTGAGATGGAAGGAGAGTACCGATTAATTCGAATGCCGCGAAGAAGATCCTGACACTCATAGCAGTACAGTAGTTGAGAGAGAATCTCAGTACACATAATGAAGATGTAGTATGCCAAGTTTGGGTATGAAATATCCCTCCGGGGAACCATTCACCAGGATGGAGTATGAAGTAGTTGTGATACACTTCATAATGAGGTCATTAGAGTGCCCTTGGATTCCCATACCATGTAACACGTCTTTGATAAATGGCTTGGCAAGACGATCGTATGCCTTCGCCATATCAATCTTTAGAGCATAGGAGTTCCTCTTAGCAGGAAAGGATTTCATTGCATTGAATATTTCTTGTGCAATAATGTAATTATCTGTTACGTGTCTCCCGGGAATGAAAGCATCTTGGAACGGAGATATGAGTTTGTCCAACAAAGGTCAAAGGCGGGCTGTTAAAAGTTTGGATATAACTTTGTACGTGACGTTGCATAGAGAAATTGGCCTGAAGTCCGTCGAATTGGCTGGCTCCACACGTTTAGGAATGAGAGCAATATGCGTGTGATTAATAAGCGGAGGGATTTTAAGTTCAGCAAAAAACTGTTGTACCATGGCAGTAAGATCCGTTCCCACAATATCCTATTGCTTTTGATAGAAGATGGCGGGGAAGCCATCCAGTCCAGGCGCTTTCAATGGACCCACGCTCTTGATGACACACTCGACTTCTTCATTACTGGGAGTCGACCCTAACATCGCATTCTCATCACTTGTGATTGGATTTACAGAAATGATGAAAAATGGATCAATAGTAGAAGACCCGTCTGTGCAAAATAGGCCCATGAAATGCTCCAGGAGCGAGCTCATGATTTGGCAGTGCTTAGAAGTCTAACTACCATCAGGTAATCTGAGTGCACGGATATCATTTTTCTTCTTCCTGGCCGAGGCTTTGATGTGGAAGTATTTTGTGTTTCTATCACCATCTTTAAGCCAATTGCATTTGGCTCTTTGCATCCAATAAGTCTCTTCAATACTGAGTAGGTCGTTTAGTTCATCACTAATCTCCTTTTTGTCACGAAGCGAACTAGAGGATGTGTTCTCAGCCTGCATAGAGAGAAGCAGTGATTGAAGGAAATTAATGCGTAATTTTACCTGGCCAAATTTTGCCCGATCCCATCGATGTAATCTCGTGAGCATGTTCTGTAACTTCTGTTGAAGGAAGACGTCTGAGGAAGAGTTCGCCTCAGACCAGTAGGAGGAAAGTGTCGTCTAGAATGAGCCACAAGACAGCCAGTAAGACTCGAACCGGATTGGCCTCTTCTTCTGCTGGAGCTGGTTGTCCGTATTGAGTAGTATAGGGGCGTGGTCACTATTGTAGTACGGCAACGTGGAGGTAGTAGCATGAGGATGGGCACTAAACCAATCTGCTTTGGCAAAAGCTCGATCGAGCCTCTCACGAATGTGGTGCTTAGGGCTACGTCCATTGGACCACGTATACGTAGGCCCGATATCGCCAAAATCAATGAGCCCGCAATGATTAATCATATTGATAAGAGGGGCCACCCCACTCTTGTCAAATTTCCTGCCGCCGGCCTTCTCTTCCGCTTTGGTGATTGCGTTGAAATCTCCAATACAAATCTATGGGACGGAGAACGAGTCAGAGATGGATTTGATGTAGTCCCAGAGCTTAGTTCGGTCCTTCTTCTTTGGACAACCATACACACACAAGAGGTTCCATGTACCATTAATATTGGTGTTGCTAATATTGAGGAGAATGAGGTTGGGGGAGGAGAGAGTAACATATGCAGAGATTGAGTCATCCCAGCCAAGCCATAGGCCCCCAGCGTGGCCTATGGGTGGGACGGAGAAAACATTTGTGTAGCTGAGAGTGGGAAGGATGAGGTTAGAATGGTGAGGAGCGGAGATAGTCTTAGAGATGAAGAAGATGGAAGGTTTCATGGCGAAGAGGAATGAACGGAGCATTTGTACTGTCGAGGCATTCCCCATTCCTCGACAGTTCCAAGAGAAGATTAACATTGGTCATGCGACTATTGAAGGTCAGCCACCACAACCATTGTTATAGAGCAAGTGCCTCTCTTAGAGGGTCTAATAGGATTGGTGGGAGAACCAGGATGTTTCTTGTTCATGGAGGAAGTGGGAGTTTGGTTACAGTGGGATGTAGCGAAAGCTTGGCGAGCCCGCCGTTTCCAGGATAGTGGTTTGTAGGGGTTGGTTGCTCGGAAAGTGAGCTCTATGCAGGATGAATGAGGGGGAGATGGAGGTAGTTCGATAATGGGTTCCATATAAGAGAGATTTTGGGGTTACAGTTTAGTCTGCCTCCATGGGTAGGGAGAGAGAATGGAACGAAGCTGTAGGGAATAGTTCATGAGCGAAGAGTGGTTCATTGGGCTGTGGGACTGAGGAGGGGTCGCTGACATTCAAGTCAATTGCTTCTTGTGATGGCATGTGCTGATATGATTGCTGGGAAGAGAACGAGAAGGATTCACGAAATTCAGTCTCCATAAAGTCATGGTGGCCCCCAGTAGGTGGTGCTTGATGAGGGTCATTCCCGCTACTAGGTGATTGGTGTGGCACTATAGTCACTTCTTCAGTAGAGGAGGGGTACGTAGTCTCCGCCTCATAATCACCAGGGAGTGTCATTCCAATACGAGGAAGGATAACAGTTGTTGCTATTTGGAGGTTGTCTCCCCTATGTGGAGGTTGATAACTGGAAAGTTGGAAGTAGAGGTCGGGATTATCATCATCATGTGGTAGATTCTCTTCCGGAAGAGCAACTAGAGCAGCGGCAGGCTGGGTGGAGTGGTTATTAGGGATGTTCGAAGTACCATCCTGGTTGACGTCTTGCCAACGGCTGAGAGACCTTGGAGTTTTTGCTCTGTAATCATCCTCCGACACCCTTGGTTGGAGAAGTTCCTCAATTCTAGACTTCTCTGCATCCGACCAGTCCTCCCCTTTCAGGGAACGGAATCGTCCCCGATCATAATAGTTGGTGTATGCATGACCAACTCTAGCATAAAAAAAGCATAGTCTGGGTAGTCGTTTATACTTCACCTTAACTTCCCCCACAGGTAACCTATCAATGGAGGTAGACATGAGTTTCTTCAGTGGTTTGGAGATGTCAATGAGGATTTTTACTCTTGCATAGGTTTTCCATTTGATTTCGTCCTCCATTGGGCAAGCCCTGGGTGAGCCCAGTGCTTCAGCGATCCTGGAGGTGGCTACACGGTTGAGGAACTTAGGGGGGAGACGATGTAGTTGGACCCAAAGATTGGCATATTTGAATTCATATTCTTCTAGGAGCTTCCCTGGGTCGCATCTTTCTAAAGCAAGAAGGTCATCGTTGATACTCCAAGGCGCGTCGAGGAACACACGGTCTACCGATGCAGGAGAGTCCAGTCGCACAAGGAAAGTTCTGACCTCCGCATCCAGGTCGGAGACTTGGATCGGTTTGGGTGTTCTCCATATTTTGGACAGGATGGAGGTGAGAGCAGGGCTAGAATATTTGCGGGTGGAGTAGGGTTTAATAACCAGCGATGAGTCCCAATGGTCGGGTGTCTTGCACTCTATGGCTGACAAGGATACTGTCCTGGTAGAACCTTGGAGGGTGAACAAGGAGGCCATTTCTCAACTACCTCATTATAAGAAGACATGATGCGGGTTTTGGTGAAGCTGGATCTGCGCGAGGGAAGCTTATGGAGGAAGATGGATGATCGGAGGAAGAAGGGTGGACGCGGCGTCGGAGAGCCAGGGAGGAGAGGAGAGGATGCAGTGGCGATAAAGAATCGATTGGGAAGAAATAAACCCTAGGGTTTGGGAAGGAGGCGCATGGGAGGGCAAACCCTAGGGTTTGGGAAGATATGACTTGTTTGTTCAGTTTTGACTATTTCGGTTTGGTTGAAATTGAATAAACCAAACGTCCACCCTTAATTTGTATTGGCTTATGAAAAGTAACGTTGAAGGAAATTAGTTTTAAAGTAAAGTTGGATGGTTGATATAAATTAGGCAATTTATGAAGGCACATCCAAAGTTACTCAGGGTTAGCCCAAATATTTTTTATTATTATTTACAAGTTTGCCGCTAGAAAAAAATTGTTAGGGGTTGCCTGCTACATAGTATAAAAGCCAATTTATGTTTTGCATTTGTATTTTTGTTCTTCCCCTTTTCTCTTTCAAATCCCAAAACCCAAAACCCTAAACTTATTATTCTATAGAAGTTAGAATGTTCTCAATCTATGTTCAAGCCTAAAATTCATCTTCTAATAACTAAAATTTGATTTATAATTTAATTTGGACGAATTTCTGAAGTTTCGAACTCAATTTAGGGTTTCGAACTTCGAGAATTCGCCCACAGTCGCGACGGGGGCGATGATGGACTTACCAAAAAAGTTGACATTCATGTTCATAAACAATGCTTTATTTTGGACAGTCAAAAATTCTAATAGTCCTGACTGTTGCTAGGACTGTCAAAATTTTTGTTTGGACTATCAAATTTTTTAACTTGTTATAACAATAAATTTTATTTAGGTTTGTCAAAAATATTATGCTGTAAATTTTTTTGCTATAAATTTTAACTGTCTAAATGTTGCTATGAATGTCAAAAAATTTTATAGTCCTAAATGAAAGTTGTAACAACAAGTTTTATTTAGGACTGTCAAAACTTTTGATAGTCCTAAATACTTTCAGGACATTTGGTTCAATAATCACACAAGTAGAGTTTAATAACATCAAACTTCAAAATAATGTTAAAAAAATTTATTTAGGATAATATAGAGAACCCAATATAACCATAAGAACCCAATACTAGTATGTGTTAAAGGAAGAAAAAAACAACTAATATTGATAAAGGATTACAATTATATTGCCTGGATGCAACTAATACAAAATTTAGCATATTAAATGATTTTGCTCAATAGTATTAAAACCACATGATAATTTTGCATATTACAACCAACATCAAACTTCCTAAAATCAAAGTTTCACAACACCAAGCGATCGAGATGTCGATCTTCATTTGGGGTCGTTCCATGTCAATCAACACTTTTCCACCTACTCCAAATTATAAGATAATCGTCGAGTGATCGAGATTCTGGTAATTCAAAATATGAGAAGAGAAACTATAACAGCGATTTGTTGTAATACTTGTCAAGAACATAGAACTTGTGGTCGACACTGCAGAAAAGATTATTCTTGTCGCAATGTATACAAATGTGAGAGTTTACCCATATTCCTAGTACGCCTTGATGAACAAGGCACGACAAAAATATGGGTAAATTCTCACATTTGCATACTTTACAACAAGAATAATCTATTTTGTAGTGACGACTACAGTTTTATGTTCCAGCTATTGGCGGTATTTAACGACAAGATTTATTTGATGGAAAAAGATGTGGTTGTCCCTTTCATTTCTTCTCTGAAGCTGTACCATATACACCATTGTAAGAGAGGTATAAGAGAAGCTATAAAATAAAAAATATTTCAAGTAAATTAACAGATAATTAAATTTAACATACAAACTATAGAAATTTTATACAGTCCTGAATGGACTGGAAGAACACAGAACTGTATAAAGTTTCTACAATTCTGTATATTTTTAGGACTGTAGAAATTTTTTAAAATCATAACAACATACAGGACTGTAGAAATTTTCTACAGACCTATGTTCTTCTAACTCGTGGCTGTGGCAAAAATCCAACCCAAAAAAATCAAAAATAGAAAAATACGAGAATAGTTCATCCAAAACCTACATAGTTTAGGTTTGACTGTCATTATGTTCTTAACAGTATCCTCTCGTCATTGTGATGATATTAGTGATAGTTATATAGCCAACAACCCATGTTTCATGATAGGGGAGACACATTGAGGTTGACTGTCATTATGTTTTCAGTGGTATCCTCTTGTCATCATGATTTTGTCGTATGTTATCTCATATATGCAGATTGCAGATAAGGTCTATATTGTTAATACATGTCTTCCTTCTTGACATACTCCCATTGGTCAATACACTTTGAGTTTGAAGGGATACTATTTTTACTTTTTTGTTCTTGTTTCTTTGTACATTTTTGTTCGTAGACATTGTTGATACCCCAGAATATTGTACCTAATAGGTCATTGATATCATGATTCTAACCTGGAAATCAAAGTTAATGCCTTAGAGCTATATTATAATATGCCCTTTTACGGTCCAAACAAACCCTAGTCAATTGCCTAAAGACAACAACTTACTGGATTTATGATTTGGACCGAAAATAAGGGTTCGGCCTAGAGTAGGAGTCCTATGTGTATTTCCATTGCTTTCCTTATGAAAAAGTGATTTTAAGAAAGCACTCCTAAAAAAGAACTTCTGGTATTGTAAACCCCCCTAAATTTATAACTTTTTATTATATTTTATTTTAATATTTTATTGCATTTTCACAATTATGTAATAAGTTTAGTAAATAGATGTATAATTTTCCTTATAAATCAAAAACTATCATAATTTTTATCTCTTAGTATTTTGTTTTCATATCTATACTAAAAATACTTTATAAAGGTATTTAGTAAGTTTAAATATTTTTAAGATTTTTCTTATATTTTGTTCAGGCATATATACATATGACCTCTAGCCTAGTGGTTAAGAGAGATGCATGCGTCCCAAGTGGTCTAAGTTTGAGCCCCAATGGAGGTGAGTTCATCACAATTACTCATTTCTTCAAAAAAATATACGTATATATTCCATAAAGAAAAAAAAAGAACAGTAATGTTCATTGAACATTACTGTTCTCTTTCCAGTTTGGATTCTTGCTCAGCAGAGGCAAGTTGAGCGAGTGCCTACATTTTCTTACTGTAAGAAGCTTGGACATGTGTGGTCCGACTGTAGAAGGAGGAAAGGGTTATGCCTGTTTTATGGGTCAGCTGCACACATGATGCGAGACTGTCCTATTGCACCTATCCTAGTCGAAGTCCCGCCTCAGGGAGGGAGTTCCAGCCACTAGACCCAGTTGGAGGTGAGTATTTCACCTAGATTTTAGTATGTCTTTTGAGATGAGTTGATGATGCGTCCCACCATTGTTTGTGTGCTTCTTGATACCTTATGAATTGCCTCGTGGTATAGTATGGTTAGCGTAGTTAGACGAGACCCCAAGTTTATATTGCATGTCACGATCAATAATATCATAACCATGTATGTTGTTTCTTTTAATAGAATTGTATGGTTTAGATAAGGCTTTCTTAGACCATGATTGTTGGGGGCATGACCTTAAGAAGAGTATGACCAACTTAAATTTCGAGGATAAAATTTTTCTAGAGGGGTAGGATTGTAACGACCACTTTTCTAAATGAGAGTATTTTTGAACTTTTGTGAATTTGATTATTTTTATTATTATTTAATTAAATGAATTGTGTTAGTATCATAATTTGGTAAAACCTTAGAACCACATTGATTAGATGTTAGACATGACCAAAGAAGACTTGATTAGTGAGATTAGACAACTTTAGATTCAATTCTAATTAATTAGTCAAGCCACTAGTCTAATTCGGAACCACATAGAATTTAATGACCAAAATACTAAGTTAGAATGGACCTTTCCCTTAGAATTTGTCATGACAACTTAGAAGGGCTCCTTGGACATTTCTCTATGGACCCAAAACCCTAGAATACACACCATGTCCGGCCCACATAGCCTTCCCTTACCTATTAATAACACCACTTCTTTTTCTTCCTCCTTCCATTTCATTTCTAACCCTAATTTGTGTTCTTCCCCAAATTTTCTCCATCTCCCAAATTGAGTCCAAATTCCCTCAAACCAATTACAAACTCTTTCCCTTGAAGAGAGGATGCCTCTATTGGCTAGCTTGGGAGCATTTGGAGCAATTTGACCATCGGAGCTTGGTGGAGATCTATATCTAGAAATTGTTCCTTAGGAATCCATCTCCCAAGTGGTAAGAGCCCTCTAAACCCTCTAATTTCCTTCATTTAGTATGGATGCATTCATTTTGGATCCCCGTTTGCATTAGGAATGCCTTGGATCATTTTTGGATCCATTTGAGGTGCGTATCACGGGCGTATCCCACCATATCGAATACACACACCAAGTGTTTGATGAAATGACCAAAGGAGCATTCAAGGTTCTAATTTCAGCCTTGGCCACTGAATTAAGGATGTAATAATATAGATTAGACGTGGTAAACCTATTTAGTAAATTAGGAATGATATTTAATGTCTTCGGTTGATTTGGGGGTATGTGATAGTGTGGACTGTGTGTGAGTAGTTTATGTGGACTGTTACCCTTATCTAGTAGATTATTTTTGGTATGTAGGACTGTCCTTGCAATATGAATCCTATATTTGATATGTAGTTCCTGTCCACACTATTGTGAGACTATTCATTAAACGTTCTGTCCATTTGAATATCTGTTCATTCTAATTAATCTGCCCATCATGTCCTGCCTATCATTGTCCTGCATTCCTTAATGGTTCAGTCCTATATTACATCAATTTTCATATCATGCACTGCCCTTAACTAATGTTGGGTCACTATTCTTTGTTTAGTCATGGCAGTTGTATGTTTCAACTATAGGACCATTGTTCTGCCTTGCATGTTTGAAGGTCCCTGCATCATTCATTTCTGGACTGAATAAGTATTGAGTTATCCCAAACAACCATTACTTCAATTCAGTCACAGACTTTGCATTCCTTTGTGTTGGCCTTCATTCAAATTAATCCATTCTTAGTGTTCTGTTCCCCCTACATCAGAAGATGTTCCGCTCTCTGTATATGGTTCTGTCCACAGTATAATGTATCAACCTTTACTCTTACTATCCCTCACTAATTCATTACTGGTCCATTCATTAGTGAACTGTCCTGCTGCAAGAATGACCTGCCCATGTGTGGAGCAGTTTATTGCTTTGTTCAGACACTTGCCATCCTTGTTCTGTCCTCACAGTAGGAGCATCTGTCTATCTTAATTTCTGCCACCACATCATGTATCAGACCATGGATACTTGGAATGAAGTCCCCATTTATATAGGTTAAGTCCAATGGTAAAATTTTCATGTTTGGTACCCATTTTTAGAGTGGGGATTGAGCTAGAGTATGGGAAATGATTACATGGGATTGTTCTGCCATTTGTTCATACCGGAACATGGTTGTTCTGTGGAGTTCCCTTTCAAACTTTAGCCTCCATTTGAATACTTTGAGTTCATCTCATACCCTTACTTGGTGTTCTCTTGTATCAGTAAACATATCTTCATGTATCAGTGATGAGGTAAGGATCAGGTATGCAATGTTAGTATAGGATATGAATTGTTGCTCATCTTAATGTTCAAACTTCCTGCATCCTAGAGTGCACCCATACCCATATACATTCAATCCCTTGCCTTGATGCAGCCTCGACTGATACTTGGGGAAGTATCAGTCCATTCTTTGATCATTTCATGTCATTTCCTGTGTAGTCTTCATATTGTTTTGTCCTTAAGCCCATGTCCAGTCTTGGGCATCCATTGATCCATAATCTACCATAGCAGCAACTTCACATCTTCTACATGTTTGAGTCCTTTATCCTAGATGTATCTAACCTTGTTAGTTTGTAGCAGTAAATAGGATATTACCTATTCTGTGTCATGCCTACATTTGATTATATATATCTGCCAATAGGATTTAGGCAGTGGCAGTATCAGTTAGATAAGGAGTGGGTTAATTAGTATCAATCCAATGATATATTTGTATCAGTCTCTTCTCCTCTCGAGTTGGTCTTATTCATGTGTCAGACCACATTACCTCCATAGTTGTTCATAATTCTTCTTAGTGTTCAATCCCTTTCATTACCTATTCCTCATTACATGTTATGTGTCCATGTATTTACCTGCTTGTATCAGATGATATGATTGTGTGTGTAGTCCCCTGCATCCATTCAAAGTTCAGTCAACATTTAAGTTCAGTCACCTCTTCCTTTTGATGTATCATTCAATATATATGTGATAGTGTGTTTTGGTTTAGTGTGTCAGTTAGGTTGGAGTATCAGTTAGAATTTGTTGGTGATAGTGATTTGGAGAGTGTTAAGAGGGGGAGGTTAGCTAAGTGTATAACCTTAAGTGTGCTTGTATTGGTAGTGTCCACCTAGGGTGATTTTGATTGTGGGAGTGCAAGTGTGAACTTGTGCCTGTTGAGTATCCAGTCCTTGTTTGCCTTTGTGTCTTTTCCCCCCTCTTTCCATAGGTATCAATTTGAATTGGGGAAGAGGGAGCCACATATAGCAGAGAACTTCCAGAGGCTTGTAAAGGCCTATACTTAGCCTTGTTCCAGGGGTGTCCTACCTGCACAATGCAAGAGATTACCCCTCTAGCAGACAATACAAGTGGGTGTTAGTGTCTAGGTTGTGTGAGGTTTGGCCTATACTTGTGAGTGTGATCAATTGACTGACCTCATGTGTGTGTGTGTGTGTCAAATTGTAGCATGTGAGTACACCCTGTAGTGTTGTGTGTGTGAGCATGTATATATAAGTAGATAGCTAAATAGATAGTGATAATTAATTATGTAGATAGGATATATATGGGTAAGTTATAGACTTGTCCTAGCCTATCTCATAGGCAAGGTAATAGATAATGAGTTGGGGGCATAGCATTTTAGCCTATTGTTAAACTAGGAAGGTAAATACCTAAGAAATTAACCTAGAATTGACTAGTGTTGACCTAGTGATTGGCCTAAATAGACTAGCTTGACTCAGTTTAGCTTCCCTGACCAAGATATGGCCTAACAGCATGCATATAACACTATTGTTTAATCTGGAACACTCTGTAACCTGTAATTCTCATAATAGGTCTCTATGAGTCCAGTTCGGACACCGATACACATCAGTTGCTCAGGATATCAGGCGAGTACATTCTCTGCTAGTTTTCATTCATGATAGTATCTATATTATCTACTCTAGACTACTTTACTTGATGTTGACACATCGTTAACACGGACCAGTACTATATAGATCTTGTCATGAGATGTTATCCCCTTAATAGGTGCATCAGGTATTTCATGTTCATGTATTCTGTCATATACGTCATGTATTCCTTGTATTCGTATTATTCATATACACTCATGTGCTCTCATGTACTCTCATGTTCACATGTGCTTCATGTTCAAACTAACAATCATGTACATAACATAATGTGATCGAATCCTTGTGTATTGATTGGGATAGGGGGAGTAGAAGTGGTTATGTGATTAAATCCCTCTAGTATGCTCATGTATATGTCGATTATACTCTCACGTATAATAGAGTTACCATAGATTACTCATGTACAACCTAAACCAATCACATAACTGTCTTGTGCTCTGAATCACTTATATTTACTATAGTTCATAGATTTTCTATTTTATTCATGTATTCAGTTTCTTTATTCATATTCCTGTATTTCTATTATAGCACGTCTTGTATTCTATTCTATTGCTTGTTCTATATTTCCTACCATGCATTGGAACTGCTTTCAAAGTTATGTATTCGCTCCAATCCTGACTGGATATGTTGACAAAATATTACAGAGAACTTAGAGGATTACTTGGATCGCCAGGAGGATCCAGCTAGCCTAGAGGAGACACTAGTAGTGCCTAGAATAGACTGTTAGAACTTTTGTCTGGAATTTGTCTCGAGTTATTTCTGAGATGTTAGTTAATTCATGTATACTTTGAGATACTCTGTTGACACAGAATTATCTCTTTTGGGTTGTATTGCACTTTGACTTTCTACCTAATCCATATCGTGCTGTTATTCCTATTTAGTTAGTTTGTGATTGAGTTGTATCTTCTGAGTTTGTCCTCCATATGGAGAGTATATAATGGATAGGTACATTATATTATGTTAGCTATTGTTGAGACCTAGGACAACATTCTACCGCCGATACTGCAGCGTAGGCTGGACGTACCCACAGTCTCGTGCCCTTATACTGGGTGCGCATCATGACACGTTTTTAGTGGTAGCCCATGTGCCTAACCCTCGATTCATTTCCCGAGCGCGCCTAAGAAAATTCATCGATTTGAATCCTATTCAAATCTTATTGAATCCCCATCAAATCTTCACAAGATCCTTACATATCCTAATTCTCTACCAATTTGACCTCACCTAAAATCCTGCAGTTAGCAATCGATTCAAAAAATTGACCGTAAATAGGATTTAAACACGATATATATACGTGCAAACATGCCGAGAGTTTCATCAGAAATTCCTATCAAAGACCCTCTAAACCTTACAACTACCGACTCCAGAGCAATCCCAAAACTCCCGTGCGCCCCTTTAGCTGCCTGCAGCAGTTACGCGTTCGCCGGAGTGTCGCCACGACCGCCGGATCCGACAAGAATAGAACAAACCCTGTTTTCCGAAAAACTCCTAGGTAGCCCTATTTCGAGTCCAATTATGTTCGATCAATTTTTGATCTACCACTTCCTGTGTAGAGACAACATAACCAACTTCAAACCCTATCAATTAGAAAATTTTCTAATGCAATGAAATCATCTAGAATTTCTTTGAAAAATCGACAAAAACCTGTTCATAAACAGAGGTAAAAATAGTCTAAGACCCTTGATAGGAAGGAAAATTCCTGACAGGATTTTTAGAAATTTCAAAATCCAGTTTATCAGCCTTAAAGACAACGTAACCGACAATGCAACGATGTTATTGGTTTTAGAAATGTCCCAATATCTAGCTCTGTAAAAAGATTGAAAACTAGGAAAAATTAGTTTTCAAAAAACCCAAACTTTTAGAAAATTCTCCGATACGCTGTGCGCCCCGACAAACCGGGCAACATGGTTGCAAATCGAAAGCATCGAAAGGTGCTATGGACTTCACAGACGTGTGGGATTTGACGGAACTCGATTTCCTTGTGCGTGCGTGACAAAATCGAGGCGTATCGGTCGAAATATCCTGTATCGACCCCTTTGAAAACTAGCCCACAACTTCGTGCACATTTGTCACCTCGAGACAAAACTTGTACCACAGGACTCGTGTCATATTTTTGGTCCTCTAAGCTAAGTTTGGTCCAATTTTGAGAACGTCGACCGAAATGCTATTTTGGCGGGCCTACGACCCGATCTAACGGTGAAATTGTGCACGGCTCACCGGAATCCAACTTTAGACATGCGGTTGGGTTCGTATCGTCAAATTGGACCCGTAGACATATAATTTTATGACTTTAGAGACCGTAGGTACTGGCACGCTTTTCGGTGGAAAGTGGGTCTAACGGCAGACATGGTTTTGATCTAAAATTATGAATTTACCCCTGTATCCAAAATTGGACATTTGAGTAGGCAATTTTAGACATTTCTTTTATACCAAAAATATTCGTGATGTTTATTTCAGCATCTAAGGACGTTTGCGGGAATTAACTTTTTATTGCTCTTGATTCTAACGATCTGAGTGAATGAACTTTGCTATTTCTTCACACCACCTCCAGGTAAGATACATTGCCAATATATTGTCATTTATTGCTATTTTATTTCTGTTATTTTTATTTAGTTTTTAGTGTATACTGCATGTTTCTATCACACTGTGCGTCCAAGTCATACTTGGGTGCGAGCGACTGCATTAGTTGTTTCATGGCTTTTCTTTATTTTTATGCATAATGACTTAGTACTAGAGGACCACCAACAGAAATGAGGCATTGATATATCTCATATGGCCTTGATACTTGCTTTATCACTAGTTGGGAGTCACAAGTAGGACACGGACTCGCGTAGTTGGTTGGCCACGGATACGTATAAGATGATTAGTAGACTTGGCAGTTATTAGAGGTTCATATGAGTCATGGAGATGACATTGCTAGACATTGGGCGGGGAGAATAATTCTTTAACGTATGGGCTACTATTGCACTTTTCTTTTATAAACCGAAAGCTCCGTTGGAGATACGGGTAAGCTTACCCCATCAGGTTGGCCACTGACGTTTTAGAACGTTATGTGCTTGGCCCTGGTGCCCAAGTGGGGACTATCCCTAATCCCATTTATAGCCATAAGTGCCCATGCGTTGGAGGTTTGTTCTTAGCTGCATATTCATAGTAGTATGGTTTGGCACCGTATTGCATGCATCTTTATTTTATTTCACAGTTTTTATGGCATGTTGTTTCTTGTATCTTGCTACGTCCCGCTGAGAACCTGGTGAATTCTCCAGACTTAGACGACCAGGACTTTCCCCAGGAGTATGGTTCTGCACTGGATCCATCTTTCACAGTCGATGAGGTCTCGCCTTCCGAGATCTAGTTTCTTAGCCATGACTTGAGACATTGTAGTGGACATCATTTATTATTCTTTTTATTTTATTTTAGGAGGTCGTACTCCCATTATCTCATACTATTTTTCATAGCGGTTCGATAGTGGATCTGTTTCCATCCGCCTATATCTTTTGACACTTTTATTATATTATATCTAGACTATTACTTATCTCTTGTGTTATATGGATGAGATGTAGATTTTCTGGGATTGGCCTATGATTTATATTATATACAGCTTATTTACGTGTACGAGGATTCCAAACATTGGAGTATTCTTCATATGCATGCAGCTGGCATGTTTCGTATGCCTATTCCGAAGTATATTAGGACTGGGCGTTACATGTTATTGTGGTGGTCCATGCAGGTCTCAAAAATATTGTTGGATTATATGACTATACCCAGCAAGCCTGCATATAAGAATAGGAACAGTATCTCATCCACAAGTTATTACCTCCTTTGACTTCAAACTTTTCCGAACTCTCTTTTGATTGCTTGAATTTTCTTTTGCTTGAATATGTTCTAATGTATCCTTACTTTTGTGCCAGCAATATGACCCTTCGAAGCGGACGTGCTTCTACCTTGGCTATCACATCTGGTGATGTAGCCACTCAAGAGGAGCAGGTCCCACCACTGACCCTATTTACCACATACCAGCCAGGACAAAAGCAGACTACCACGACCCCGTAGATGGTACAACAGGAGACCTAGACCCAAGTACCACTAGACAGCCAGACTGGACAGACTACCATAGTGCCACAAGGAGGTAATGTACCTCTACCCCTACCACCATTCCTTCAACAGTTTCTACCTCAGTTCGGACCACAGATGCCTCAGCACCGGCTAACAAAAACCCTACTATGTAGTTCATGTATGCCATAATGCAGGCTCAGTCGCAGCAGACTGAGCTGATGAGACAGAGCATAGTGGAAATACTGACCAGACCCCTATCTTCACCTTCGACCACGGTTACCAACACCAGCACCACAACCCTATGAGGGATCTACCAAGGAATTCATCAACATGAAGCCCAAATCCTTCAAAGGTACCGAAGGACTACTAGAGGTCTATGCATGGCTTATTAGCATGGAGAAGTTACTGAAGGCGTCACAGTTGCCAAAAATCTTGTCGATGACAGCAGTAGACTTACTCCTAGAGGATAACGCTCACTACTGGTGGAAGGCAGAGATGAGAAGACTTGGCACTGAGCAAACGTGGAAGGAGTTCTACAATTTGTTCAATGAGAGGTTCTTTTACATACATGTTCGAGACATCCTCTACGACCAGTTCCTCCATCTTAAGTAGGGGAACATGTCGGTGGACTAATATGATGCAGAGTTCAGCCGTCTAAGCAGATTCATTATGGTATTGATTTCGACAGAGCGAGAGAGTGCGAAAAGATTCTACCAGGGGCTACCACTATAGAGCTTAAGAGTTACACTACCACACAGTCTCGAGTCCCTCATGTAGCTGCTCTGGAGGAATCATGTAGGGAGGAGCTCCTTCGCAAGGAGATGCAGCAGACACAAAGATGCCCTGCTCCAGCAATTGCACCAACTAGAGTGACCTAGGGCAGACCTATCTGTAGACCCATGCCATAGCCACAGCAGAGGGGTATGCCTTACCAAAAGTCCACTTGCAACTATTATGGAAAGCAAGGTCGTATTAGGAATGACTGTCGACTTTGCCTTCGATTATGTATGAGATGTGGATCAGGACAGTACATGGCCAGAGATTGTCCCGAGCAACAAGCACTAGTACATGCTCACCAAGCCTTGAGGCCTACAGCTCCAGCACTTCTGGCACCCCGACCAGTTCAGCAGGTGTCGAGGATCATGGCACCAGCAGTAGGAGCACCTCGCCCACCATTACCTCCCCAGGTAGTGCAGTACAATGGGCCAGAGCTCAGGGCCCCAGCCAGAATTACAGGCAGGCCTTCTCGCTAGCAATTGAGGATGTAGAAGCTGAGGGGGAAGTCATAGTAGGTATGGTTTTAGTTGCTACATTTTCTACTATTATCTTATTTGACACTATAGCCACACACTCATTCATAGCCATTAGTTTTGCCACTAGACAAGTATTCCTACTACACCACTGCCTAAAAACATTAGAATTCTTACTGGAGGAGGGATAGTGCTTGTAAGTAGCATTTGTAGACTTCGTTATGTAGTGATATGTGGTAGACAGATAAAGGCACGATTTTTAGTTTTTCCTATACCAAATTTTGATGTAGTTCTTAGGATTGACTGGTTGAGCCAGTACTTGCATCCCTTGATTGTCATAGAGGTAGCATTGTCTTTAGACCACCAAATGAGCCAGAGTTCGAGTTCGCTAGAGGAGCAAAAGAGAGAAGAGATCTACCTATACTAGGAACTCACATGAAGATGGATGACACCCGTCAGTACCCTATCATCACCGAGTTCCAAGATGTATTTCCCAAGGAGTTGCCAGGACTGCCATCCGACCGAGATATCGAGTTTTCTATAGAGCATATTCCAGGAGCCGAACCTATCTCGTCTCGAGTATACCGTTTAGCACCCACGGAGTTGGCAGAGATAAAGACACACATAGACGAATTGCTAGTAAAAGGCTTTATCCGTGCCAGTACGTCACCATGGGGAGCACCTGTCTTGTTTGCGCCAAAAAAGGACGGGACGGTATGCGTATGCATAGACTACAGCGCTTTGAACACAGTGACGGTGAAGAACAAGTACCCCTTACCACGCATAGACGATCTATTCGATCAATTGAGTGGACCAAGGTATTCTCTAAGATCGACTTGCGATCGGGCTACCATCAGTTAAAGGTTCGGAAGGAAGATATTCAGAAGACTGCATTCAGATCGAGATATGGGCACTACGAGTTTTTGGTCATGCCATTTGGTTTGACCAATGCTCCAGCGATCTTTATTAATCTCATGAACAAGATTTTCCACCAATACTTGGACAAATTTATGGGTGTCCTTATAGACGATATCTTGATATACTTAAAGAGCCACGAAGAGCACGAGCAACATTTACGGATAGTCTTAGAAACTTTGAAGAATGAGCAGCTTTATGCCAAGCTTAGCAAGTGTGACTTCCATCTCGAGAAGGTTTCATTTCTTGGGCATATCGTCAAGGAAGATGGCATATTAATAGTTTCGAAGAAAATCTGAGCAGTCAAGGCACCAAGAGTTCATATGGATGGATGAGTGGCAAGCGGCTTTTGACGACTTGAAGAAGTGTGACTTGAAGAAGTGCTGAGTTCATATGGATGGATGAGTGTCAAGGCACCAAGAGTTCAAATTTATGGGTGTCCTTATAGACGATATCTTGATATACTTAAAGAGCCACGAAGAGCACGAGCAACATTTACGGATAGTCTTAGAAACTTTGAAGAATGAGCAGCTTTATGCCAAGCTTAGCAAGTGTGACTTCCATCTCGAGAAGGTTTCATTTCTTGGGCATATCGTCAAGGAAGATGGCATATTAATAGTTTCGAAGAAAATCTGAGCAGTCAAGGCACCAAGAGTTCATATGGATGGATGAGTGGCAAGCCACTTCAGCCTCTGAGGTGAGAAGTTTTCTTGGACTTGCGGGTTATTACAGAAGGTTCATGGAAGATTTTTCACGGATAGTGGGGCCTATGACAAGGTTGACTTGTAAGGACCAAGAGTTCATATGGATGGATGAGTGGCAAGCGGCTTTTGACGACTTGAAGAAGTGCTTGACCACAGCACCCATCTTGGTACTCCCATCTGTAGGAATGAAATATAAAGAGCTATACTCTAGAGGGGACTGAATAAAGTAAGCAACGAAAATTTAGCCAATAAAAAATTATTAGCAGCAACATCACAGAATATATATATCACAAGTGTGTAAATAAAAAAGCAGAGAGCAAACGCAAACACAAGAATGTATACTGGTTTTCCTCTTGTAAGGACTATTCCATTCGGAAGAACCCTAGCTTCTAGTTTAATGCACTATGGAAAATTGCCATAAGTTTTTCTCTGAAGTTCTTGCAACTTCTACAACGCAAGCTTTGATCCGACGAACTCGACCAACTTCAATTGGGAAGTATCGTTCTTCAATCAAGCCTCTGATCACAATCACTCTGAAACTTCTAGACCGTACCGTACTGGCAAATCAACAAGAGGATTATAACTGACTTGGGATTTGAAAATGAAAGAACTTAGAACACTTTGGAAGAACGTATTAAGCTTAGAGAGAAGAGAAGAGAGAGGTGTGTTGAAATGAGGGAAATTTTTCTCTATTTATAGTTTTTCCAATGGGAGAATTCGAGCAAAATTCAGGCAGAATTTGGGCAGAATTCTTTGGGAGAATCTCGGCAAATAGTCGTTGCATCCGTAACTGCGGGATGACCAAGTTTAAAATCCAATGGGCACTAATCGAACTCGAGCAGAATTCGGGCTGAACTCGGGCCGAATTCTCCTGGGGTCCAGAGTTTGATTTTAGGATTTTTGCTAATCGGATTTTGGGCTTTTTGAAAAGTTTAAGTAGTTAAGGAGTTCTTTATAAAATGGGCTAAAAATAAAATATATTTTGATAACATTTTGGGATAGCCTATTTGTCAGTACGACTCAGTGTACCTCATGTTCCTAGACTCAATAAAATCTAAAAAGTACATTGAATATTGAAATACAGACTCATGTGGCAAAACGGCTTTAGTCTTGAACGGTAGCAGTAGCAGATCTCAGCAATTGTCCAAGTAGCCCTTATATCGCGACAAGGTTAGATCAATTATTAAAATCAGGTTTGACCATGACCAATGGGCCAACAATCTCTTCCATTTTGATAATTGACAAACCTTGACCGATATAACTTCTCGGTCTTTTGATTTGAAAAGAATCAAAATTGTAATGTTTGTACTTGTTCAGCTTGTATGTACTGTATCCAAAAAATTATGTATCCTGCAAAAGATGTTAGATCATATTTCTCCCCAATTGTCACTTAGCAAAATAATTACAAAAAGAGATGTTTCCTCGCAATTCATGCATTAGAAACAAATGTTGAAGAAATACAAAAAAATATGGATAAATTAACATGTATTTCACAGGCAGTTCTATGTAAGAAGCATAAACTAAGATAGGATAGGTAATGCTACGCATAGAGTAAGAAAATACATACAGAGAATAAAAAGAGTACGATACACACTGAAATTCATACTAATAAGAGAATCATAATTAGATGTTCCAAATACATTAACTCGGCAATAAAAGTCTCAGTACTAAAATAAAGAAAGGTAAAGTACTATCTTAGAATGTCGGAGCATTTCCAAGCATACATAGACAAAATAAAGTCTAACTAGATAACATCTAGAAAAAGTACATAACTTCTAGGTTAGAAATCCTCAAAATCATCATCATCAGCGCCACCATGTCCAGATGGCCCACCTCCAGAAGTGCCAGCTCCATGAGAAGGGTGTGGAGTAGCACCAGAACCACGGTACCAATCATAAGCATTACCAGGCTCAAAGAAGTGACGAACTGCCTTATCCTCATAGCGGTAGCCAGATACAGCTACAACTCGGGGAAGAGAACTGACAGAATGACCAGTCTGAGCAAATTGCAGATTCGCAAAAGAATTTACGACAGCCTGAAACTGACTGGCATCTCGGAACTCGCATTCCCTCGATGTGTCTGTAATAAAAGCTCGCAAATCAAAAGCTGGTAAATACCCTCATAAGACATAGGTAGTCTTGTGCAGGTGGAGGTGGAGCAATAGGAGAAGGAGGAGGAACAGCTGCGCTACGATGAGATAGGTAAAGATACTTGGGCTCAGAGTTACAAGCACAAGTGGATAGATCAATCTCAAATTGTTGAAAGATGATTGGAATGATCATCGCATAAGCAAGGTTTATGTTCCTTTCACGACAACGACCCATCATCTGAATTATCGTCTTGGAAAAGAAAACGGAATCCCCTTACGAATATGGTATAAAACAAACATTTCAAGGGTAGTCACGTTGTCCTTTGAACTAGATTTGGGCAAGATAGTGGAGTAGACGACGAAATACAATTCATAGAAAAATAATTTCAAATTAGTAGCTTTGAACTTACCAGAATGAACACGATCAGGAGAACAAAGTTCGTTCTTCAAGCTGTTTAAGGTCGTACCTACGAAAAATTCAAATTTTGTGATATTGTCTAGCGGAGCACCTTTATTTGATATATCAAATATTTTCGCTAAGTCGACATCATTGAATTGAATATCGGTTTCGACGATACGACTTTTAAAAGTGAAAGTGTCAAGAGTGAAATGACAATAAAATAAACGAATAGAATAGTTGCAATTGGATATGAAATCCTAATTCTTCAAAGTAAGTCCGATGGGACGGAAAGATGGTCCATTTAATCGGTGTGCCAGGGCATATGTTGTGAATAGAGAAATCTGCATACCATAAAAATGATTGATCGTAGGTTTGGAAGAAAAACTCATTGAATGCCCCATCGTCCGATTGGACGGGTGAAAAGAGTGATTCATGGATTGGATCCAAAGACGAAGCCTTTTAACTAGCTGTCATCTTCTTCCTCTTGAAGGGGTTGAAGTTCTTAGGCATTATTTCTATGAAAAGTATAGAAATTTGCAAATTTGAAAAAGAGAGAAAGAGGAGGTTATACCTTCTGAGATTTGAGTTGTGAAAGAGAACGAGATAAACGGCATGAATCCAAAATTTGGATTGAAATCTCCAAAAGAATTGAGAGCAATGTGATGAAAAAACTAGGGTTTGGAGGCTTCGGGCATGACTACTGTTGTGTTTTGAGGATATGGAGAAGATGAATATGAAGGGGCACTTCAGGTTCTGACTTAAAACACCCGACACCAACAGAACTCGGGCCAAATGCGGTCAGAGTTTGCCAGGGGTTCTGTTGAGATATTTTTTAGCAGAATTAAATGTAATGCCACTTTATATTCATCAATCCTTTTCAATTATTTAATTCTAACTTTAGTTATTGTAAATTTTAATTAATATAATTAATATTATTTTATGAATTAAATTTTGTTACGCAGCTACTGTCTCAGATTAGCTATAGGGGTAATGTCCCAGCTAACGGAGGTTTACCGGGGAACGCTTAAATACTGTTTCGCTTTAGCCGTAGCCGTGGTGACTGACAGATCCTTTATAGGCTTGTATCGAAAACAGTTTTACATATTAAAAAGTAATCAATAAAACAAAATTAATTAATATTATTGACATCTAAAATTCCTAAATCTCGACGTAAATAATTGAAACGATCTTCTGCTAATAGTTTTGTAAAGATATCATCTAATTGGTTCTCTGTGTCAATATATACAAGGTCTATATCTCCATTAGTTTGATGATCTCTAAGAAAATGATGTTGAATCTCAATATGCTTAGTGCGAGAGTGACATACAGGATTCTTAGTCAAATTAATAGTGCTAGTGTTGTCACAAAAAATGGGTATGTATGAATACTGTAAACCAAAGTCTTCCAAGGTTTGCTTCATCCACAAAATTTGTGCACAACAACGTCCTGCAGCGATATACGCAGCCTCAGTAGTTGATAATGCGACAAAATTTTGCTTCTTGCTAAACCAAGAGACTAGAGCCTTACCTAGGAAATGACACATGCGGCTAGTACTTTTTCTATCTACTTTGCATCCCGCAAAATCAGCATCCGAGTAACCGTTTAGGTCAAATGACGTGGTTTTGGGATACCATAAGCTGATAAAAGAAGTGTTTTTAAGGTATCGAAAGATACGCTTAACAGCGCACAAGTGTGATTCCTTAGGGTTAGCTTGGAAACGTGCACACAAGCAAACACTAAGGGGGCGTTTGGTATGCGGAATACTATATAGCCGGGAATTCTATATTTTCGGGAATCAAATTCCAAGGAATTAAATTTCCTGGAAAATTACATTCCCATGTTTGGTGACAATATAAATATTCCTGGAAAAAAATAAAAAATAATAACGAAAAAAATGAACAAATATAAAAAAAAAATCGGTAAAAACGACAAAAAATCGATAAAAACGAAAAAAATGGTAAAAACAACAAAAATCGATAAAAACGACAAAATAACAAAAAAAACGACAATAATGATGAAAAACGAAAAAAAATTGGTTAAAACGACAAAAATGACCAAAAAAACGACAAAAAAAGTATAAAAGACAAAAATAACAAAAAGGGTAAAACGACAAAAATAACCAAAATACGACAAAAACGACATAAAATCGGTAAAAATGACAAAAAAAACCCAATGCGGCAAAAACGACAATAAAACAAAAATCGGTTAAAAACGACAAAAAATCGGTTAAAAACAACAAAATATCGGTTAAACGACAAAAAAAAACCAAAAAGCGACAAAAAACGAAAATTAATCGATAAAAAACGACCAAAAAAGGATAAAAAATCGGTTAAAACGACAAAAAATCGGTTAAAACGACAAAAAGGGACAAAAATCGGTTAAAACGACAAAAAAAATCAAAAAACGACAAAAATCGGTAAAAGCGACAAAAATGACAAAAACGACAAAATCAGTAAAAATGACCAAAAAGCGACAAAACGACAAAAAACCGACTAAAAATCAGTAAAAACAACAAAAAAAGCTACAAAAATGAAAAATCGCTTAAAACGACAAAAATTGACAAAAAAGCGACAAAAAGGACAAATTGGGTAAAAACGACAAAAAATAATCAAAAAGTGATAAAAAAGACAAAAATGGGTAAAAAAACGACCAAAAACCGCTTAAAACGACAAAAAATTGGTAAAAATGAAAAAAAAAGCGATAAAAACGACAAAAAATAATCAAAAAGTGACAAAAAGACAAAAATGGGTAAAAAAGACAAAAGATTGCTTAAAACGACAAAAAATTGGTAAAACGACAAAAAATGACAAAAAACGATGAAAACGACAAAAAAAGAAAAAAATGTTCAAAACTAATCAAAATTGATCAAAAAAGAATAAGAAAATTTAGACAATTTTTTTTGCCCGAGCAAAAAAAAATACCCACCTATTCTCTAGGGATAGAATTCCCATGTTTTGTGGGTAAACTATTTACCCGGGTATTTATAATTTCCGAGAATAAATTTTTTTATAAGCCAAACAAACATGGTAATAGATTCCCATCTTAAATTTTCCCGAGAATAAAAAAAATACCGCGTACCAAACGCCCCATAAACATTATATCAGGGCGACTAGCAGTTAAATAAAGTAAACTACCAATCATAGCTCGATACTTACGTATGTCGACCGGTTTGCCTTGTTCATCAATATCAAGCTTGGTTGAAGTTACCATCGGAGTGCTAAGAGGTTTGACAGTTTCCAGATCGAACTTCTTTAGTAAGTCATTTTTGTACTTGGCTTGATTAATGAACGTCCCATTGTTGGTTTGTTTGATTTACACTACAAGGAAGAATTTGAGTTCTCCTATCGTGCTCATCTCAAACTCATTCTGCATACACTTTGAAAATTCTTGATAAAGAGATTCAGCAGTAGATCCAAAGATAATATCGTCAACATAAATCTGAATTAAAAGAAGATTTCCATTAAAAGATTTTATAAACAGTGTAGTGTCAACCTTGCCTTTTATAAAACAGTTATCAAGTAGAAAAGAGCTTAAACGATCATACCAAGCATGAAGGGCTTGTTTCAAATCGTATAAGGCTTTTTTCAAATTGAAAACATGATTAGGATTTTTGAAATCAGTAAAACCTGGAGGTTGGACTACATAAACATCTTCTTTTATAAAATCGTTAAGAAAAGCACTTTTAACGTCCATTTGAAAAAGTTTAAAATTATGAAAACATGCAAATGCACATAACATGCGAATGGATTCTAATCTCGCAACTCGGGCATAGGTCTCATCGTAGTCGATACCTTCCTCTTGGTTGTATCCTTCAGCTACAAGTCGGGCCTTGTTACGAGTAACTAAACCATTGTCATTAAGTTTACTTCAGAATACCCAGCGGGTGCCAATGACCAGATGATCAATGGTCTTGGGAACAAGTTCCCAAATTTGATTCCGTTCAAATTGGTTTAATTCCTCTTGCATAGGATCTAACCAAAAATTACCGCTACATGCTTCTTCAATAGTTTTGGGTTCTAGCTGTAAAGTAAATGCAACACAGGAAACTATATCTCTACTAGAGGAACGAGTACTTACACCCCTGGTATTCTCACCTATTATCAAGTCCTTGGGATGATCAGCCATAAACTTCATTCTTTTTGGCAAACTCTCAAGTAGCTGGTTTCGACTTCTGGATCTGTACGTGCTCGGCTTGGATGATCTGTAGGTGCTATACTTGAAGGTTCTGCAGGTATTGTACTTGGTGTAGTGACGTCTTCTTCTTCATCATCATCATTGATTGTCTGTTGATTCAGTTCGTCGAAAGTAACATTTATTGACTCTTCGATGATTATGGTCCTTTTGTTAAAGACTGGGTACCCTTTGCTTTTGGCCGCATAAGCTAAAAATATACCTTCATCGGCCTTTTCGTCAAATTTTCCCAAATTATCTTTAGTTTTAAGAATAAAGCATTTGCAACCAAAGATTTTGAAATAAGAAACATATGGTGTCCTATCAAACCATAACTCATAGGGAGTCTTCTTCGATTTAGGTCGAATTAGAACCCTATTGAGAACATAACAAGCTGTATTGATAGCTTCAACCTAAAAGTATTTAGGTAGACTAAACTGGTTTAACATAACTCTAGCCTAGCCATTTTAGATAGAGTCCTGTTCTTAGGTTCCACAGCTCCATTTCGTTGCGGAGTCCTAGGGCAGGAGAACTCATGCAAGTAACCGTGTGTGTCATAAAATTGCTCAAACTCTGTATTCTTAAATTCGTCGCCACGATCACTTCGAATACGAGTGATCATGAATCATTTCTCATTCTGAACTTTCTTTTAAAAGGAGACAAATTCAGACAATGCATTATTTTTGCGTGCAAGAAAATATATCCACGTGTATCTAGATAAATTATCTACTATTACAAAAGCATATAAATTACCACCTAGGCTAGCAATTCTACTAGGCCCAAATAAATTCATATGCAGTAATTATAGAGGTCTAGTGGTACTTACAGCGTTCTTGGACTTAAGTGGATCGGATAGTTTTGTTCTTTTCACATTCACTACATACCGTATCCTTCTTGAAGGTGATGTCCGATAAGCCTCGTACCAACTTCTTTGTGGATAGTCTTGAAATTGTCCTTATTTGCATGAACGAGTCTCATATGCCATAGTTAACTCTCACCATTCTTGGCGACTAAGCATCTACCTGCTTTGTTAGCCTTTTCCAATAGATAGAAAACATATATATTGTCTTCCCTAGTACCTTCAAAGATAGTACTACCAGTTGAGCTATCAACTATAGTACACTTATCTTTGACAAAGTTAATACCATAACCATGGTTAGCTAAATGGCCTATGCTGAGGAGGTTATGTTTTAACTCAGTTACTAGACAAACATCTTTAATCACAGGATAGGGAGCCTTACCAATATTGTCGATACCTACTATATACCCTTTAAGATTATTACCGAAGGAGACGTATCATTCTTTCTTCTTTGACAGTGTTGCGAATAATGAAGCGTCACCGGTCATGTGCCGTGAGAAACCGCTGTCGAGGATTCACTTGCTTCTAGCATGCGTTGGGTGTTCCACCTACAAAAGAATTTGTAGATGAAACTTTTGGTACCATTTCTTGTAGGGTCCAGAAATGTTAAGTCTTCGGTATCCATGCACATATCGTTAAAGTAACAAGGTTTCTTACTCTACATGCAGGAGAGAGATGAACAACGGTGCCGCAATAATGACATCTAGCATGTTGAGTGTTAGATACAGTGTGTTGTGGATGATTGGTAGGTCTTGGTTTTTTACTTTGATATTGATAATAAAATGCATGCCTGTTAGTCTTCTTAGGCAAAGGTTTGGTTGGGTTTGGTTTGACCGTGTTGGGTTTGACAGTGTTTCGGTGTTTTGGTAAGTGACACGTGTTAGGGTCGGAAATAGCAACCTCAGGCTATTTTTCTAACCTAATTTCCAACTTTTTGGAAGTGTCATACATTGTATTGTAGTCAGCAGTGAGTGCATCATTTCTGACTAGTGCTTGTTGAAGACTCTTCTTCTCTTTGAGTAGGTCTTCCTCTAATTTGGTAATGGTCTTGTCTTTTTCTTCGAAAGCCTTGTTGTCTCGTGTAACTGCAACTTAACAGAAGAGAGCTCACCTACCTCACTAGAATTATCATTACTTCTAATCTTAGCTAGTAGGTCGGTAAGTCTTCCTATTTCACCTTTGTACTCTTTGAGTACCTTCTTAGAGTTTTGGTATTTGTTACACAGTTATCTGTAATCACCTAAGAGGTCACTAAAGGCTTTACCTAACTGTTCAAAGGTAAAATCATCATATGTATCAAACAGAGGATTACTGTTTACATGATCAAATGCCATTAAGCATACATTTGCAGCGTCGTCTGATTGTTCATCTTCTGAGTCGCTAGCTTCGCTTTCATGCCATATGCTTGTGTTGGCATACCTTCTTGATGTAGATTTCTTCATGTAACCCTTGTAATACTTGTTACTTTTCCTGGTTGATGATGATGCTGTCGGACAGTCCTTCTTGATGTGTCCTTTCTTCATACAACTGTAGCAGATTGAATATTCTTTATTGTTGCTGTTGTGTTCTTTTGTTCTTCTATTGAATCTCATGAACAATTTGAACTTTCTTACTAGGAGAGCTTGATCTTCAGAGTCAATGTCACTGTCGTCGAAATTATCTTCGACAGATCTTCTGTGTTGAGCTTTGAGGGCAATCGACATCTTCTTTGGTGCAACTTCTTCAAAGTCTTGAAGTTCCAACTCGTGAGTGAGTAGCTTACCCATGAGTATTTCAAGAGACACTTCAATAATTGTAGTAGCCTTTGGAATTCAGTTCATCATGAGAGCTCATAGAAGTTTATGAATCTTCTTATGGTTATTGTATTCCTTGCATAATAAAGACAGAGGGTTTATAATATCAAGAAATCTTGTAAACATCTGAGTGACAGATTCGTTTGGCTTTATCTGGAACGCCTCATACTTCTGAGTAAGTCTGCTGATTTTTGACTCCTTGACTTGTGTCGTGCCTTCGTGAGTAACTTCAAGAAGTTTTCATACTTTATTTTATTTTGTGCATGTAGACACCCTGTTAAATTCAGTCATATCTAAGGCACAAAATAAAGCATTAATAGCACGTGCATCAAGACTGACTTGTTTCTTCTCAGCTTCAGTATACTTGTCATGGGGTTTCTCAACCAACTTTCCATCAACAAGAATACGAGAGGGCTTTTTATTGCCATTAATTACAATAGACCATAAGTCAAAATCTAGAAATTTTAAGAAGAAACTCATGCGTGTTTTCCAGTAAGCGTAATTTGTACCATCAAACAGTGGAGGTCTGTTTGTGGCCTGGCCTTCACTTGTGAATTTCACAGTTGCCATGTGTGATATAGTGATCTATGTAATACCAGTATAGATAAGAATATAATAGCTGTGTTACCTTGCTTTACCTGGATAATCTGCTCTGATACCAATTATAGGAACGAAATATAAAGCACTATACTCTAAAGGGGGGGTGAATAGAGTAGACAGCAAAAATTTAGCTAATAAAAAATTGTTAGCAGCAAGATCACAGAATATATATCACAAGTATATAAATGAAAAAGCAGAGTGCAGAGAGCAAACGCAAACATAAGGATGTATACTGGTTTTTCTCTTGTGAGGACTATTCCAGTAGGAAGAACTCTAGCTTCCAGTTGTATCCACTATAGAAAATTGCCGCAAGTTTTTCTCCGTAGTTCATACAACTTCTACAACACGAGCTTTGATCCGAAGTACTCGACCAACTTCAATTATGAAGTGACTTTCTTCAATCAAGTCTCTGATTACAATCACTTTGAAACTTCTAGACCGTACCGCACTGGCAAATCGATTAGAGGATTGTAACTGGCTTGGAATTTGAAAGAGAAAGAGCTTAGAACACTTTGGATGAACGTATTAAGCTTATAGAGAAGAGAAGAGAGAGGTGTGTTGAAATGAGGGAAATTCTTCTCTATTTATAGTTTTTCCAAAGGGAGAATTCGGGCAGAATTCTTTGAGAGAATCTCGGCAAATAGCCATTGCATCCGTAACTGCGGGATGACCAAGTTCAAAATCCAACGGGCACTAACCGAACTGGGGCAGAATTCAAGCCGAACTCGGGCCGAATTCTCCTGGGGTCCAGAGTTTGATTTTGGGATTTTTGTAAATCGGATTTTGGGCTTTTTAAAAAAGTTTAAGCAGTTTAGGAGCTTTTTGTAAAATGGGCTAAAAACAAAGGATATTTTGAAAACATTTTGGGGTAGCCTATTTTTCAGTACGACTCGGTATACATCGTATTCCTAGACTCAATAAAATATAAAAATTATATTAAATATTGAAATACAGACTCATGTGGCAAAGCGGTTTCAGTCTTGAACGGTAGCAGTAGTATATCTCAGCAATTGTCCAAGTAGCCCTTATATCACAACATGGTTAGATCAATTATTAAAATCAGTTTTGGTAATGACCAATGGTCCGACACCATCAGGGCCGAGAGGATTCGTAATATATAGCGAGGCATCTGAAAAAGGATTAGGATGTGTCTTGATGCAACATGGCCGAGTAGTAGCATATGCATCGAGGCTGGTGAGAGTGCATGAAAAGAATTATCCAACCCACAATCTAGAGCTCGCAGCAATCATCTTCGCTCTAAAACTTTGGAGACATTACTTGTACAGCAAAAAGGTAGACATTTATATTGATCATAAAAGCCTCAAGTATGTTTCCGCACAAAAAGAGTTGAACATGCGACAACGTCGTTGGTTGGAGCTAATGAAGGATTATGAGATCGAACTGCATTACCATCCGGGCAAGGCTAATGTTGTAGCCGATGCATTAAGTTGTAAGCCCATGGCTCATTTATTGACCACACAAAAGGAGTTGTTAGAAGACTTACAGAAGCTTGAAATTGAAGTCGTACTGCCCGGAGCTGATGGCATACTAGCCAACCTTCGAGGGCAATCATCGCTAGTAGAAAGGATCAAGGCAACATTACTGTCACTCCCGTTTCCCATTATACGTATTTTCAGTATACGTGTACGAATTTCTGACGTTTGTCAGGTGACCCATGTTTTGACTTGTCATGTTTAGTCCTCTTGGTTTAATCTTAGCTTGACTTGGTTTATCTTGGTTTATTTTGGTTTGGTTCATTATGGCACTCTTGGCTTAGCTTGACTTATTATGGTTAAGGGTTGCTATATAAGTCAACTCTCCTCTCTCTCTCTTCGTAACTCTTCTTCATTTACTTCTTCTCCATTACTCCTCTCCACCCACCAAGAACCCTTAGGCAAGTGCAATCTTGCTTCATGATGGATCTCCTACTTTATTGTTCCATTCTCTTCTCTACTAGATTCAAAGCCTCTTTAGAGCTTAGCATTTTTTATTTTGGTGGATGGATTTGTGTAGATCTAAGTTATGAGTTATTATTATTTTTCTTGGTTTTAATCTAGTACAGTTTGGTATTTCCTAAAAACCAGTCGTCCCAGGCTGTAGAAAATCTTGTTCTGTGCAGTTTAGATCCTTGGAAGTCTCAATTCGGACTTGTTTTGAGCAAGTTATGCTCATTTGAAGTTTTCGGGTTTCCATGGAGCTTGGCAGCTTTTTGGAGAAGAAGAATAGTGCCCGACGCCATGTTGGTTCGGGGCACCCAAGTTTGGCCTTGGCGCCCCGACTTGATCTGGTGCCCCCTGCCCCATGCACTCATGGTGCTTAGGAGCCAATGTGATGCGCCCAGTCTGGCCCAGGTGCCTTGCGCCCCTGCCCCTTGCGCTCACGGGTGCTTAGGCGCCCAATTTGATGCACCCCTCCCCTCTGGTCATCAAGGCACAGGCGTCCATGCTGGCCCTGGCGCCCACGATGATCCAGCGCCCCCTTGCCATGCGCCCAGTCTGACCTTGTGCCTAGACTCGGCCATATGCCATTATGACCCTGGCGCCCAAGCTTACTTGGCGCCATTCTGGCCCTAGTGTCGATTGGTGTCCAGGCGCCCTTTGTGATGCGCCTACCTCTATGCACCTTCCTTGTTCTTGCAACTGTTTATGTGTTTTGTTATATGCATGTGATAACTTGATAACTCTTGACATGAACACGACATGATGGCATGAACCCTTCTTGATAATCTTGATAGTGGCCCGTCGATGCACAATCTTGACATGTAACAAGTAAACTTGATATGCCATGTATAAGCTTGATAGTGGCCCATCGAGGCGCACTCCAGACAAGTAATCTTGACAAGTAACAAGTAGCCTAGCATGATATGATAATCTTGAAACATTGTTGCGACAGCTACCCTGACTAGCTAAGTAACTCTTATCTTGACACCGTCGATAGTTGTACCTGTACAAGCTACATGTCTCGTCTTGCATCATACCTAGGACATGGATTCCTGATTACCACGGTCCGGGATTCATACTGAATCTGACTAGGATAATGACTAGAATGATCCAAATAGCCCATAAAGAGATTTTCCAGCTACAGGCAATCCCGTTATCTGGACGCTTTAATTGGACTCGTAGCCGGCCCACGAGTAGGGCGCATTTCCAGCACACTATCATGTGTTGCACCCCCCCCCAAGTCACCTAATACAACTCTCTCAACTTGTATCTGGATAACATGGATAAGTCTGCAGGACTTGTGGCTGCTGGAACAGCTCATTGCATCTTGTTAGTAACTAAGCCTGTGATAACCCTAGTTAGTTAAAGTATCAAGCCGTACTCTCGCTTGGCCATGATTGATGGATGGAGTCTAGTCTTGTCTAGACAGTGCCAGTATATGGTTACTTCAGTGCATTATTATTCATGCTTTACTCTTAGCGATAAATGATTAGAGACTTAAGTTCTGTTCAGGTGAAGGGTTACAACCCCGATCCTTGTTTGGTTTACGAGTTGTAACTTGGCCTTCGGAATAGTTTCTTAGTCATCTTATCATTTATTGCCCTATTTCTAATTCTTGCTCTTCTTGTTATTATTTTTGTCTTTTTGTGCTAATATGCTGGTTTTAGTTCTTAAGTGAAGCCTCCCTTATGGCACTTGCTCTTTTGGATTCTAACCTAGCTGGTTTTGTATGGCCAAATTTTAGAGTAATGCCCGAGGATCTACCCGCTTTCCAGCCAGATGGTGAACACCAGACGTAATCCTGGCAACGAGTGTGTTTCTTCTTTTGCTCTCCCATTCTATTATAAAGTATTCATTTGAGGCGTTTAGCCGCCGAGCAAGTGTTAGCTCGTGTTGAAACTTATTTATGTCTCCCTAAGGGCTGTAACATGATTGACAAATCCTAGGGTTGATCATGTACGACTGAAACTCTTGCTAGTCTTCGCATTTTGTATGACTAACTTCATGATCATCTGAATATGTAATGTTTGGGACGCCCTACTTTATATGTCTGATGATCTGATATCTTGTAACATTTACTTGCTTGCTTGAGATTGAGACACTAGGCTTGTTCTTGACCATAAGAGACTGCTGGCTTGTAGATAAACCCTCATGCATCTAGACAGCCGTGACCGTATTGCGAGGTAGGTTACACTTCAATGTACGTAGCTGGCTGTGTCTGTCCCCCGCTCTCCAGTATTCTGGTTCTGGGGCGTGACAATTACCCACAGACGCTATATTCCGATGACTTAGAGAGAGGACCAAAGCAGGAGAGCAGACGGGGTTAAAGATTTATCCCGATGGGACATTACAATGTGGAGATCGTCTATATGTTCCAAATAGAGAGATTCGGCAAGAATTGATGGGAGAAGCACATAGCTCGATCTACTTCATACACCCAAAAGGAATCAAGATGTACCGGGACTTGCGACAGAACTATTAGTGGCACGAAATGAAATGGGAGATAGCTCATTTCATGGCCAAGTGTTTGGTATGCCAATAAGTGAAGGCAGAGCACCAGAGGTCAGTTGGATTGTTACAGCCACTTCCCATTCCCGAGTGGAAGTGGGAGCACATCACCATAGATTTCGTCATGGGATTTCTTCGGAGTCCTAGTAGATGAGACGCCGTATGGGTGATAGTAGATAGGCTTACTAAATTAGCCCACTTCTTGCCTTTTAGAGTGGGTCAGTCTACAAAAGTTTTGGTTTACATGTACATGAAGCAAATAGTAAAAGCTACATGGTGTTCCAGTTAGCATCGTGTCAGAATGGGACTCGAGATTCACCTTGCATTCTTGTAGAAGCAGGCAAGAAATCTTAGGCACCCGTCTGAAGTTTAGCACGGCTAATCATTCGCAGGCCGACGGACAGTCAGAGTATACTAATCAAATGCTAGAAGATATGTTGAGAGCATGTATGCTTGACTTTGGCGGATCATGGGAAGACCACCTGCATCTTATAGAGTTTTGTTACAACAATAGTGATCAAGCGAGCATCCAGTCCAGAAGGAAGTGTATGTCTCATGTTTCTGCACACCATCTCCAGGCAAGATTACATTGCTAATATATTTTGTCATTTATTGCTATTTTATTTTTGTTATTTTTATTTAGTTTTAGTGTATATGGTATATTTCTTCACAGTGTGCGTCCAAATCATACTTGGATGTGAGAGACAGCATTAGTCATTTCATGGCTTTTCTTTATTTTTATGCATAATGACTTAGTACTAGAGGACCACCGACTGAAATGAGGTACTATTATATCTCATATGGCCTTGACACTTGCTTTATCAGGAGTTGTGAGTCACATGTAGGACACGGACTCACGTAGTCGGTTGGCCACCGATACGTATGAGACGTGCGACGGTTAGGAGATAACTACCAATAGATTTGCATGATTAGTAGACTTGGCAGTTATTAGAGGTTCATATGAGTCATGGAGATTACATTGTTAGGCATTGGGTAGGGAGAACAATTCCTTAATGTATGGGCCACTATTGCACTTTTTCTTTGTAATCCAGAAGCTCCGCTGGAGATACGGGTAAGCTTACCCGCTTAGGTTAGCCACTGACGTTTTAGAACATTATGCTCTTGGCCCCTGCTGCCCAAGTGGGGACTATGTCGGATCCCATTTATAGCCAGAAGTGCCCATGCGTTGGAGGTTTATTCTTGACTACATATTCATAATAGAATGGTTAGTCACCCTATTGCATGCCTGTTTATTTTATTTCACAGTTTGTATGGCATGTTATTTCTTGTATCTTGTTACGTTCCGCTGTGGACCTGGTAAATTCTTCAGGCTTAGACGACCAGGACTTTTCCCAGGAGTACGATTCTGCTCTGGATCCATCTTTCCCAGTCGATGAGGTCTCGCCTTCCGAGATGTAGTTTCTTAGTCATGACTTGAGACAATATAGTGGACATCTTTTATTATTCTTTTTATTTTATTATAGGAGGTCGGACTCCCGTTATCTGAAACTATTTTTCATAGCTGTTTGGTATTATATCTGTTTCCACCCGGCTATATATTTTGACACTTTTATTATATTCTATCTAGACTATTGCTTATCTCTTGTATTTTATGGATAAGATGTAAATTTTCTGTGATCGGCCTGTAATTTATATTATATACAAATTATGTATGTATACGAGGATTCCAAATATTAGAGTATTCTTTGTATACATGCAGCTGGCATATTTTGTATGCATAGTCCAAAGTATATTGGGACTGGGGCGTTATAGGTAGAAGTCAGTATTTTAAAAATCGGCCTATGCCGCGTAGGTGCTATTCAGCCTTCCAACGCATCGAAAACCCTCTAGTCGGCCTACCTATGCTCCAGTTTGGTCCTGTTCAGGCTAGTTCGGCGCCTAAGCCGCCATAGGAGGCCTGTTCGGTTAGGCAAAAATTTTACAAAATTTTAAATTTCAAAAAAAAAAATCAAAAAATTCAAATTCAAAAAAAAATCTGATTTAAAATTTTTTGAAATTTTTTCAAAAGATTAAAAATATTCAAAAAAATTTAAAAAGATTTCATATATTTCAAAAAAAGTTAAAATTAAAATTCGTATTTCGAATTTGTAAAAAAAAATTTTGCGGCCGCCTAGGCGCAAGGCGTCCTCTATCACACCGATTCCATCTAGTGAAATACACTGGTAGAAGTACTTTTATGAACATAAACTTCCTGGCAAATGAATGTCGTGTGAGTACCTTTACGTAAACCTTTCTCTTGCTCAAAACCAAGAAGGCCGTAGTCGAGAGGTTATCACGATAAACCTTAATACAGAATTCACCAATTCATCACATTGTTACCCTCGTCTACAAGTGCGACATGGCAACTCTGGCTTTCATGTTTGTCATTAATAAATACCAGAAAACCACCTCGCCCCCAAACATATTAGCCTCCTCATGCATAGACAACACCTTCCCTTACTTACAGTCATATATATATATATATATATATATATATATATATATATATATATATATATATATATATATATATATATATATATATATATATTATATATATATATATATATATAATAAATAAAAATTTTTTATTATCTATGAATAAAAAAATAAATAAATAAATATATATATATATAATAAATTTTATTATCTATGAACTAGAAAAATTCTTCGAAAGAGTACACGATCAGGTTTTCCAAAACTAAAAACCACTAGCTATACCCCGTAAATCCTAAAAAGGACAATCTCCCACCCCAACAATACTCGACTATATATATATATATATATATATATATATATATATATATATATATATATATATATATATAATAAATTTTATTATCGATGAACTAGAAAAATTCTTCGAAAGAGTACACGATCAGGTTTTCCAAAACTAAAAACCACTACTTATACCCCGTAAATCCTAAAAAGGACAATCTTCCACCCCAACAATACTCGACTAATAAACTTACGATTGCAATTTTGTAGGAGTTTTAGATCGGACTGATGAGGATCACAGGTTCATGATTTGGTGGGGAACCGCTCTGTTAGGTTCTTTGGTTTCCTGGACATTCTACCCTTTTCAGCACTGGAGACACACCTACACCAGGATCAGTACAGGCACCAGTTGATTCTTTCAAGACGCTGGAAGAAGGCATCATTATCGTGAACCTCTCGGAATACAGAGCAGCCAGAGGTCTGTTGCTCCTGACCTGGAGATGAGCCAACAAAGGGAGGGACCCCGACAGAAAGAGCCACTATGCCACCGCTGGGGCCACCCGTCCCTCCCAAATCAACCATGGCATTCAAGGAGTGACATCAGTTAGTTTTTTCTGCTCCGAGATGATAAGAACCGAAGGTTGTAACTAGTGTAGGGGCTAGCAATCAAGGTAGGGAAGATCTCAGCCACACAGCCAATCGAATAATCTATCTGAGTCGGCTCAAAGGCCCCTAGTACATCAGTACTATCCTTAAGGCCATAATCCGAACCCCTAATATTTCAAGGCCTATTGTGATCCACCATTACGAGAACTACTTCTTTGCTCGGTGGAGTACCACATGTCACGACCCGAACTTGCTTTTCGGACGCGAGCACGTTAGCAAGCCAGCTACGCATCAAACGGACTCCAGCCCAACTCGAATACGTAAACGCTGTCAAGGCTATGTTATACTGCCAAATCGTGGCAGTGCAATCTACATCTCAAATCCACAATAAGTGTACGAAACATGAATGAACACTATGGGTCGTGGTCTGCAGCCCACTAGCATATATGTCCGATAAGACTCTAAAGAAAGTAACAAGAGTCTAAACTGAATCAGGAAACAGGATATCTCAAGATAAGGTATGAAAGCACAAGCGGATAAAAACGTAATAATGATACCTTAATCCCGCAAGCGATATCATCACTTCCGCCATCCCGAACTACTAGCTAACTCCATGCAATCGCTAAACCTGAAGAGATCATCAGGTCCTCAGGGGACATAGCAAGATACATAAAAACATGCCTATCTAACAGTTTTATCATACGCAAGAAATTAAACAAGACAACAGGAATACGACAAATGGCTACGAACATGAATACGAACATGAACACGAACACTAGAACAACTACGTATAAATGAACTGTCGGGTGAACATGAACACGAGATCAATGGAAAACCAAACCCTCATTTCGAGTATGGACTCACGGGTTTGAACTAAGCACTAACCCTCGTCACGAGTGTGGACTCTCTGGTTAGATCACGACAAAACACCCTCGTCGTGTGTGTGGACTCTCTGGTGCAAATGGTCAACCCTCGTCCCGAGTGTGGACTCTCTGGTGCACTGATCAACCCTCGTCCCGAGTGTGGACTCTCTCGTTGGGTAAAACGATAGTCAGAGATTTAGCAGTTCACTACACACACTTGTTCTATGACACGACTCAAGCAAGGTACTAGTGAGAAACTCCAAGTATGAACCACAATACCAACATGAACATGGCTATATGCAATAAAAATAGCTCAACATAATATAATACAAAAAGCACATGTCCATAAACAATCAAACTGGAAAATGAAATATAATGCATAATAATAAAACTGTAGAGGGAGGCAAGGTATACTTGCCTTAGGTCCTGAGCTACGGATATGGGTCAAGAGTCCGTATCGAGGTCCAAGTAACTTGGTTGAAGAATTTATAGTATGAGTAAAACGATTATAATCCATGATATGCTACCTACTAGTCTCTAGGTCCAGTTCTAGGCTAATTTGGGTTTTAATATATATATATGTATGCTATAGTACTCATATTCCTTCCTTGACACTACCCCTTGTTACTGGCCACATACCCTACTGTCTTTTATGGACCATGTACTTGTTTGCTCAGAATTTATGTTGCCTTCAACTGATTATCCACTGGGTCCCCTTCCTATTTACCAGTGATACTCAGCAATTGGTTGCTTCTCTGGTCTGGGTAACTCCTTGGCCCTTTACTCAGTTTTTGGCCTCACTCCCTGGTTCTATCTCTGCACTTCTCTCATATTCAGACCTATAAGTACTTAATTGAGAAACTCCACACAATAGTTTGTAATCCTGATTTCCCATCTTCTTTTACTGTCCTAATACCTATAGGTTCCCATACTCTCTATTAATACCCTCTGTTCTGGACCATACCCCCACATGTTCATACATAACTGAGTATATTGGATATAAAGAAGGCTCTCTATTATAATAGATAATTGTCTTGGTTTGTAGTGTATCCCCTGGGTCCTGTCAAGAGGGCATATGCAATGTTGCTGCCCTGTGAACTCCACAGGTTGCTATTTCTAACTGGTATACCCTGTTATACTAGTACCACTTGAGGCTACAGGTCACCCATCAGTCCATAAACAAACAAATCAGTTCCCTTTTGAAACTGATATAGCCAAATCAGTGACTGATGTCACATATTAGTTTGCACTGGTGCAAAGATCAGCTTGAAGTTGATCCACACATCATTCATTAACCCTCCTTGTGGTTGCACTTAGCTGGATATCCCTTTGATTGTAGGATGCACCATATACTCTTATTCCTGACATCATTAGGGCATACCACCAAGTCCTAAATCAGATTCGAATATGGCTTGCTATCAACTCCCACATGATGTTCCTAGTACTGTTATGATATGCAGGGCACAAGGCTAACCCAGCTGGTACTTCTATTTACCAGGGTTTCTCTTAAAGAGAAAGCTCTCATTGTTACACATTATCCTACTTGTATCAGCAGGTCCACTCGGTTACTTCCTGATACCAGGTTAAGTATAATGGTTATGTGTATGTAAGGGGATACTTACTCAAGTTCGGACTAGATGCATTGATTCCCATTGAACCCATTAGTCATTAGCCCCCTTCCTAGAGAGGTTTTCCCCTACCTCCCATAACTGAGGTTGGTGTCAGGGTCAACACTAAGACAGCCCTCAAACTGGTAGGGAAAATATGATGGGTTGTCTAGCTAGGTTAGGTCATGCACATTTGGCTATACTAGAGTGGAAGCTCTGACACTATAAGGGTCTGATACGCTTGCGTGTAGGAGATACCAAGATCTGATACTGTAGGTGTTTGATACACTAGTCCCAAATAGTAGCACGGGTATAGGAAGGCTATTTCGTGTAGAGTAGGTTTTGGCAACAGTGACACCAACCCCATGATTCCTTGGTACATTGGTCCTGTAAATAGAGTATATGCAATACTTCACATAGGACTAGTTCCTAGGTCTCATCCCCTTTACTAGCAATATTGCTTGATGTCCTGTTAATCAAGTTCCTAGATACCAACAACCCCTCCCCTTGGTTGTAGAAATCCTGACATCCAGGAACCTAGTATCTACCCTAACATAGGCTGATACCTCCTATATGTTCCTTGCTAGGGTATGCCCTGTCTTCAGGACATCCTACTCTCCCATCTAGAGGTTCACAAACTCGAGCACTGCCATCCTGGTTGCCTAGTTGGCTAAGGAGTTAGTCCCTCAGTCTTGTCACAGGGCCAATCCCAGTCCTACCATTGTCTCAAGGATAATAGAAAGGATCATGGTTATATCGTTGGGTACGCTAAGGAAGCCTGATCTGTTGGCACACCCGGGATGCAAGGACATATATACAGTGGTGTAGGAAAACACGAGGGAACCCTTATCAGTATCCTGGTCATTGCTTGACAGAGGGTTGTTCTTACCCTTAACCTTAAGTGGTATCAGAACTCCCCTCACCTAGTTGCTTACTATATACCAGTGTCGATTAAGGTCTCCTAGGCATTGTGTCGAATACAGGGTATAATCAGATGGCAAGTGGGATAATGGAGAATACCTGGTTGAATAACTTGACCGATCTCTTCCCCAAGGTATCCAAGACTTGTTCAACTGGAATTCAGGTGGATGAAAGATCTCTAGGGTTTCTACTATGATCGAACACTTCATATATATATATATATATATATATATATATATATATATATATATATATATATATATATATATATATATATATATATAGCTGGGAATTCAAGTTAACAGGATAGAGGGAAATCCGATTTAAAATAGATTTGGAGAGATTTATTCTCTCAGCATAACTAGGATTTGAAATTGGTTAATCAGGTAATTCGAAAAGTGATCACAGCCTCTTTGGATAGAACCTAAACACTCTTGAGAGTTTAAATAACTCCCATTTGTACTTAGGTCCCTACCCTTTCACATATTATCCTTTTGGTCCTCTATTGCATTTTAAATAAAAAAAGACATAACAATAAATGAGACATTAAAATAATTTTTCAAATTAATAAAAAGAAAAAATTGGTCAAGGGGTTGACAACTCTACCCCCCTTAAACAAATTTCGTCCTCGAAATTTAATGAGCCGTGATCCATTAGAATGAATAGTCTAGAACAAACTGCTATAAAAAAATTCAATTACCCGTAAATCAAGGTTTAATATAGGCCTACTGCCAATATCTACTAGAAATTTTTGCCAGTTGCTCCTTGTGGTGTTGTCGTATCCTCCGTATTCATGGAAAAAGCTTGTCCTCCATGTGTGGCTGGTAATGGTGGGGCAGCTGCGTTCTTCTTCGGGCAATCTCGAGATAGATGTTGGTTGGATCCACAAGTATAGCACAACCTTAACCATCTTCGACAGTCTTATTGGATGTGGCCTCTTTTCTTGTAAACTGGCAGGTGGGAACATCTTGAACTTGTTGTGGGGCTGCTCATGGTTGTTGATGATGCTGCTGTGTCGTGGTCTTTCCTGGAACATTGGGGCATTTTGCTAGTGTTGAATGATCGCTGCCTCCTCCAAATGCGTCTCGATTCCACTTTGACTTGTGACTCAGCTCTTCCTCTACCGCTTGGGCGACCTCTAGAATCTCCTCGTAAGTGGCGGCTCGACTGGTGGCGATGGCTAGACGAATCTCATGAGATAGTCCCTTTCCTGAATCATCGCGCCTTGTCTTCGGGGGTGCTGACCAAACTCTCTGCGAAGTGGCTGAGACGAGAGAACCCTGATGAATTCTAGACATCATGATCATTCGTCACCCCAAAATAGGAAGGGACGAGAATCAAGGGTACGGAAAGGAAATGGAGAATAATCGAGAACAGATATGAAATTTCAAGGACGTAGAGAAGTTTCTAGAAGAATTTTCAAGGCAGTGTGGATTGAGATTTCTAAGGTTTAGTCATTGTCGCAGGCTCATATTAGTACAGTTACGTAACCGATACGATATGCTCTGACCTGCATGGGCCACCAAAAAAACTTGTCATGACCCTCACCCGCTTTTCGGACGCGAGCACGTGATCAAGCCAGCTATGCATCGAGCGGACTCCAGCCCAACTCGAATACATAAACGCTGTCAAGGCTATGGTATACTGCCAAATCATGGCAGTGCAATCTATATCTCAAATCCACAATAAGTGTACGAAACATGAATGAACACTATGGGTCGTGGTCTACAGCCGACTAGCATATATATCCGATAAGACTCTAAAGAAAGTAACAAGAGTCTAAACTGAATCAGGAAACAGAATATCTCATGATAAGGTATGAAAGCATAAGCGGATAAAAACGTAATAACGATACCTGAATCCCGCAAGCGATATCATCACTTCTGCCATCCCGAACTACTAGCTAACTCCATGCAATCGCTAAACCTGAAGAGGTCATCAGGTCCTCAGGGGACATAGCAAGATACATAAAAACATGCCTATCTAACAGTTTTATCATGCGCAAGAAATTAAACAAGACAACAGGAACACGACAAATGGCTACGAACACGAACACGAACACGAACACGAACACGAACACTAGAACAACTACGTATAAATAAACTGCCGGGTGAACATGAACACGAGATCAATGGAAAACCAAACCCTCATCCCGAGTGTGGACTCATGGGTTTGAACTAAGCACTAACCCTCGTCCCGAGTGTGGACTCTCTGGTTAGCTCACGGCAAAACACCCTCCTCCCGTGTGTGGACTCTCTGGTACAATTGGTCAACCCTCGTCCCGAGTGTGGACTATCTGGTGCCAATGAACATAACAAACATCCTCGTCCCGAGTGTGGACTCTCTGGTGCATTGATCAACCCTCGTCCCGAGTGTGGACTCTCTGGTTGGGTAAAACGATAGTCAAAGATTTAGCAATTCACTACACGCACTTGTTCTATGACATGACTCAAGCAAGGTAATGGTGAGAAACTCCAAGTATGAACCACAATGCCAACATGAACATGGCTATATGTAATAAAAACAGCTCAACAGAATATAATATGAAAAGCACATGTTCATAAACAATCAAACTGGGAAATGAAATACAATGCATAATAATAAAACTGTAGAGGGAGGCTAGGTATACTTGCCTTAGGTCCTGAGCTACGGATATGGGTCAAGAGTCCGTATCGAGGTCCAAGTAACCTGATTGAAGAATTTATAGTATGAGTAAAACTATTATAATCCATGATATGCTACCTACTAGTCTCTAGGTCCAGTTCTATGCCAATTTGGGTTTTAATTATATATGTATGCTATAGTACTCATATTCCTTCCTTGACACTACCCCTTGTTACTGGCCACATACCCTACTGTCTTTTCTGGACCATGTACTTGTTTGCTTAGAATTTATGTTGCCTTCAACTGATTATTCACTGGGTCCCCTTCCTATTTACAAGTGATACTCAGCAATTGGTTGCTTCTCTGGTCTGGGCAACTCCTTGGCCCTTTACTCTGTTTTTGGCCTCACTCCCTAGTTCTATCCCTGCACGTCCCTCCTATTCAGACCTATAAGTACTTAATTGAGAAACTCCGCACAATAGTTGGTAATCCTGATTTCCCATCTTCTTTTACTGCCCTAATACCTATAGGTTCCCATACTCACTATTAATACCCTCTGTTCTGGACCATACCCCCACATGCTCATACATAACTGAGTATATTGGATATAAAGAAGGGTCTCTATTATAACAGATAATTGTCTTGGTTTATAGTGTATCCCCTGGGTCCTGTCAAGAGGGCATATGCAATGTTGCTGCCCTGTGAACTCCACAGGTTTCTATTTCTAACTGGTATACCCTGTTATACTAGTACCACCTGAGGCTACAGGTCACCCATTAGTCCATAAACAAACAAATTAGTTCTCTTTTGAAACTGATATAGCCAAATCAGTGACTGATGTCACATATTAGTTTGCACTGTTGCAAAGATCATGTTGAAGTTGATCCATACATCATTCATTAGCCCTCCTTGTGGTTGCACTAAGCTGGATATCCCTTTGATTGTAGGATGCACCATATAATCTTATTCATGACATCATTAGGGCATACCACCAAGTCCTAAATCAGATTCGAATGTGGCTTGCTATCAACTCCCACAGGATATTCCTAGTACTGTTATGATATGCAAGGTACAAGGCTAACCCAGCTGGTACTTGCTATTCACCAGGGCTTCTCTTAAAGAGAAAGCTCTCATTGTTACACATTATCCTGCTTGTATCAGCAGGTCCACTCGGTTACTTCCTGATACCAGGTTATGTATACCGGTTATGTGGGTGTAAGGGGATACTTACTCAAGTTCGGACTAGATGCATTGATTCCCATTGAACCCATTAGTCATTAGCCCCCTTCCTAGAGAGGTTTTCCCCTACCTCCCATAACTGAGGTTGGTGTCAGGGTCAACACTAAGACAGCCCTCAAACTAGGTTAGGTCCTGTACATTTGGCTATACTAGATCGGAAGCTCTGATACTATAGGGGTCTAATACGCTTGCGTGTAGGAGATACCAAGAACTGATACTGTAGGTGTTTGATACACTAGTCCCAAATAGTAGCACAGGTATAGGAAGGCTATTTTGTGTAGAGTAGGTTATGGCAGCAGTTACACCAACCCCAGGATTCCTGGGTACATTGGTCCTGTAAATAGAGTATATGCAATACTTCACATAGGACTAGTTCCTAGGTCTCATCCCCTTTACTAGCAATATTGCTTGATGTCCTGTTAATCAAGTTCCTAGATACCAACAACCCCTCCCCATGGTTGTAGTAATCCTGACATACAGGTACCTAGTATCTACCCTAACATAGGCTGATACCTCCTATATGTTCCTTGCTAGGGTATGCCCTATCTTCAGGACATCCTACTCTCCCATCTAGAGGTTCACAAACTCGAGCACTGCCACCCTGGTTACCTAGTTGGCTAAGGAGTTAGTCCCTCAGTGTAACCCCTGTTTTCGAAATTTTTAAAATTTTATTTGCTTTATTTAATTTTTATATTTTGTTAGGAAGAAAATATATGTTTTACGAAAATGTTTTCCGATTTACAAAAAGGGTTTATCAATTATATTTTCTAGAAGTAGATTTCGGCTTATAAAAATGCTTTGAATTATTTTGATGATTAAATTGTTATTTGAGTTATTATAGCAAGCAAATATTAAATTTTGTTTACTATTATCAAACCTATTGCTATAATATTTCAAATGAATTTTGTATTTACGAAATCTATTTTCATATTATTGATAATATTTAAGTATCTGCTTAAATCATTGTTAGGAATATTATATATAGATTAAATAATTATGTTTTAAAATAATTATTTGAATTGATCTATGGAATGATTTGATCAATCTATATTGATGGATTTAAATCTCTGAAAAGATTAATCCAAAGGATTCTAATCCTTTTCTGATTTGGAAACCCTCCACCCTATGAAAAGGGGGTAGTTCCCTTTGGTTCTTCACAAACCAGATTTCTCCACAACTATAAACTAGCTTGCCAGCGTCCACCATCAATCAATCGTGCGTGCACTGTGTCCGTGTCCACCCAAAATTCTTCTATTATTCCTTATTTACAATCCCAGTGCCTCCTCCGTGTTCGACAATCCCGGACACGCGATCACTAATCCTAAACCCAAACCCTATCTTCCTCCTTGCCCGACTCCCAACCCCGATTATTCCTACCAGCATTAGACCGGCCACCGTGTCTGGCACTACCTCCACCAACCCAGGCCAACTCCGGCCTCGACTCAGCGTCCGTCACCATCTCGCCAACCGACACCCCTGTTCCAACCAACCCAAGCCACCGCCATCATCATCTAGCCGCCACCAACCAAACACCCCCACCACCACGACCTTCCACCGACTATTCCAAATCCGGCCAATAACCCACAAACGACCACCACATCACACAAACTAAAAATCAACCACACCTACCTCTCTCCTGGCCCGACCCGGTGCCGCGCTTCCAACAGCGTCGAACGACCTGTCCGTGGGCAACCCTCTCCGCCGTAGTGCCCTTTGGCTGTCTCGCCATCGCCGCACCAAAATTCTGTCCGGCCACCTCACCGTGTCCGTCGGAGAACCCCTCGCTGCGTCTCCGAGGGTCACTGTGGCGAGCCGCGCATCCGCCTCTAGCCCAAAACCTCCCAGTGCAAGTCCCTCGTTTGCCGCAGCCGGTGGAGCCCCTCTGCCTTGCCGCACGTACGTGCACCACCACCGGACCCAGCACGCGGGGCAACACCGACCGCCTGAGCCGTCATGACCAAAACCCCGATCCCGCACCGTCGAGCGTTGACTACCCAACGAGCAAGCTCACCGGAGAACTCAGCTCCGTCCGCCGCACTGATCCTTCTTTCCACCGTTGATCCCGCACTCCACTCTGCCTCTCCACGGCGGCCAGGGCTGGCAAGCCAGCTATCAGCGCCACGACCGTTCGCCACAGCCAAGCCCTCTCCATCGCTTCTCGATCCCTCTCCCCATCCCCTTCTCTCCATCGCTCTCACCCTCTTTCTCAGTCTCTTCTCCCTTATTTTTTTCAATTCCTTTCTCTCTCTCTCTCCCCGTATTCTTCCCTCTACCCAAAAATGAAATGCACAGGAACCTTTAAGTAAAAAAATTATTAATATTTTATTATTTTTATCATTATTTTTATTATTATAATTTATATATTTTCTCTCTCTTTATAAGGGCAGTAATTAATTATTAGTACTATTAAGTATTATTTGTATGTTTATAAAAATATATATTGTTGTAAGTATTATTATTATTATTATCCTAGTAATTTTGCTTTATTAAATATATAATTAATATCTCAAAAATATATTATTGTATTATGGTATTCAAGTATGGCTTTTGACTTCAAAATTATTATCGTAATATTTTCTAAAATTATAGTTTGACCTAGGATAGATTTATATATTTTCAAAGTATCTATCTAGAAATTATTTTGATTAATGAGATACAGTTTTCAACTATAATAAATATTTTTCAAAAATTTATTTATTTATATATACAAAATTTCTTCGAGTTGCAATTCTTGTCCCCGGCTAGTCATATTCACATCTTCTTACAAATCTCGGACTTCCCTATATCATTCCCAACCAATTTGACTATTCCGGACTCAACAACATGATCCGTGCCATCATCTGAGATCATCTTGCGTTGTTTTGACTTTTGAGACTATTTCTATGTCAACATGATCATGTCGCGCCAGTCAACTCCAAACAAACCGAGGCAAGTATTACTATGACCTATGTTTCCTTTATTTTATACTGCATGTTTCATGTTGTCTTTTCACTATTGCTCCCTTATGGTTCATGATTGTTCATGATTACTATTGTGTACGAGAGTTAGAATCGGTTGGATATACATACATGTTCATACCTTACTCATTGTTTCCTATTGTTTATAGTTTATCATATTGCTAATGTTTATCGTAGTGGACATGTATTGTGAGTGAGTCAGGCGGGGGAATACAACAAGTAAGCATGTGGTCAACGAATTGAATACAGACCCCCTATACATTGATTGCATAATATCAGTCGTGCACCACACGTATGACTGACGGATATCCCAAGCCGTCTACATGCTGAAAGTTGGTATTCTAAAACATACAGTACACGTGACTTAATTATTGTTGCTCTATTGTCTATTGTTCTTCTTTCGTCAATTCTACCTTCTTATTGTCATCATGTCTTAGTGGTATGTCAAGTCTACCTTCATATTGTTATCATGTCTCAAAGGTACTTTCTTATCATACAATGTCATGCCTATACTTATCTTCAGTTAAATTCATTTTAGTCGTTCCTTCATGCTTGTATAATATATTGTGTAATGTAGTATTATGGTGATCTTGTTCCAATCCTGACTGGATAATCATTTTTCAGTTGACAGATTCTTGATGACTATTCTCGATGACTTGCTCTCTTGCTTTGGGTTCCTTCGGGTGGAGTTAGAGCTATCTTGGAGGCCAACCATAGATTCTAGATAGAATAGTCACATGTAGCGGGTTTGTATCTGTATGAAAATTTGAATGTATTATTGAATTGTAATTAAAACAGTTATTGTGAATGAGCAAAATAGAGATATTTGTTGTATTTGAGATTTATATCGAGCCCAGACAGCGTACTACCATCGATGCTGCGGCGTAGGCTGGACTTGGCCACGTACTCGTATCCCGAAAAGCGGGAGCGGGTCGTGACACTCAGTCTTGTCACGGGGCCAATCCCAGTCCTACCATTGTCTCAAGGATAATAGGAAGGATCATGGTTATATCGTTGGGTACGCTAGGGAAGCCTGATCTGTTGGCACACCCTGGATGTAAGGACATACATACAGTGGTATGGGAAAACACGAGGGAACCCTTATCAGTATCCTGGTCATTGCTTGACAGAGAGTTTTGCTTATCCTTAACCTTACGTGGTATCAGAACTCCCCTCACCTAGTTGCTTACTATATACTAGTGTTGATTAAGGTCTCCTAGGCATTGTGTCGAATACAGGGTATAATCAGATGGGCAAATGGGGTAATGGAGAATACCTGGTTGAAGAACTTGACCGATCTCTTCCCTAAGGTATCCAAGACTTGTTCAACTGGAATTCAGGTGGAGGCAAGATCTCTAGGGTTTCTACTATGATCGAACCCTTCATATATATATATATATAGCTGGGAAATCAAGTTAACTGGATAGAGGGAAATCTGATTTAAAATAGATTTGGAGAGATTTATTCTCTCAGCATAACTAGGATTCGAAATTGGTTAATCAGGTAATTCGAAAAGTGATCACAGCCTCTTTGGATAGAACCTAAACAGCTCTTGAGAGTTTAACTAACTCCTATTTGCACTTAGGTCCCTACCCTTTCATATATTATCCTTTTGGTCCTCTATTGCATTTTAAATATAAAAAAAGGCATAACAATAAATGAGACATTAAAACAATTTTTCAAATTAATAAAAAGAAAAAATTGGTCAAGGGGTTGACACCACAACCCCAGTAATTGAATACTACCACACCTCCAACGAATGGAGGGAACTGCACACCATGCTGAATTCAGGGCCGGAGTCCCCGTTGCGGCCACATGTAGGATGGCCTGGAGAGGCAGGTCTGTACATGACCCAAGGGGTGAAAGCACATAGGGGGAAGAAGGTTGTCGAAGGAGAAGGGAAGTGGGAGAGAGGAGGGAGAGCGGTATTAAGTCTCTCTCTCTCTCAGGGAATGAGAAGCAGCGGGTGCAGCTACTACAGAAAGGAGAGGCAATGGAATGAAGTCCCTCGGGGGATGGATAAGGGGAGGAAGCCTGTAGCATCTAGGGAGCGAGCCTGTGCCAGGGCAGGGCCAGAATTGGAAGGTGTAAAAACACATGCAGGATGGCCTGGAGAGGCAGGTCCGTACATGACCCAAGTAGTGAAAGCACATAGGGGGAAGAGGGTTATTGAAGGAGAAGGGAAGTGGGAGAGGGGAGGGAGAGCTATATCAAGTCTCTCTCTCAGGAAATGAGAAGCATCGGGTGCTACTACTATAGAAAGGAGAGGCAATGGACTGAAGTCCCTGGGGGTATGGATAAGGGGAGGGAGCCCGAAGCATCTAGGGAGCATGCCTGTGCTAGGGCAGGGCCTGAATTGTAAAGGACTGAGCACAAGGCAGAGGGCGTCAAGCTAGTAATCCGGGATCTAGGCAAGGAAGAACGGTGTATTGGTACCAATCACAGCCACCGTAAGACCCCCAACCCCGACGTCCATAGAGAGACGTGCCTTACAAGATGTATTAGAGTGGCTTGATGGCTGCAAAAACTACAAAACTTGGAGGTCTTTGAAAAATCACTCTTTCCAATAACATCTATTGTAATGCCCCGCTCCGTGCGAGGCATTTGATTGGCTTGTTGGATGGGATCAGAATGTTGGACCATGATTTGTGTTGGAGATCAAGAGAGTTGAGACTGATGCACTCTCTCTTAGCTGGCTAGACGGATTAAGTGTTGGAACGTGGCCCGTCGGTGGAGCAATGTCCATTGGAAGATAAGAGTGATCGGAGCAGGAAGACCATTATATAAGGCAAGTGGAACTGTCCTCCTTCCTCCTTATTCCTTTATGCTTAAAAAATGGAATAACGTGATGCTATGATTTGTCCCTAAATGTCCTATGTTTTAGTTGCTGAATAATAGAGATGCTTATGCTGAGAATTATTGAAATGAATAAGACATGAATATTGAACTGCTGAATGAATCACACTTGAAAATGCTAATGTGACTTGATGCTTGAAATGAATTGATAATGTCCCTTCTATTAATACTGCTTAAGCAATAAAATACTTGAGTAATGAGATGATATGTGAATGATACATGAGAAATGAACTGGTTATGCTATTAATACAAAGAACTGAATGAAACACTAGAATCAGGTACCTTCTGCGTAACTTTTACTGTTGCATGTTTTCTTATAAGAAATAAAGGAAAGAGTAATCTTCCTATGAAATAAATGAAATACTGCAGGTCCTATTGAGATGAATGAAATATTGTTTGTTTCTCTTATAAAGGAATGATATGAGAAATGTTGTAATGATTGGTGAAATGAGAAATGATGAGGCTTGGGATCGTTGAGATCACCAACTAAACAGGTGGTAATGTTGGAAGATGAGATAATGAACTGTTGCCTTTACTTATCTTAATATTTTATCATGAGACTTCGAACACGATCGAGTCGGACATGCATTCGCATGACCATGGGCAAACTTGTATACAAGATATTATTTCCTCGAACGGTACCCTCGGTGGTGGGATCGAGTCAGCCTAGGAGGGAATCGGCGTGCTTTGGTGGCACACGGTATTGGGACCTTCATTCGGGCTCGCAACCTGGTGAAGGGAACATCCCATACCCTATGAAGTCCTATATGGCAAAGTCCTTAAATGGTGTGCAGCACCAGTGGTAATGTAGTCAGGATGCATGCTAATGAATGTTTTGTGCAGACAGAGTAAGTATATCATATTATCCTGTATTCTTATGCAGGTACCTGGAGTCAGATATCGGTAAGAAATCACTTAAATGTGATATATGCAATATATGTTGGTTGAATTGTCTGCTTAATCATGCTAAACAAGACGATGTTATAATGTTGCCTTTAAATGAGAACTCTAAAACATGCTATAACATGTTAAATGCAATATGCTGGAGTGTTGCCTTGCTAAAAGAATCCCTATAACATGTTTGGCTAATGTTAACTCAACGATGTTTAAAAGATGCCTCTAAATGAATACTGTCAGATCTTGATAACACCAAGTATGTTTTACTGATGCCGTTACCTAAGAAAGGAGATAACAAGTTTACATGCTTCACTATGATTATTGTCCATGAACTATAAACTGATGCTAGGCCCCAATTAGAAAGATCATTCTAAGATTGTGATATATATTCATGAGATGTGATAGTTAGTATTGATTGACCTAGACAGCATTCTTTCGTCGATGTTATAGCATAGGCTGGATGTACCCATGCACTCGTGCCCTTATTCCGGGTGCGAGTCATAACAAGGTCGACTGCCACCTCCTGCGTTGTGTCATAACTGTGTAGATAGGCCTTGTCCGAGTATATTCAGTCATTGGTTCATCATCGTCGGCCCTATAAACCGTCTTATTATACGGAGAGGTTCATTGGGTTGTGGACCCCTTACTTTCTGACTTGGACCTCTGAGTTATACTGTTAGGGCATCCGCACATTGCAGAATCATCTTTAGACTCAAGAAAAGGGCTTTCCCCACGCGCTACAGTAATACGAACATGTCCGGAACCATCCCTACTTTCACGGGGCTATGTAAAGAGTTCTGGAGGATTGCCACCGCCAGTTTACAGAGTTGTGAGGGGATGGTACCCCCAAACTGAGATAAGGCTTCTTGTAATGAAGCCTTTATTCTTGACTACGTTCCCCCAGTTTACAGAGTTGTGAGCAGAAATACAGATCGCCTTTATGTATTGACCGCCACTTGAGTATAGTAGTAGTTCATGATGATGATGGCACATGGCCATGAAGAAGGCTCTTCATGCACGACATATGTTCCCCTTGACTTGCGTTAGAGGTTTATCACAATGTGTAGGTCAGCCGAGGGAAATTTTACCTTTATGTCCTTTGTATGCGGTCGGGTGGACCGAGCACATAGGCACATAGATGAAGTTTTTAGGGTCTGCCCTATCTCATGCGCACAACCAGGTTGGTTGCATGGGTCAGAATTTTCCAACTTTTCGTCAGAAGCATGCTTTACTGTTAACTATATGTACAGGTGGTTTACGGGAAGGATAGTAGTCAGAGTGCATCCGGCTCATACTTTCTTAGACTTCTTCGGATCAACACTAACTGGTGCATAGTACAGGGAGTCCATACCTTTCCCAAGAGGTTGGTTGTAGGAGATTCTGTGGAAGACAGACTTCCTCTTCCCTTCTTGTGCTCTTTTATCGAGGAGCACTGGGTATAGCTTCTCGGGCGCCATCGTCCATTGGAAGCTTCGTGCGTCTTAATTTATATTGGGCATGCCCTTGTGTCTTTCGTTGTTGGCATGGGATTTAAGAGAGGACACTAGTCCTCTCTAGGGCTTACAATTGTGAGGGTTTGAAAGGCATATCAGCCCTCAGGTTCCCAGTATTGTAGTATTTTTCTTTGCTGGAACCTGGGTGCTAGGCCCTATCCTCCCCGGACACAGAGGTAGGAGCAGAGACGGAACACACATGAGACTGATGCGTGATTTTATCAACAAAAATTGGACTCGCATCTTCCGCCGTCTTCAGGGGTGGCACAACGGCCTTGGCTAGCTAGACCTTGTGGATCTTCTTCGGCTTTGCTAGCCTAGGTGAGGGATTTGAATTCCTGCAAAGCAAGCCTTCAAAGGCTTTATGGTTGTAGCGAACGACCAACATCTTCTGGGATGATCGCAGTTTTGTGGTGTCGGATTGCGTCTCCGCCTTCTCGTTGGTGGAGAAGACACTCCCCAGCAAAATTGCTAAATTTGTTGCCATAACAAATAAAGCTATATATATATATATATATATATATATATATATATATATATATATATATATATATATATATATATATATATATATATATATATATATATAATGGTTTTTCTAGAGAATCCAACCCTAATCCGCGGCTCCCCCATGGTGGAGTAGGGCTCGACCCTAGGCCGAGCCATGGCGACGGCAGCGGTCCGGTGGCCGCCTAATCTTTTTTCCCTCCTTTCTCTCCCTTGCAGACTTCTTGTGCAGCCAACCGATGGCAGGCATCTCTTTCTTGCCCATATCTCTAATGTCGATCAACCCCTTGTCTCATCCGGATGTTCTCCTAACAGCGTCCAAGCGATGGGGGCCTCATCCCTTCCTTCTCCCTTACCTTCCTTTGTGCATACCCCTTTTCCGTTTCCTTTCCAGCGGTTTGGGACTCAGTCTCATGGTCGGGCCTCGATGAGAGCGACCTTTATTCCTTCAATCCCTCATCCCCTTCCTCAGGCGGAGGCCCTGAGGTGCCTTGTTCTGGTGGTTGCTCCATGTATCCCCTGCCAGAATTTGACTCCTCCTGTCGGCGCTCAACCCTTGGTGCATCCCGGAGTGGCATTGCTGCCTCCCCCAATAGTTCCCTTTCCTATGTTGCGACCCTGGCTCGCACATTCACTACTGTTTTGACGGAGGCTACCGAGAGCCCTCTTGCAGTTAGTCATGACAGGATGCTTGAAACCTTCTTTAGGGAGCCTACAATTTTTTTTGGAGGTAGAGGAGGTCACCTCCTGCGACAATTATTCCTGGCTATCATCGATAAATCTTTTCACTCCCGCCCCCTGTCAACGTGGTTCGCAGAACATTCTCCTCTTTCGACTTTGCTGGCTGGTCATGCTGTATCGACGTTATTGATTACAAGCATGTTCTTGTCATTCCACAGCTAGAGAAGGATTACCTTTACCTGCGGCCGAGACATACTTGGTTTGTTGCTATAGCCCCCATAAGGGTTTTCGATGGTAGTAGACTTTGACCCTCTGGCAGAGTCATCCATAGCATTGGTGTGGTTGAACTTTCCATCTCTACGACACCAATTGTTTGACAAGTCATCCCTCTTTCAATTGGTCAATCCTTTGGCTTTTTAATAAAAATTTGACAAAGCTACGTGAGATTTCTCGCGCCCTAGTGTCGCTTGAATTTTTGTGGAAGTGGATCTCAATCGCTCCCTTTCATCTTACGTTCGCATCAACCTCCCGTGGAATAGATGTCACGCCCCGATTCGTAGAGTCATTTATTCACATATTTTATCTCTTGGAATCGATCGTCCTCGCTTGGGCATGATGTCGTACAGGTCTGGTATTGCACTTGTACAAGGCAAAGATGGTACATAATTGATTATCTTCAAATAAGAACACATCGCAGCGGCAGAAGCAGATAAATTAAAGTTAATGAGGACAATCTTTCTCATTGAATAGAAATATATCACTTCTTTATAGCAGCGGAGATGAAAGGATAACTTGAAGTCACACAGAGATATATAGAACTTTATTCTCTTTATTGATAATTGAAGAAGCGTACAAGACTCGTATTGGAATACAATGCTTACAACACTTCCTACTTTACATTGAAAGCAAACTGAACAATGCTATAAAGCTTACATTTGATACTTGGATACGTTGTATTACAACTTGATATACCAACTTGGCTTATAACTTACTGGTACAACTAATTACAATGTTCCATACATTATGCCATTTATAAACAAAAGAAATTATCTTGTACAACGAGAGCTTCTGTATGCCCAACAATCTTCGATGTCGCGGGACCAATCAAGCCAATCTTCGTGTGCAGAACATCCCAAGCACGAGTACCTGCCCACAAAATGTGGGTCCATACATCATCTATGTACTGGCGAGCAGCATCCAACCCACTCGCCTAAACCAACACTAACTGGTCAATTTTAGCGAACATTTAATAGAATGATATTTCTACTTGGGGCCTAGCATCAGTTTACAGTTCATGGGCAATAATCATAGTGAAGCATATAAACTTGTTATCTCCTTTCTTAGGTAATGGCATCAGTGAAACATACTTGGTGTTATCAAGATCTGGCAGTATTCATTTAGAGGCATCTTTCAAACATCGTTGAGTTAACATTAGCCAAACATGTTATAGGGATTCTTTTAGCTAGGAAACACTCCATCATATTGCATTTAACATGCTATAGCATGTTATAGAGTTCTCATTTAAAGGCAACATCATAACATCGTCTTGTTTAGCATGATTAAGCAGACAATTCAACCAACATATATTGCATATATAATATTTAAGTGATTTCTTACCGATGTCCGACTCCACGTACCTGCATAAGAGTACATGATAATATGATATACTTACTCTGTATGCACAAAACATTCATTAGCATGCATCCTGACTACATGACCACTGGTGCTGCGCACCATTTAAGGACTTTGCCATATACGTCTTCATAGGGTATGGGATGTGCACTTCACCAGGTTGCGAGTCCAAATGTAGGTCCCAATATCGCGTGCCACCAAAGCATGTCGATTCCCTCCTAGGCCAACTCGATCCCTCCGCTACGGGTACCGTTCGAGGAAATAATACCTTGTATACAAGTCTTCCCATGGTCATGCGAATGCATGTCTGACTCGATCATGTTCGAAGTCGCATGATAAAATATTAAGATAAGTAAAGGCAACAGTTCATTATCTCATCTTCCAACATTACCACCTATTCAGTTGGTGATCTCAACGATCCCAAGCCTCATCATTTCTCATTTCACCAATCATTGCAACATTTCTCATATCATTCCTTTCTAAGAGGAACAAACAATATTTCATTCATCTCAAAAGGACTGCAGCATTTTATTCATTTCATAGGAACATTACTCTTTCCTTCATTGCTTATAAGGAAACAGGCAACAGTAATAGTTACGCAGAAGGTACGTGATTCTAGTATTTCATTCAGTTCTTTGTGTTAATGGCATAACCAGTTCATTTCTCATGTATCATTCACGTAGCATATCATTACTCAAGTATTTCATTGCTTAAGTAGTATTAACAGAAGGGATATTATCAATTCATTTCAAGCATCAAATCACATTAGCATTTTCAAGTATGATTCATTCAGCAGTTCAATATTCATGTCTTATTCATTTCAATAATTCTCAGCATAAGCATCTCTATTATTCAGCAACTAAAACATGGGACATTTAGGGACAAATCATAGCATCACGTTATTCCATTTATTAAGCATGTAGGAATAAGGAGGAATGAGGACAGTTCCACTTGCCTTGTATAACGGTCTTCCTGTTCCGATCACACTTATCTTCCAATGGACATAGCTCCACCGACGAGCCACATTCCAACACTTAATCCGTCTAGCCAGCTAAGAGAGACTGCATCAATCTCAACTCTCTTGATCTCCAACACAAATCACGGTCCAACATTCTGACCCATCCAACAAGCCAACCAAATGCCTCGCACGGAGCGGGGCATTACATAATATACCACTCAGAAAAAGTTTCGTCCTCGAAACTTAAGAGAACAACTCATCTTACTAATTTACTTAGTCACAACAAGTTACTCATTCAGCTTCAATTCAATATTCCTTTTAGCACACTTGGTCATCTCAAAATAGCTATCCAAATGTACCATTTTAATGCATCAACGATTCGATCTGTCTATCTATTTTTCAATTACTTGTAACTTCTTATTGATTCACCAATATTTTTCTTGCATTTCTTTCTTGGTCGCAACATATCACTTCGTTTGGATCCATACATATATTTTAGGCATCCCCAAAATATATGCATTTCAGCCAAAGTCCGCATTAGTGCGATAAACTCTTCCCATAATGTTATCTCAGTCGCAACCTATCACTTCGGCTAGATCCATACACATATTTTAGGGATCCCAAAACATATGTACTTCAGCCAACTTCCATGTTAGTGCGATTCGATCAGCCACGATATAACTCTCTTTTCTAAATCCGACTTAGCATCCTTTCAATTGACTTATTACTTTATTCACTTGCCACAATCACTATCTTCCAGGCCACAACACTTAACATTAGGGACAACTCGGGTAAGCTCTCTATCCAAGCATAATATTTCTAACATTCGATCAAGGGTCTAACTTAGAGCCAATCATGTCAAGAGTTCACAATATGCAATCATATTCCTTCCCAAATCCAACAATATTTGTCACCGAGGTCTTTTCTAAAAGATACAATCCGACGTCACCCGCTATCGATTACCCGAGTATAATTCTTATGCAACAGTCAAGGTTAACTTAGCTACCCGACTATAGGTACACTCAAGTCTTACCTTACGATTGCAATTCCCACTTAATGTCGACATATAACTTTAAAATGTCAAACATCTTCAAGGCACAAGTTGAAGCATACATTTTCTTAGGTCAGTACTTATCACCCCAACTCTCGTTCAATGCCACAAGGTCATTCTATGGGTCGCCAACAGCCATCTATTATTCGGTTAAGTCTCTAAGGTTAGCTATACCGACAGCTAAACCTAATCATTCAGGTGGCTCCCCTAGAGTGGACGGCTACTAGGGATCATGCTAGTTTCTTATTCTCGGGCCAACATGCAACCAACTATTCGAGGCAACTCTACCCAACCCTATAGGATTCAACTCAGTCTGAAAAACTAATCGCCATTGTCAGCTATGCCAACAACTGGTCATGCAGCCTACGGTCGCTAGGGTCAAGTCTATCTAGGGTCTTCCTCGAGGACATAATTCCCATAGAGGCTCATTCTAGACTTACCCAACAATCGACTAAGATCGATTTATCAATATTACGGTCAATCCCAACCCGATATACGATTCTCATCGTTCTAATAATCCATCAAGTAAAATATCCAATGATCCAATTTCTATTCCAATCCCTTTGTACCCACACGAACCCATAAGCCAAGGCTAACTATTTAAGGGTCATCGATTCCGGTAGACTTAACATAATTATGGAATCATACTATTCGGTCTGTATGACAAAGTCACACCACTAAGTCATAAGCCAGTAAACTATACCCCCAACCAACAGTCACAAATATCGATATTATCCAACACGTTTTCTGGTTCTATATCACATTCGTTTCTCAGTCATCAAAATATCGTAATGACATTCTTAAAATCTTATACCGCAAGGGTCGAGTAATTTATTCCATTAAATCCGATAATTCCTGTATTAATTAACCATTCTCTATGCAACACAAATATTCAGGGTTGCTGTTTGTTACTTTTCTAGTACAATTCAATTCCTCAGCATACATGTACATATGCAACGACTATCCTTCAGTGATCAAGATGGATTAACATCCATTACACCTTAGGGTTAAGGCACAGATTTCTAATATTCTTTTGGGTCACTGACAATATTTTCAAAACTTTCAGCTTAGCAACCAACTTTGTATTAGCCACATATGATTTGTATCCAACCAATCGAAGTCAACATTCAGATGTTCTAAGCCACAACGTTCTCTAGCCAAATCCATTTACCCAAAGCATACTAACTGTCTTACTAGTCTGAGTCATCACTCGACTAAACAATTTCTAACCAAGCCATTCGTTACAATTTCTAGAATCTCGCTACCCAGCCTTACATAACCGACAATGGACACTTGAGTCATCTAACTACAATACATGACTTCCAGCTAAATCCTGACACTACCCAGTACCCACATATAGTCTCCTTGCTATCCTATGGAAAGGGTCAACATACATCTCGTTCTGAGGTGGTAGAGGCAATATACCACTCAGAAACGAAGCCATCCTTAAACAATACCAACCCAATTCTATTCCGGACATTCGTGATCTATAATAATCACAAGACAAAGCCAACATCTCGGGGGTCTCAATATTACAAGCCAACATTCTTAGGGTCTCAAAAGCACTAGCCAGCACACATGAGTCAACTCACCAATTCCGTTGAACTCATCTGTCAATTACCCCAATCACAATTCCTTTCCAACGTCACATGCAATTCTTAACTTATTACAGCATACATAGCCACTTTTTTATTCTCACATTAGGAACATCACTCACATTATAGCATACTATGGCATCGAGTCATTGTTGGTTATTAGTGTCCAAACCAACAATAATCAACTATTCAGGGGCATCACAATGTATATAGACTTATTGTATGGAACATCCAATGAGCAGCCAAGAGTGTCAACAAACATTTAAACACAAACAACATAGGATGATTACAGAACAACATCAGCATAATCGCGAAAGCAATCTATGATTTAATCGCAGAAGCAACGTTGAGTGATCGCAGAAGCTACTTTGGTTAATCGTCAATGCAACTTTTGATTTGAAATGACTCAAAGAAGAGACCAAGGACGTAAAGCCGTGCTTTGATACCAATTTGTTACGCCCCGATTCGTAGAGTCATTTATTCACATATTTTATCTCTTAGAATCGATCGTCCTCGCTTGGGCATAATGCCGTACAAGACTGGTATTGCACTTGTACAAGGCAAAGATGGTACATAATTGATTATCTTCAAATATGAATATATTGCAGCGGTAGAAGCGGATAAATTGAAGTTAATAAAGACAATCTTTCTCATTGAATAGAAATACATCACTTCTTTATAGCAGCGGAGATGAAAGGATAACTTGAAGTCACACAGAGATATATAGAACTTTATTCTCTTTATTGGTAATTGAAGAAGTGTACAAGACTCGTATTGGAATACAATGCTTACAACACTTTCCCACTTTACATTGAAAGCAAACTGAACAATGCTATAAAGCTTACATTTGATACTTGGATACCATGGATTACAACTCGATATACCAACTTGGCTTACAACTCACTGGTACAACTAATTACAATGTTCCATACATTATGCCCTTTATAAATAGAAGACATCATCTTGTACAAGGACAGCTTCTGTATGCCCAACAATCTTCGATGCCGCAGGACCAATCAAGCCAATCTTCGTGTGCAGAACATCCCAAGCACGAGCACCTGCCCACAAAACGTGGGTCAGTACATCATCAATGTACTGACGAGCAGAATCCAACCCACTCGCCTAAACCAACACTAACTGGTCAATTTTAGCAAGCATTGTCAATGATATCTCATCTCCAAAAGAAGGACAATATAATGATAATATTTATACTCAATCATAATAAACTATTAGAAAGATAAATGGCAGGATAATGATATAAAAGATTTCAATAAGAATCCAAGAGAAGTCTAGAAATATATGTCTCAAATCATCATCAACAGTCTAAGAGTCTAGCTATCTCAACATCAATATAAGTCTCAAAATAATAACATCTCAAAGTCTCTGAAGCTGGAGAAAAATCCAGTACTCATAGCAAACTAGCTAAGTCGCTACTAGTTGTGTCTCCTCTACGGGAATGGGCTCCTCATGTGGCTCTTGGACGTATCCATCATCAACTCTGGTCCATAATATATAGGACAAAAGTCCTTATGATCCTCTGAAAAATGTTATCTAGTCAGGATTGGAGCGAAGTATATAAACCAACAGCAGTTCCACTAAATTGACAAAAGTTATAAGAACAGTAAATAATGGAAATATAAGAATGAATGTATCAGTAGGTAGTAACTGGAATAGAGGAAATCATGTCACAGGCAATATTGAACTGTAAGTAATCATCAGAATGAATGTATCAGTGGGTAATAACTGCAATAGAGAATGAGCAACTATGTGCCTTGAAATATTAGTTTGTTATGTGATCGGCTTGGGACAAGATCAGGATATTCCATATGACTGGCTATGCACAAGTAATAGTAATAGATCATGTCAGTCATATATGGAAAGATATACACAAGTGCCAGTAAGATCAGGCTACACCCTACGTAAGTTGAGGGTGAGCTATACATAAGTATTTGGGATATGATTACATAATCTACCAATATTTTCCCATATCCCAACTAGTACAATAGATCCAATCACGACTCCTCATGACATATATCAAGATACTAGCCCGTGTATTCCTCGTGTCAGGAATCAAGTATAACACTATAACATTGATATCATAAAAATTATCAAGATAACAAAAACTGTCTGAGAATGTACTCACATATGGTCCTGAGTAATGTGCAAGGATTAGGGTCCAAACTGGAGTCACACTGACCTGAATATAAAATATCAATGTCATTTGGCATTTTGGAATAGTAACTATCATTAACTAAGTCGATATGATTTCTAGGTCAAAACTATGTCCTGAAAGTCAAACTAGGTCAATACCTTATTTCTAAGGTCAATACATTGTTTCTAGGTCCATACATTGAAGGTATTAGTCATACTAGCTAACATTACCAAGTATCAATACATATATCTTACATCTCTACTAGTTACCTACGATCTAGGACTATCTTAGACAATTTACCCTTTATATATCCATGGATGTACCCAATGCCTATTATATATACCATTATCTTTATCTATCCATAACATATACCAATATGTACTTTACCCATAACTAAATATTTGCCCTTTACCTATACAATATACATATATCCTACTATACACCCATATCCCTAACCATTTATTCATTACCTTAGCTATGAACTCATTTAACTTGACTAATACCCTTACCTATATATCCCGAACATATAGGATATACATATGTATCTATATGCTATTCTCAGGGGATTACCTTAATTACCTATATGCATACATATCAATATACCATATATATATACCCATATCTATAATACCCTGCATCCTAGCATATATATACACCATATTTTTATATACACTCATATCCATGGTATCTATCCCTCTAACAATATTCATACCATATCTTATACCCATATATCAATACCCATATGGTACCATTATACCCCTATCGATAGTCATATAAATATTTTCCTATACATGACATTTACCTATGTAACTATCCTACTAGGATATCTAAGCCTATACTCATGTATACTTATCTATGTTTATACAAATACCCTTATGTATCCATATCCTTAAAGTCCATATGCATTCATATGGCTATTGCCATACCTATAGGATTACCTTAGTCTTTTATCCCACTCTCATTGACAATAACTTTACCTATATACCTTGATACACTTACCTACATACCTTGATACCCTTTGTATCAATGCCCTTCTATGCTAAGGCATATTATCCCTGCTATGCTTGCATATGCTAATACCTAGGTATACCAAATTACCCATTACTATACCCTCACACATCTTTGTCTAGACTTACCTATGGTGCTAGGTTACTCCCTTACTCATATAATATATATATATATATATATATATATATATATATATATATATATATATATATATATATATATATATATATATATATATATACCCTACATGCCATAGTACACCAAGATATCCCTATCATATCCACATGGTATAATATATTCTTATACTATACGTATAAATATATATCTATATTCCTATGTATCCTATAATATTTGTATCTATATGATACCTATATAAAATACATATATGATATTGTACACTTTCTATCCAACGCATACCCATGACTTACCTTGCTACTTAGGTATTTATCTTTATCCTTAGAATTACTTTAACTACCTATACATATACACATAAATATACACATATATAGACATATATAATAGCATATCCTTAGGATACCATGTTCTACTTAATACTTGACATATACCTTAATTCATTAAGCATTCCATATTTTACATCATACCTGGCTACCTTAATTCATTAAGGATTCCACATTTTACCTTAATTCATTAAGCATCACACATTTTTCATCATGCCTTGACTACCTTACCTATACCCTATATATCATAACATATATTCTAGTATCTTATTTCCATATGTACATATATCTATAGATATCTACCTTTGATCCTTGATACATATATGCATAGATATGTATCCTAGGTTACCTACAATTGATACCAAGATACCTATATCCTTACACTATGACATGTATAGCTATATATTGTAGCAATATACCCTTCTATTCCATTACCTATCCAAATTACCCCAGGATACCCTATGCTTACCATACCCTACCAATCATACACACATGGACTCACTCATCCTACTATTGGCACCGTACATCTTGATATTACCCATTACCTAGTTCTAATACCTAATATCTTAGTATCATGACCAATATCTTATCCTCTTATATACTTATCCAACTAGCCCTAATACTATTACTTGATACCAAATATGATATCTTACTCAAGCCCCAATACTCACTTACCCTCACTCATGATACTTAAGTGTCATGATACAAATATCCTCATGGTACCCAAGTATCACACTAGTACATTGTCCCAAACTATAATACCTTGACAAATAACTTACCGATACTTGGCTCACTTGATAACCACTAGTAACCTATGATACCTACACTCACTTAATATTCATACTACCTAGGCTCACAGGATACACAAAATGCCTATGTCATATAGCCAGTTCTCTATTTGTAACCAATACTGAAATATATATATATATATATTTTTTCTTTAATATATATATATATATATATATATATATATATATATATATATATATATATATATATATATATATATATATATATATATATATATACTTGACAACCTATGATACTTACACTCACTTAATATTCATACTACATAGGCTCATAGGATACACAAAATGCCTATGTCTTATAGTCAGTTCTCTACTTGTAACCAATACTGCACCTATTATCCCTATTCAATAAATTCTAGGGTTAAAATATGTCGTAGTCCTTCGTATCAGATTTTCAAAACTTTAAGCTGATCGCATTTTCATTTCTAGAAGCTTCCAAAATTACAAAAATATCGAAATGCGTTCGTCTTTCGGACACCTGACACTCAAACAGTTTTACAGAAAGTTTCAGAACGAATTTGGCCTATTAACTTATATATTAGGAAAACTAACTTCTATACAGTTCTTTTAAAAAATGGGAGATTAATCGGAGTCCTAAGTTAGGAGTTATGGCATTTCTAAGTCGCTATAGCTACTAAAAACAAGGATGAATACTATGACAAATTTGAGCTATTTTGGACAAAAGAACACATGTATACGCCCAAATCTAACCGTGTGTATCATGAGATACCATGACACAACACCACGTATCCAATTTAGGACACATACACCCAATCTCGACTAAAAAAGGATACGCAAATTTCTTTAGGGATATGTATCGAACACTTGGTGGTCACAAATTTGTAACAAATACAAATTGAGCATAGAAATCAATATTACTCGTGATAAAAAACCTAGATCTACCAAATTGAAAGTTTTTAATACCTAGATCTATCATTAGTAAGTCAAATCCACCTATGAAAAGGTTTCTATGGGTTCAATGGGTTCAATGGGTGTTCCTAACCATGAAATTGGTGAATAATAGAGATTTATCCAACTTGTGTCCCTTCTTTGGAGAACTCCAAATTTGGGCACGAAAGGGATGAGTCTGACACGATTTCTAGCAAGCTCCTTTCCTAAGGATATTCTTGTGCTCTCCGATGCTCTAGGCCTTCATGATGGTGAGGATGAGTAGAATTGGAAGAGGATTGAGTGGAATTGGTAGGTAATTGGATTTGCTTGGAAAAGAAGAAGCTTTGGAGAAAAATGAGGCTAATGAGTGAAATGGAATGAATGGATGAATCCCAAATTAGAAATTATCCCTTATAGTAAGATTTTTGCCATGCCAGAATATCAAGTTTGCCCCTCTCCATTTGTCATGAATGGAATCTAATTAACTAAAGGAAGGAAACTCTACAACTAAATGGAATATTCCTTTCATGACAACTAAGGTTAATTAATTTCAATTGTTGAAGTCATGACTAACAATAATTAGCACTAATACTTGCAAAACCTAATTAGATAGCCACTAACTGAAACTAGTATAATTCTAGACAACCACTAATATAAAATAATATATACATAAATTAACATGAAAAATAATCAAAATGTCCCTATGTTGGAGAGTGGTAGTTACAATCCTACCCCCCTAGGAAAAAAAAATCTCGAAATTTAAGATGAAAGCATGATACGAAATGAAGAATAACTCATGTTCCAAAAGATAAGTGTCACTCATACATCTCGTATCCTCCTATGCTCATAATCCTTACTATGGTCAAGTTGTCCCCATCAAATCATGGTCTTAAGAAAATCCTATCTAAAATCATGCAACACACAATTCTATTGAAAAGAACATCCAAGATGACCAAACATGCATGGTTATGATCTTTAACTATCACAATATTGTAGTCTCTACCAAGGGTTGCTACTAAATATACTATAGCACAATATTACTAATGCAAACTATAAGATACTAGGAATCACACAGATCAATAGATAAAAAGTAAAGAAAAGGAGAAGATCAGAACAGAACTTGCCAACCCATCACTTATAGCATCGGTCCCCTCGACCGTCATCGCAAAGACCCTGCCATGCTAGGGTGTCTTCCTCTACTGGTGTGGGATAATTTGTTGTTGCCACAGGTGGCCTAGCTGGACCCCTCTCTCACTACCTTAGACACCTTTACTCCCACTCTCATGATACTCCCTTACAATACCCTATATTATATCACACTGATACACCTAGCTAATATTATCACCCTCAATAACACTCACTAATACTAAACAGATACGCTACACCTATCACTTATTACTCAACAATCCTGATATATCCTAGATACTTGCACTCTCTAGGCACCCTTGGTACACAGTCACTAACTCCATAACTATACCGAACACATGCTTGATACTCTAGGATACCAACTGTTAACTATACTCTGACACTTGTCTTAGAATTATTGCTACAAATGGTACTATACTATGAGCTATTTCTAGGCTTATACACCGATACTTAATGCTCACCTACCCATTAGAACTACTCACAGACCCACAAGCTATACTCCCTGTAACTCCTCTTCCCAAAAAAATTTAAAATATTTTTATTATTTATTTGATTTAAATGGTAATTTTTTAATTTTATAAATAATTATTTACTTAATTATTACGGTAGATGACTTTAGCCATTGTTAAGTTTTGAAGTACCAGACGACTAGGAATCATGGCACGAATAGTGCAGTGGCGTGCCTTGACTAGTGTATTAGCTATGCTAGAGAAGGCCAAGCCATAGATTTTTTTCTAACTAGGAAAACCAGCCCAAGTTGTGACTTAACCCCTATAGATGGTTTAATTATTTATTAACTTATTTTATTGACTTGTAGAAGACCCGGTTGTACCAAGCTGGTCCGAACTGGGCCCTAACCGAATCCAAGCCTTTTTAGGCATGTAGTAAGACCAAGGACAGCCATGTAGATATATTTTATGTGTGTACAAATATTTCTTATTTATTTTTAGGAATTGACGACTAATTTCTAAATATTTATTATATGTAAATTATAGGTATTATTAATATTAAATAGCGTTTTAGAATATTGTACGATTTTCTGGAGCCAAATAAGGAGCGAGTAGGTTATGTTCACCAAAAAACTACTATTGGGCTATTTTAATTGTTATTAGGATTATTATTGTCATTATTGTTGTGGTTATTAAATAAAAGAATTTATTTTATTGGTGGTTATTTTATTCCAGTGTCAAATAAATCTATATATATATATATATATATATATATATATATATATATATATATATGGGTGCATGTTCTATAAATAGGCCATACCACAGGAATAGATAATATTATAATTTTATTTAGATAATTTTGAGTATTATACATATATATAAGCTATGTGTATATATATAGATATATAAGAATACACACTCACACACACACACGCACACACACACACACACACACACACACACACACACACATATATATATGTATATATGAAAGAAAAAAAGAAAAAAAATATGAAAGAAAAAAAAGAAAAGAAAGAGATTCTCATGAAATATAAAAATCTCGTGAGATTTTCATATCTCATGAGTGGAGGAAACCCCCTGGAACCTTCGGCCCCAAACCCGCAGATAGCACTGTTCTATAAGTATATATATAGAGAGAAACAGGAGAAGGGAAGAAAACCCTATCGAAACCCTAACCTAACCCTTGCTCTCATGACCACCCCCACCCCCGACCTCCAGGCGGTCGTGCGCCACCGCAGCGCCGCCCTGGGCCACCGTCGGCCGACAGACGCGCGGCCAAGCACCGCCAAAGCAGCAGCAGCAGCAGCAGCAGTAGCAGAGCAGAACCGCAGCAGTAACAGCCTGCAGACCCAGTTCATTGTCGATTTCTCGATCCGTCGGTTCGTCGTTTTGCTAACCAATTTTGCAGGTACGAAGATAACCTATACACCTTGAATTTCCTTCAACCACTTCATACTTAGACGCACCATGTTGTTCGATATATCGACTCAAAGTTAAGGAAAAATAGTCCACAACAGGACACTGAAAATCAGTTCAACGATACTGCTTTGCACCCAATTTTCTTCCAAACCATGTACGATTTCATAAATCCACTTGATGGCACTTATTAACAACATATAGAGCAGAAAAACTCTTCTTTTAGTTTTAAATAATACAATGTATGATCGTATAAAAACTGTTCCAAGTTAACAAAAAAAACATTTTCAGAAACTTAAATTTCCCGATACGGGGTCCGTTTCGACAATCCGGGCGACGTGGTCGCGAACCGAAAGCATCGAAAGTTGCGTATCGGCTTTGTGGACATGTGGACTTTGACGAAATTCAAATTGGTTGTGTGTGCGCAATGAATTTGATACATATCTGTCAAAATTTACCGTATCGACCTCTTTGAAAATTTTGCAATTACCTTGTGCACGTTCATCAAATCGAGACAAAAATTACGCCAACAGGACCATATCGTTTCTCTGGTCCTGTATGCCAAGTTTGGTCCGAATCTGAGACAGTTGACCGGTTCACCGTTTTGCGGGCCCCACGATCCGACTCAATGGGCAAATTTGTGCACAGCCCACTGGAATCCAACTTTGGACATACCGTTGGGTTCGTATTGTCAAAGCAAATTTGTAGACATATAGTTTGACGACTTTAGAGACCGTTGACTCTGGCACGCTTTTCGGTGCAAAGGTTGTCCAACGACGGACATCGTTTTGGTCGGAAATTACCGTTTTGCCTCTGTGTCCAGAATTAGACTTAAGGACAGACAATCCTCTATTCTGAGAACGTTGGTAATGTCTATTTCAGCTTTCGGAGACAGTTGTGAGATTTGGACTTATTGGCTTACCAGTTGACAGTTTATTGTTGGTTCTTCGTGCTACTACCAGGCAAGTATACTTTGCCTCCCTCTACAGTTTATTTACATGCATATTCTTATTACTATCTACTTTTACTAGTTGATTATTTACATGTGATTTGTATATCTTGCATGCTAGTATAGATATAGTCCTTGTTCATAGTTAGCTCATAGTTCATATTGGATCTGCTCTCCCGTGTTTCTTGACTGGGTCATATTGTGTCGTCACCTGTACTTCGACTGAGTCGTATCGTGTCACAGGATGAGTAAGTCATAACTGAACTACTGTACCTTGTATTCGTGAAGCTAACCTGCGAGTCAACACTAGGGGCGAGGGTTAGTAGTTATTTGTACCTTGATTTCGCGAAGCTAACCTGCGAGTACACACTATGGGTGAGGGTGATTCTTGATGCTACCCTGTGAGTCCACACTGGGGCGAGGGTTAGTAGTTGTTTTAAACCTGCGAGTCCACACTAGGGGCGAAGGTTTGAGTATCCATTGATCTCGTGACTTGTTTTCTCTTGTTCTCACCCAGCAGTTCATTTATGCATAGTGGTTCTTGTACCCGTGTTCATGATCATTCTGTCAGTAGTCACTTGTCTATAGCCACTTGTTAGTAGTCATCATGTCAGTAGTCAGTTGTCATGATTCTGTCTCTTTCCCTGTCTATACCATGTTTATATTTTATTGCATGATTAAACAGCTAGATAGGCATGTTTTTATGTATCTTGTTATGTCCCCTGAGGACCTGATGATCTCTTCAGGTTTAGTGATTGTATGGAGTTAGCTAGTAGTTCTGGATGGCGGATGTGATGATACGCTTGCGGGATTCAGGTATCGTTATTACGTTTATTATCTGCTCGTGCTTTCATACCTTATCATGAGATATCATGTTTCTTGATTCAGTTTTTAGACTCTTGTTACTTTCTTTAGAGTCTTATCGGGACATATATGCTAGTGGACTGCAGACCACGACCCATAGTGTTCATTCATATTTTGTACACTTATTGTGGATTTGAGATATAGAATGTTTTGCCATGATTTGGCAGTTTACCATTCTCTTGACAGCGTTTACGTATTTGAGTCAGACTGGAGTCCGCTTGATACGTAGCTGGCTTGCTCACGCTCTCGCGTCCGAAAAGCGGGTGCGGGTCATGATAAGTTTTTTTGGTGGCCCATGCAAGTCAGAGCATATCGTATCGGTTACGTAACTGTACTGATACGAGCCTGCGAATATGGCTAAACCCTTAGAAATCTGAATCCATTCTGCCTTGAAAAGTCTCTTAGAAATTTCTCTACCGTCTTTGAAACTCCATATTCGTTCTCGATTATTCTCCCTTGCCCTCCCGTACCCTTGATTCTCGTCCCTTTCTATTCTGGGGTGACGAATGATCGTGCTGTCTAGAATTTATCAGAAATTCTTAAGTTATAGTATAATATGGCTTGATTATTTAATATTTGGTTGTTTATAGATATGAGGGATTATAGATGCCATACGCCCTAGATATCTGTTGGTAGAATTATAGCAACTAGTTAGAAGATTATAAGATTTTAGTGACCGTATTTTGATGAGTAGCGTGACCAAAGATGGGTAGAACTCCTAAAGTACTCGGAGTTATAGAATGGCTAGAGAAGGTTATAAAATATTTTTGAGAAATTAAATTTGAGGAGATCAAGGTAATAGTGGACTTTGAATTTTAAGAAATAGTTATGAACTAGAATTTCGAGGACGAAATTATTTTTAAGGTGGGTAGATTTGTAACTCCTCTTCCCGAAAAATATTAAAATATTTTTATTATTTATTTGATTTAAATGGTAATTTTTTTAATTTTATAAATAATTATTTAGTTAATTATTACGGTAGATGACTTTAGCCATGGTTAAGTTTTGAAGTAACAGACGACTAGGAATCATGGCACGGATAGTGCACTGACGTGCCTTGACTAGTGTATTAGCTATGCTAGAGAAGGCCGAGCCATAGGTTTGTTCTAACTAGGAAAATCAGGCCAAGTTGTGACTTAACCTCTATAGATGGTTTAATTATTTATTAATTTATTTTATTGACTTATAGAAGACCCGGTTGTACCAAGCTGGTCCGAACTGGGCCCTAACCGAATCCAAGCCTTTGTAGGCATGTAGTGAGACCAAGGACAGCCATGTAGACATATTTTATGTGTGTACAAATATTTCTTATTTATTTTTAGGAATTGACAACTAATTTCTAATTATTTATTATATGTAAATTATAGGTATTATTAATATTAAATAGCGTTTTAGAATATTGTACGATTTTCTGGAGCCAAATAAGGAGTGCGTAGGTTATGTTCACCAAAACACTACTATTGGGCTATTTTAATTGTTATTTGGATTATTATTATCATTAATGTTATTATTATTGTTATTAAATAAAAGTATTTATTTTATTGGTGGTTATTTTATTCCAGCATCAAATAAATTTATGTATATAAATATATATATATATATATATATATATATATATATATATATATATATATATATATATATATATATATATATATATATATATATATATATATATATATATGGGTGCATGTTCTATAGGCCATACCATAGGAATAGATAATATTAGAATTTTATTTAGATAATTTTGAGTATTATACATATATATATAAGCTATGTGTATATATATAGATATATAAGAATACACACATATATATATATATGAAAAAGAAAGAAGAAAGAGAGTCTCATGAGATATGAAAATCTCGTGAGATTTTCATGTCTCACGAGTGGAGGAAACCCCCTGGAACCCGCGACCCCAAACCCGCAGATAGCACTATTCTATAAGTATATATATATATATATATATATAAATATATATATATATATATATATATATATATATATATATATGGGTGCATGTTCTATAGGCCATACCATAGGAATAGATAATATTAGAATTTTATTTAGATAATTTTGAGTATTATACATATATATAAGCTATGTGTATATATATAGATATATAAGAATACACACATATATATATATATGAAAAAGAAAGAAAGAAAGAGAGTCTCATGAGATATGAAAATCTCGTGAGATTTTCATGTCTCACGAGTGGAGGAAACCCCCTGGAACCCGCGACCCCAAACCCGCAGATAGCACTATTCTATAAGTATATATATAGAGAGAGGCAGAAGAAGGGAAGAAAACCCTATCGAAACCCTAACCTAACCCTTGCTCTCATGACCACCGCCACCCCCGACCTCCAGGCGGCCGCACGCCACCGCAGCGCCGCCCTGGGCCACCGTCGGCCGACAGACACGCGGCCAAGCACCGCCAAAGTAGCAGCAGCAGAGCATAACCGCAGCAGTAACAGCCTGCAGACCCAGTTCATGGTCGATTTCTCGATCCGTCGGTTCGCCATTTTGCTAACCAATTTTGCAGGTACAAAGATAACCTATACACCTTGAATTTCCTTCAACCACTTCGTACTTAGACGCACCATGTTGTTCGATACATCGACTCAAAGTTGAGGAAAAATAGTCCACAATAGGACACTGAAAATCAGTTCAACGACACTACTTTGCACCCAATTTTCTTCCAAACCATGTACGATTTCATAAATCCACTTAAAGGAACTTATTAACAATATATAGAGCAGAAAAACTCTTCTTTTTGTTTTAAATAATACAATGTATGCATCGTATAAAAATTGTTCCAAGTTAACAAACAAATTACGTTTTCAGAAACTTAAATTTCCTGATACAGGGTCCGTCCCGACAATCAGGGTGACGTGGTTGCGAACCGAAAGCATCGAAAGGTGCATATCAGCTTTGTGGACATGTGGTCTTTGACGAAATTTAAATTGGTTGCGTGTGCACGACGAATTTGACGTGTATCCGTCAAAATTCACCGTATCGGCCTCTTTGCAAATTTCCTAATTACTTTTGCACGTTCATTAAATCGAGACAAAACTTATGCTGACAGGACCGTATCATTTTTCTGGTCCTGTATGTCAAGTTTGGTCCGAATCTGAGACAGTTGACCGGATCCCCGTTTTGTGAGTCTCACGCCGACTCAATGGACGAATTTGTGCACAGCCCACCGGAATCCAACTTTGGACATACCGTTGGGTTCGTATCGTCAAAAAAAATTCATAGACATGTAGTTTTACGACTTTAGAGACCGTTGACTCTAGCACGCTTTTCGGTGCAAAGCGGGTCCAACGGCGGACATCGTTTTGACCCAAAATTACCGTTGTGCCCCTGTATTCAGAATTGGACTTAAGGACAGGAAATTCTAGCTAATTTGACTATTTTGAGAAGGTTGGTAATGTCTATTTCAGCTTTCGGAGATAGTTGTGAGATTTGGACTTCTTGGCTTACCAGTTGACAGTTTATTGTTGGTTCTTCGCGCTACCACCAGGCAAGTATACCTTGCCTCCCTCTACAGTTTATTTACATGCATATTCTTATTACTATCTAGTTTTACTAGTTGATTATTTATATGTAATTTGTATATCATGCATGCTAGTATAGATATAGTCCTTGTTCATAGTTAGCTCGTAGTTCATATTGGATATGTTCTCCCGTGTATCTTGACTGGGTCATATCGTGTCGTCACCTGTACTTCGACTGAGTTGTATCGTGTCACAGGATGAGTAAGTCATAGCTGAACTGTTGTACCTTGTATTCGTGAAGCTAACCTGTGAGTCCACACTAGAGGCGAGGGTTAGTAGTTATTTGTACCTTAATTTCGCGAAGCTAACCTGCGAGTCCACACTAGGGGCGAGGGTTAGTAGTTATATGTTTCGCACCTGCGAGTCCATACTAGGGGCGAGGGTGATTCTTGATGCTAGCCTGTGAGTCCACACTAGGGACGAGGGTTAGTAGTTGTTTCAAACCTGTGAGTCCACACTAGGGGCGAGGGTTTGAGTATCCATTGATCTCGTGACATGTTTTCTCTTGTTCTCACCCAGCAGTTCATTTATGCGTAGTGGTTCTTGTACCCATGTTCATGATCATTTTGTCAGTAGTCACTTGTCTATAGTCACTTGTTAGTAGTCATCATGTTAGTAGTCAGTTGTCATGATTCTATCTCTTTTTCTGTTTATACCCTGTTTATATTTTATTGCATGATTAAACTGCTAGATAGGCATGTTTTTATGTGTCTTGCTATGTCTCCTGAGGACCTGATGATCTCTTCAGGTTTAGTGATTGCATGGAGTTAGCTAGAGTTGTGGATGGCGGATGTGATGATACGCTTGCGGGATTCAGGTATCGTTACTACGTTTATTATCCGCTCGTGCTTTCATACCTTATCATGAGATATCCTGTTTCTTGATTCAGCTTTTAGACTCTTGTTACTTTCTTTAGAGTCTTATCGGACATATATGCTAGTGGACGGCAGACCACGACCCATAGTGTTCATTCATGTTTCCTACACGTATTGTGGATTTGAGATATAGAATGTTTTGCCATGATTTGGCAGTTTACCATGCTCTTGACAGTGTTTACGTATTCGAGTCGAACTGGAGTCCGCTTGATACGTAGCTGGCTTGCTCACGCTCTCGCGTCCGAAAAACGAGTACGGGTCATGACACTCCCTACAATCAACACTGATACTTAATCTGAAACAACATATCTACAAGTTACTAAGCTACTGCACTATCCAAGATGCTGCCTCAAAACTAATAAAGGTGAAGCCCCATGAGGAACTGAACTAGAGGAAGTAAAGTATCTCTACCCTGAGCTAGTAGGGTGATGGAACATGACTCAATGATAACAAGGTGGAATGATGGGGGCGATATGTTAAAAACCAATTTAAGATACAATATATAATCATACAATCTGATAATCATACATGTCTATCTAAAATTATGTTAACCAGAATCCTCGCCACGCTAGTAAGTATCGCTATGATAAACTATAGAGTCCATAACTAAGGTACACACCCCTAAATCATGGTATCTAAAATTTTTTCCATGCCGCTACCTTGGCTGCGAAAACTCTAAATTCCATAACCAAGAGAAATATATCCAAAATTAGGCTCTATGTCTTTGCACGCCCGCTAATATGGCTACGATGAACTCTAAACTCCATAACTAAGACAGACGGTTACCTTTCTTACTGTCCTTATCCAAATATGTCATCAGAGTATACCTTAATTTAGTCCATAAAATTCATTTGATACAAGAATCAAATTCAACAACGAACGAATATTCAGCAAAAATAGAGGTGAAGACGAATGAGAACAAGTGGAAATAGATTCGAAATAGAGTTATTGTAAGATTCATAAGGGACATCTCAGGAATCCCTTAAGGAATCATAATTTATGATTGAGTATTCTCTCGTCCAAATATCATATATCCTATCGCAGGCTCATAGTAGTACAGCTAAGACGTTGCACTATCACGACATCGTACTAATTGCAAAGACGAAACCTGTATAGGCTACCACAAAATGTGTCACAACCCGCATCCGAAATAAGGGCATGAGTGCGTGGGTACATCCAGCCTACACTGCAGTATCGACGGTAGAACACTGTCTTGGTCAATCAATACTAACTATCACATCTCAGGAATATATATCACAACCTATTAATGATATCTTATCTCCAAAAAGAGGACCATATAATGATAATATTCATACTCAATCACAATAAATTTTAAGAAAGATAAATGGCACGATAATGATATAAAAGATATAAAATGAGAATCGAAGAGAAGTCTAGAAATATATGACTCAAATTATCATCAACAATCTAAGAGTCTAGCTATCTCAACATCAATATAAGTCTCAAAATAATAACATTTCAATGTCTTCGAAGCTGGAGATAAATTTAATACTAATAGCTAAACTTGCTGTCGCTACTAGTGGTGTCTCCTCTACGGGAACGGGCTCCTAATGTGGCTCCTGGACATATCCATTATCTACTCTGATCCATAATATGTAGGACAAAAGTACTTAAGATCCTCTGAAAAATATTACACAATCAGGATTGGAGCGAAGTACATAAACCAACAACAGTTCCATTAAATTGACAAAAGCTATAAGAACAGTAAGTCATAGAAATACAAGATGGAAAAGTAATGCTAGAACAAAAAAAAAAAATAGTTAAACATGTAATCATGTCACAGGTAATAATGAACTATAAGTAATCATGAGAATGAATGTATCAGCGATAATAACTGCAATAGAGAATGAGCAACTATGTGCCTTAAAATATTAGTTTATTATGTGATCGGCCTGGGACAAGATCAGGCTATTCCATATGACTGGCTATGCACAAGTAATAGTAATATATCAGGCCAGTCATATATGGAAAGCTGTGCACAAGTACCAGTAAGATCAGTCTACATCCTACGTGAGTTGAGGGTGAGCTATTCATAAGTATCTGGGATATGATCACATAATCTACCAATATTTTCCCATATCCCGACTAGTACAATAGATCCAATCACGACTCCTCATGACATATATCAAGATACTAGCTCGTGTAGTTCTCGTGTCAGGAATCAAGTATAACACTATAATACTGATATCATAGAAATCATCAAGATAACAAAAATTGTCAGAGAATGTACTCGCATATGGTCCTGAGCAATGTGCAAGGATCAGGGTCCAAACTGGAGTCACACTAACCTGAATATGAAATATCAATGTCAATTGGCATTTTGGAATAGTAACTATCATTAACTAAGTCGATATATGATTTCTAGGTCAAAATATGTCCTGAAAGTCAAACTAGGTCAATACCTTATTTCTAGGGTCAATCTAGGTCAATACATTGTTTCTAGGTCCATACCTTGAAGGTATTAGTCATACTAGCTAATATTACCAAGTATCAATATATATCTTACATATCTACTAGTTACCTACTATCTAGGACTATCTTAGACAATTTACCCTTTATATCTATGGATGTAGCCAATGCCTATTACATATACTATTATCTTTACATATCCATAACATATACCAATATGTACTTTACTCATAACTAAATATTTACCCTTTACCTATATAATAACATATATCCATATATCCTACTATAAACCCATATCCCTAACCATTTACCGATTACCTTAGCTATGAACTCACTTACCTTGACTAATACTCTTACCTATATATCCCTAACATATAGGATATACATATGTATCTATATACTATTTTCATGGAATTACCTTAATTACCTATATGCATACATATCAATATACCATATATAACCCATATCTATAATACCCTGCATCCTAGCATATATACACCATATTTCTACATACACTCATATCCATGGTATCTATCCCTCTAACAATTTTTATACCATATCTTATACCCTATATCAATACCCATATGGTATCATTATACCCCTATATAGTCATATAGATGTTTTTCTATACATAACATTTACCTATGTAACTATCCTACTATGATATTTAGCCTATACTCATGTATACTTATCTATGTTTATACAAATATCCTTATATATCCATATCCTTAAACATCCATATGCATTCATATGGCTACTTGCCATACCTATAGGATTACCTTAGTCTTTCATCTCATTCTCATTGATCAATAACTTTAGCTATATAACTTGATACCCTTAACTACATACCTTGATACCCTTTGTATCAATACCCTTCTATGTTAAGGCATATTACCCCTGCCTTGCTTGCATATGCCAATACCTACGGTATACCAAATTACCCATTACTATACCCTCACATATTTGTCTAGACTTACCTATGGTGCTAGGTTACTCCCTTACTCATATACTTTATATCCATATATTCCTACCATATCGACATGGTCTAATTAATATCCCTTATACTATACGTATATATAAATAATATATATTTTTTATATATATATATAATATATATATATTATATATATATATATATATATATATATATATATAGATATATATATATATATATATATATATAAATATATATATATATATATATATTATATATATATATAATATAAATATAGCATATCCTTATGATACCATATTCTACCTAATACTTGACAACCATATAATATGATATGTCATGATACCTTAATATTAAGCATCCCACATTTTACATCAATCCTGGCTACCTTACCTATATCCTATATAGCATACATATATTCTAGTATCTTATTTCTATATTACATATATCTATAGATACCTACCTTTGATCCTTGATACATATATGCATAGATATGTATCCTACGTTACCTACAATTGATACCAAAAAACCTATATCCTTACACTATGACATGTATAGCTATATATTGTAGCAATATATCCTTCTATTCCATTACCTATCCAATTACCCCAGATACCCTATGCTTATCATCCACCCTACCAATCGTACATACATGGACTCACTCATCCAACTATTGGCACTTGACATCTTGATATTACCCATTACCTACTTCTAATCCAATATCTTAGTATCTTGACCAATACCTTATCCTTCTAGATACTTATCCACTAACTCTAATACTAATACTTGATACCAAATAGGATATCTTACTCAAGCCCCAATACTCACTTACCCTCACCCTTGATACTTGAGCGTCATGATACCAATATCCCCATGGTACCCAAGTATCACACTAGTACCTTGTTCCAAACTCTAATATCTTGACACATAATTTACCTTACTTGGCTCACTTGATAACCACCTGTATCAACACTAACACACACTAACTAACACATATTACCTAACAATAATATATATTATATATATATATATATATATAATATATATATATATATATATATAATATATATATATATAACCTAAAATATTAAAAAATAATAAAATATATATATATATATATACATATATATATATATATATAAATATATATAATATATATAGATATATATATTATATATATATATATATATATATATATATATATATATTATATATAAAACCTAAAATATTAAAAATAAAATAATATTATATATATATATATATATAGATATTATATATAAAATATAATATATATATATATATTATTTTTATTTTTTAATATTTTTATATATATATATACTTGACTGCCTATGATACCTACACTCACTTGATATCCATACAACCTAGGCTCATAAGATACACAAAATGCCTATGTCGTATAGTCAGTTCTCTACCTGCACTTATTAGACATGTAAATAAATAGAGTTCAAGTATGTCGTAACCCTTCATATCTTTTCGAAACTTTAAACGGATCTCATTTTCATGTCCGGAAGCTCCCGGATCGCAAAAATACCAAAACGCTTTCGTCTTCGGACACCTGACAATCAAACAGTTTTATAGAAAGTTGCAGAATGAATTTGGTCTATTAATTATATATTTGTAAAGCTAACTTCGATATGGTTCCTTTAAAAAAAGAAAACATTAATCGGAGTCCTAAGTAAAGAGTTATGACATTTCAACTTGTTAAGGCTGCTAAAGACGATGATGAATACTATGACTATTTTGGGCCGTTTTGGACAAAAGAACATGTGTATACACCCAAATCTACCGTGCGTATCATGAGTTACCATGACACAACACCATTTTCCTATTTAGGAAACAACACCCAATTTTGACTTAAAAAGGACACAAAAATTTCTTTTGGGACACTATCGAACACTTGGTGGTCACAAATTCGTAACAAATACAAATTGAACATAGAAATCAACACTATTTATGATAAAACCTAGATCTACCAAATTGAAAACTTCTAATTCCTAGATCTATCACTAGTAAGTCAAATCCACTATGGAAAGGTTACTATGGGTTCAATGGGTGTTCCTAACCATGAAATTGGTGAAGAATAGATATTTACCCAACTTGTGCATCCCTTCTTTAGAGAACTCCAAATTTAGACACAAAAAGGATGAGTCGGACACTATCTACTAGCAAACTCCTCTCCAATGGATCTCATTTTGCTCTCCAATGCTCTAGGCCTTCATGATGAGCGGGATGAGTGGAATTGGAAGTGGATTGAGTAAAATTAGTAGGGAATTGGGTTTGCTTGGGATAGTAAAGCTTTAGAGAAATAAGGCTCATGAGTGAAATGGAATGACTTGATGAATCCCTAATTAGAAATTCTCTCTTAGTAAGGTTTTGGTCATGCCAAAATATCAATTTTGCCCCTCTCCATTTGTCATGAGAATCTAATTAACTAAAAGGAATCTTTACAACCAAAAGGAATATTCCTTTCATGACAACTAAACTTAATTAATTTAATTGTTGAAGTCATGACTAACAAAATTAGCACTAACACTTGCAAAATCTAATTTGATAGCCACTAACTGAAACTAATATAATTTTAGGCAACCATTAATATAAAATAATATATATTAAATATCACATATAAATTATCAAAATACCTCTATGTTTGAAAGTGGTAGTTATAGCCCTGGACCCTTCAAGCCATCGTTGCTCTCTAAAGCCACTCCACCCAAGCCCCTACGGAGGACAAGATAGTCAAAAAGAGACTCGCTTCGACAAGTCTCTAAAACACAACTCCATACCAGGGCTTAACCGGCCCTAAAATTTTGACATCCTGGCCCTATTTGCCAACATGCCAGCTAGGTTGTCACCCTTTGAGCTCCTCTGTCTCTCCAAAGAGACTCAGATGCCCTGGTTGAGGCCCTTCAACATGTCGACTCTTTTTTGACATAGATCATGGAGCCAGCTAAAGATCCCACTACGTGTCCCCAATTCCACAGCATGGTAGACAACATACCTAATATCACGTTCCCCAATAAGATGCTACTAAAAATAACAGGCATACCCCCCTATACTATACAGGATATGTTAGCGTGATCCAAGTGGAACGAATACACATCAATCCAGGTTCCTCTCTCAAACATCATCTTCTGGAGTTTGCTCCAGAATTTGGGGATTCCCATGCACGGTTATCCACCCAAACACTACTATCAGTAGCTTCAATGCCGGAAGGAGCTACCCTCTTGGCAAAATTTGTTTGAAGTGCCAAATAGGCTATCCGAAGACGGAGACTACCTGCTATGTCATCGACCCAGACCTGTCCTATAATATCTGTAGGGACGGACACAGATACACGAGTACATGATCGTTCCGTCAATACGTTATCAGTGTCTGAAGTACGTCGACAGCGACGGGATTGTCAAGACAGAGTTCGTCGATATTGATCCTTTCAAAGGGATTGAGGCATTTTATGCCGACTCACTCCTATATCAACCACTAGATCAATGAGTCTCAAACATCGTCACACGAAGCTGTTCCTGTGGCTGAGGAGCCTTTGAGGATCCACGTCAAGGGACGGCTCCAAATCCTTCCTCTCCCCTGGTCGTCAAAATCCGTAAGAAGGCCACCCAACTCCTTGAGGTCAACCTTCATACGACCCCCGCATAAGGAGGACGTCAGCCTTCTCCATGGGAAAACTTCGGAGCCTTTGGTGATAAGCTCCAGTGACCAATAAAAAAGTCCTCATCAATGATGAACTCAACTAGAGAATGGTGGCTTAAATTAATGTACCTTCTCTGATGAATTATTATTCCAAAAGAGGACATACCATACTTTTT